>OY735209.1:30665136-30977636 GCA_963457665.1 Thysanoteuthis rhombus | reverse complement strand
AGTGAAAAGTTTGGAAATCACTGCTTTACACCTTGATAGCAGTGGAAGGATAAAATCCTTATGTACGCATGAATTTCTGTATGTCTATTAATCGACACAAATGCAACATTGAAAATGAATTATCTATAAGATTGAGAAAAACTGAGCCATAGCTGGATATAAAAAAGGAAAATTATAAGGTGAAAGAATTCAGTTTTATCATAGAAAACCAGTTTTATATTAAGACAAGAAGATAAAGAAATAAACTGTGTCTTATTACAGCTGAAAGAAGCATTACATTTTTTCTATACAATACTCGATACGCCACTTCTCTCACCCTTGCTGGCCAAAACGTTTTCGATGCATCAGTTCCAAATCACAATAATTGTATTCTGCCATGATGGTCTTACCAGGTTACAAGAGGCTGTGAATGATTATTCCATTTCATCACCATCAAATTGGCAGAAATATCATTTTGAGGTGAAGATTTGGTTTTGGGAAGGTTGGCAAGTTTGTCAACCTGAAGAAAGCCATGTTTCCGATGATCATACAGAAACCGATTTTCATCAACAGTAAGTGTACAATTGTAACATGGATCATTTTTTAAGCAAACGACAAATCATGCATGCAGCTGATCTTCAGTCAAACGATGCATTTTCTCCACTTTCCTGAAATCTTCTGACTGTTGTAAAGGCTTGCCCCCACTTTGCCACCTATGCCCGAATGTCTGTTTTTAGATGAGCCTCCATGGCTGCCCTCAAATCTCTATTTCCGAGTGATGACCTGCGACCATGATCAGGCTTATCCTTGAGGTCCAGATCACCAGAATCAAATTTTGGCAACCAACAATGCAAGGTCCAATCTGAAGTCAACTCCAGCCACAAGTAGAGTTGATATTGCAGGTGGCTTTGCTTGTGCAATTACTAAGCTTAAAATATGCAGCATAATGATCTAAAAATGGCATTTGATCATTTTTGTCTTGTTATCCTATAAAAAAACAAAAATAAATGTCATCAGAAAATTCAAACAACGCCCAAAGGAGGAGAGACAGATTATCATACATATAATCAGAAGAGAACAAGGTGAAAAAAAAACATTGCACGGATGCAACACAAAAACAGCCGTCTACTTTGTTCCAACCTAGTATATATTTATATGTCTATAGCCTGAGTGGCAAACTGATAAAGATTGCTTGAGTATCAATGAACCCACTCAATGTTGTTTTTATAATCTATGTATGTATGCATTGTCCATGTGTGTGTGAATGTATGAATATATGTATATATTACTTCAGTGAAACAATTATGAGGCATTGAAATATTACAAAATAAACGCATGGGGAAGAAAATGGAATAGATCAATGAGTTCTAAACAGATTTACAGACTGACTGGAACTAATAGCAGAGTTGATAATGATATAGAGACAGACGAGATAACTTAGTAGAAAAAATTTTTTTTTTAAAACAAGTGCATTACATTATGTATTATAAGAGTTTAAAAGATAATAACCATTGTCTATGATATAGTTTAACCATTTTCCTTGTCTATTTGTTCTTTTGTTCACAAAGTTTCGGCCATGTACCCTCCAGCCTTTATTGGTGTTTCTGATTCTAGTACGTGGAATCACTTTCCAGAACACACGCTTGTGTATATACGTTCCTATATATTGGGATTTTGTTTCGGTCCTGAATTGCAAGTCGCTTCCTCTACATTGGATGACCTGTTTGCTTTTTCTGAAATAGCCTTTTTGATCAGAGGTTCCCAGATCCTATTTATGTAGATGCTTAGTTGGATTAACTGAACAAAATGCGTCTTCTGCTTCCTTCAGGAATCATATTCACCAATTGTTCTCCCGGTGTATAATTTACACTTCATCCCATAAGGTATAAATTATTGAAAGAAACCCAAGTCAAAATTAGTCTGAGTGTCTGCTCTTGGTATTGCTTTATATATCTATATATATATATATATATATATATATATATAGATGGAGGAAGACTTTCGGTTCTGGTCCATTTATTCTGGTCCAACTGGTAGGTAGCTGGATGAGATGGGAGATTGAACATGTAATACTATATAACAAATGTGTGAAGTATATTGATGGTGTTACATCTTGAACGTGTATTGAAAGCTAATTCTGGAAGAAATTTAAGATATTGATGGAAGTGAGATGGTGTAAGATGTGGATAATTTGATCTAAGGTTAGTGATCTTGAAATATTTTATCAAATTCTTCAATTGAATATATTGGTAGAAAATCAACTCAAACAATTTTTTCTGAACAACTAGTATACTTAGAAATGATATGAATTGGTTTGCATGCAGTCTGAGATTAAATCTGACATGACGGATTTAATATTCATATGGGAAAACACTCAACTGAAGTGACACCAACAAAACAAATCACATCAATTGTTGTACTTACTGATTCCTCATAGTCAAATACGTTTTTTGGTAAAGTAAAAAATACCCTTTCTGAAATGGTTCAATTTTAAAAAGTGTTTACAATATAAGATGAATATGGCTCTCCTTGAGGTTTATGTACTTTTTATGATGATACTTTAGTGTCTGCAGGAGGAAGGTTTCCTTTTAACAGCATGAGGAAACTTAATAGAAATGAGTACAGAAAAGAATTCATCATCATTATCATCATCAGCTTTTTAGTGTCTGTCATTGGACATAGACCTTTCCCAGGATTTGCCAGATCTCTCTGTCGTGGGTGTCGCAGAGTCAATACTTTCTAAACTTGTTTAGTTTGTCACGCCATTTTATATTTTGTCAGCTACAGTTTTGCGTATGATCTCTGGGGGTCCATCGGGTGTCTGACATTCTTGCAACATGACTAGCCCATTGCTATTTGAGTTTTCTAATGGATTTTATGATATCCCTGACTCTTGTTTTTTCTATAATATACTGTGCTGTTTTGTGATCTCTCCATGTGATGCTGACCATGGTTCTCTCATGTACACATTGCATGGTTTTCAGTTTCAGCGTCAATCCTTTGGTTAGGTCCCATGCGTCAGCTCCATAGGTGACAATTGGGAGAATGTATTGGTTGTAGATCTTTTTTCTTCAAGATTAATGGGATTTTCTTGTGAGCTTGCTTCACCAAAAGCTCGCCATCCTAGACTGACCCTTCACTTGATTTCTCCTTCTTTTGGGGGTTTCATAAAGGTTCGTTGTCCTTGGTAGATGTAGTGTTCTACTTTTTTCAAATCTGTTGAAATTCCCTTTGGAGAATCTCTCCATAGTGGAAGGGAAGTGGGTTGAAGAACTCAGTAAGAGAAAACTGTCATTGAGAAGTTCTCCAACAAACTCAACTCCTGGAGGGAACCATCTTTTTTTTTTTTTCTATACAAGCATTCTACAGAAGCATCTCTGAAATAATTGTATAGGTCTCAAAAAGAGCTGAATGAAAAAATAATTGATGGGTTTTTTACCAGTTCAAAATCATTTCCACTTTCCAGTCAATGCTCATGAATGTTCAGTGACCAACAGAAGGTAAGTGGAAAAATTTAGAACTTTTGAAACAATTTAAATCCTAAGATTTCATGAAGAATAGTGAATTGATTTTTATCAGTCTTTAAATGCTAAAAGTACTAAAACCACTGATTTTTCATGTAAATCTATTTCATATTGAATGAGGTAATTTATGTTTTTACTGTATATACTGGATTATGAGACAAATGGTTTACAAGGACCAAAACAAAACCCATAACTGTTTATATTGAGCTTCTATAGAAGGTCCTTCAGTCATAATACCAGCACTTAGGAAGCAGTGCTATATTTGCTGATTTTTTTTCAAATTAAAAGACCTTCTTATGGTAATTCATTGTAGTATATTGGTTTCTGGCGCAGTTATTATTCTTGGGGGCATAAATCTTGGCAAAAAGGTTGAATCATATCTAAAAATAACATCCTGATTAAGAAAAAAAATGTTGCTAGTTTTTCTATGAAGGACCACTATGAATGTATATTTTTTCTAATTATGACTGAATGCATGGATCCATCCCCGAATTTAATCACTTCTTCTATGAGCTATAGCCCAGCCTCCCAGGAAATTTCATTGAGAAATTTTGGAGATATCATGTGGACAGACAGGAACGAATACAGGAATGTATGAAAAAAATGCAGAAATATCTCTCAATCAAAAAAAAATTCCTGGATTCATCCCAAAATTTAAACACTTCTTTCTTACCATGTGGCTTACACTTCCACAAAACTTCATTGGAATTGATCAAAAACTTTTGGAAGTCCATCAAAAAGTGCATTTATCCTGAAAGAAAATTGGACGCCCTTTGCTTCTAAATAAGTACCAAAAAGTACTGGCTATGCACACCTCACAGCCAACCTTTTTTGATGACTAATAATCTAATAATTGCTTATTTTCAAGTGTTGAAAATCTGGATTGAAGTTTGCAACAAATAGATTTAATTGAAGAACTCCATGTATCATGAGTGTGGGTCCTCAGCCCGGAAGAAGGAGAATGTTGATTTCAGATAGAAGTGAATTGAACTCAGAATGTTGGGTTCAGTATAACACTTCTAAAAGTCCCGAAATTTACCAATAATATCTCCAATGGTTTCAAAAAAAAATATTAATATGATTATTCCAACTAATAGCTTAATCTCTCTTTTCTTAAAATTTCAAGCCAACGTTCTGATTGAGGTCATCTTTGGTATCCTTCAGTTATTTGTTATGTATGGTTGCATAGTATTTTTTGTTTTTACTCAATCAATAGGAACAAGTTATTGAGTGTTTTTTCATTCTAATGGTAATTTTTTTCTCTCTCTCTTGATGTCAAAAATGACTCAAGTATACTTACAAATATGAAAAAAAATAGACCATTTCTTTTTTTTATATGAGATTATTTTCATCAAATTATTTAAAAGAAAGAGAAAAGAAAAATGCTGACAGTTGGAATTAGGTGCGGAAAGATTTTCACATCAGGTATAAGGAACATTGTAAAATCTTTTATTTGGAAATCCCAGAGATCTAGAAAAAGAGTTTCCATAGTGAAAGAGAAGAAAGTTTTAGTGAATTGACATCTACTATCTTTACACAAAAGTAACCAAAATTGATTCAAGATTATATTTCCTGTAATTTCTATGAGAACACTTCAAAAGAAATAGGAAAAGAAATTCTTCCTACCAACTATCATAAAATCTCGCTCTGACATGACATTTGGTTGGAGGCCTGCCTCGTAGGTGAGATAGTTACGTATTTCCTACCAGTGCTACAGTTTGCCATTCAAGCCCAGGTGAAAACCAATATTTCGAACATTGATTTTTTTCTCTATTTGAGGGTCAGTAAGGTTCCATTTTATAAGCATTGGTTGTATACCTTTCTTTTTAGCCTTAATGAGATTTTCTTGTTACATTATTTTACTTTTGCACTCTTTTTAGTATTTTGAATGTAGCTGTGATTTATTTTCTAAATGCTAGCTACCATAAACACTGTTAAACAGTCTGTGGAAATACAAATCAAATACCACAGAAGTTGTCTGGTTACTCTTTCTGCTTTCCTTGGACAGAGTAAAGAATATGAACATCAGAAAGATGCTGTCAGTATTTTGCTAAAGTCGAGTAGCGGCATGATGTTTAGAAACTAAGTCTGACTAAGAGATAAGATAATGAAATAATGGAAGCTAGACTAAGTGATGAAGAAAAAATGAAAATCATGTCACAAAACCAAAAATATCAAGGGAAAGGGATTCTCCTCGGATGTGAGATAGTTAAGGCTCAGTATTTGATACCCAACATTTTACCATTTGGCAAAACCTTCAACATTAGTGAAGAGTTTTATTTAACATGTCCTCATATTTCAGTTACTTATTCCTTTAATCTATTAACTAATTTGACTATTTTTATGTGATTATAATTTTTTACCAGATCTCATATTTTGAATAGGATCAAATACAGAATCTAGACACCAAAATTAATTTGAGTGAAAGCTGCAAATTTTCAGTTGTATATGATATCACATATATGTTACATTGGGATGTTAATATTAAATTCTTTACAGATTTTTTTTTTTTTCACACAATCAATAAATATGTAGGTTTAATTTAATCAAAATTTTATTCAATTAAAACAAAACCTGGGTCTCCAAATCCGAGCATTGATTTAATAAAACATTTTTTGATGATTCCAGAAGATTTCAATTTTTTGAATATATATATATATTTATATATATATATATATATATATATATATATATATATTATGAACTGTGTGATTTTCCTAGTTCTTTGTCCACAACCATGAACTCTTCCACTTGAAGGTAACTAGTTCACTGATGAAAATATCTCTTACCCATTATTTCAAACAATGGGATTCTCCACCAAGACAAGTTTTTGACTTTCTTTTCTACAAAAAAATCATCACAACTTTTTCAAGAAAAGTTGAGAAGCAAAGGGTTCAACCTTTTCTCTGGAACAAGCCATCAGAGAAGCCACACGCACCTCTTTCTTCTCTTTCCTATCATCACAAACTAAGATGACTTGGCCTGACATACCATCGTAACAATATTTAGGGTCTGGTGATACTCAAAAATGTTTCCCGTATAAGACAATAGCTTATCATTTTATTATTTTATACCATTTTGGCTTACGGAAGGCTTTTATAAGTTTACACACAGAACCTGACACATGAGCTCCTCCCGGGCGGTTTCGATTCTTGGAATGCTAATGGTATATCGGGTGTACACATGTTTGCACACAGTGCAGCATGACGATACCTGCGAGGATGATTGCGACAGTGAAATCTGATGCAAAATCGAGTCGACGCCCAATATCAGAGAGGGTTGAGGTTACTTGATTTTCGCATGGTCGGATACTGACGCCAGTGCTCTTCATAAAACGGATGCCTGCCATCATATGCCAAGGGAAGTAACTCCATCTGATTGTCAATCCCCACTGATAGGGAGCTCCTATATACTTCGCAAAATGCTCACTTCAGCACCAGTGTCAATAGATAGGTGAACTAAGTGGTCTTCATAAAACACTCCAATCTGACTTGATTGTGCTAACACGGCTGGCAGCTGCAGTCTCATGCTGAGAGTCTCACGCGGAGAGTCTATCTGGTCCTATCCTCTATCAGAGTAGATTTCGACTTGTCTTTCACAAAACATCCCTTGTCTGACTCGTCTACGTGAACCAAGTGTCTAGCTTTAGGCCTAAATTGCTTTTCTCCCCCAAATAGATATTCACATGTGCTCAGATAGTTGTCAAATGTTGGGCGGTCATTTTCTTTGCATAACGGACATACACGTTTACCTGGGCTAGTTATAGGCTTCATTATAGTTGTGTTAGAAGTGTTACTGAAAATAATTGTAAAAGATAAAGAGCATTTTGCTGAGCCTGGAGTAGTTTATCAGACCAAAATCCGTTCATTAGATATTATGAAAGTTTAAGGTTGCAACTTTTGTAAAATGAAATTAGAAACTAATTTAATGGAATCTAATCTTTCCATATGGTCCAAAAGAGAATAATGATGCACCAAAGAAAATCCTTACTGCAAAATTTGCCCACTTCCTCGAATGAAACTTGGGGGAAATAGGAAAATCACTTTGGGGAATTCATATCTATATTTTCGTAAGACTCATGTTTCTGGGACAATCGTTCCTACGGCTAATCAGTCAAACAAGTTCAGTTCAGCAAAACATACGTTTTGAGCTGTTGCCAATTTAGCTCTTATGAAACAAGATTTAGTTTTTTAAATTCTGAATCTTGCGTCTGGCTTTAAATCTTACATTAATTAAAATTTACATTAATTTTACAATCAAAATATTGTTTTCGGTCAAGTATTATAGCAGTAGTAATATCATCGCAGGTTAAATTACTGCTGATGTTTACAGATACTCAGGCCATCATAACTAAAGGGGCTAAATTTTGATCCCAAAACAGTTAAATTGGTATCACTGGAATGGAGTTGTAAGATTAAAAGTCGGTGTACACAAAACTCTCCGATCCAAATTTTCTCAAATAAGTTTATGACGATGTTTAAAACATTAAATTTCAATGCAATCAGATACGCAATTTTTTTTTTTTGTCATCGATTATTACGCTCATAAAATAATAATTCCTTTGTGTGACATAGTAATCTAGAACAAAGCATGGAGAATTCAGTTTAAAAGATATTTTCATCATTTTAAGATAGAGGCCCCGCACTGACCGAAGTGTCTCAGTGGACCATTTGCATGCAGTGCCTTGAGGCGATCTTTACTCGCCAGAAGCTTCGTAGAACAATATCGTCTACAATATGTTGAAGAAAAAACATTTGGATCGACGGAGAATTAAGCAAGGAACAAGTCACGACCATTTAATACTGGAAAAAGTTTAACGGGAAGAAAATCTCGATTGATTTCAATGACATGGTAGCGATCTGGATATAGTATTTCTTACGTGATTTTGTTAATGACCATCGCTTGGTGCTTGTGTTGAGGCCATGACATTGATAGTCATTGAATTTACTGCAGTTTTTTCTCAACATTCACAGCTAGCATTCAAACTATGTTGTTTATGCACAGCTGGCAAAGGCAAATTGTGAAGACCAATCTCGTCTCAAAGATCAAAATGCCAAAATAAATAACGCAAGATGTCCGAATAGATAAAGTTGCGATTTTTAATTCGCAAATATAAAGCATGATTAAAACAATATAAAAATAAGAGTTATTATCATCGTCCTTCCAAGTCGTCGTTGGACACAAACCTTCCCCGGGATTCACCAGACCCAGTTACCATAATAATGGGGGATAACTCTCACCGCAATAATAACATACAAAATCAGGAAAGATAACTCTTATCATTCTTACAATCAATACAATGGCATTATAGACAAACACATATATTCAAAGGGGGTTGACGTCAAATTTTCAAACCAATAAGATGCATAAAAATATATAAAATGAACAAAAGACTATTGATGTTCATTGAACTTTGCTCGGTCTAACACTGTTCTCTTGCAATGGTCTACGACAAGTGTCCACGAATTTTATTTTGCGCCACGGACCGGTCTAAAATTGATACTATTCGTACGTACCGGCCGATGGGGATGGGGTTAATCACGACCATAATGTAAGTGATTTCAACAACAAGTTACTTAGAAATCGTGATGTATTGTCATTACTAGAAGGTTGTCTGCCGTCTGACAGTACTTCCAATATTCAAATAACAAATATTCACAGCGGAGCTACGTTCATTACAAATAGCTGCATCGCTAACCTCGGAACGCACCCCTTTGATGTCCAATTATTTAAATCCATCTGGTGTTCGGGAAGGGCATGCTGAATGCCAAAGGCTGCAAAAACATTTTACGATCGACATGCAGGAAGAACACTCACACTGTTGGGAACCACGTGACTGTGTACGAGTACAAATCAAATTTAAATTCAAAATCCTGGACACCGACAACTAAAAGTAACAAACCGAATACAAGTTGCTGAAACAACAACAGAAAAGAAATATGGAAGAAATTGACGACACATACGACCATCGAAATTGGTTGATAATCAGTTTGAGTAGAGAACTCTAGATCTATCCTATGAAGCTAGCCGTGAAGAACTACCTGTGGCAGACATAGTTGAGCAGCTACGTTCAGATGAGCTGCCCTAAGAAGCTGGCATGACAGTGACAAGAAGTGGTCGCACGATTGACAAATAAACGAGGTACAGAAATTATTATTACGTGCTAGGATAAGAACATGAAGGTTGTCTGCCCCTATGATGTCCGTGTATTTAAAAGAAATACTTTTAATAAAAACTAATATATATTTCATATCATATCATAAGATGGAAGATGTGATGTTTTGAAATTACTAGCGAGTTGTCTGCCCTTCGACTGTGCAAGTTATATTCAAATAATGAGTATTTGTTGCGGAGCTACGTTAATTGCAAATGGCTATACACGCGACTTGATCGAGGTTGCTAATAAACTTGATACAGTACCGAAGCTGTGACGTCACATTACCATATTTACCGCTAAGAGGATCCAAACAGCCATTCAGTTGATTCGAAAATGGCGTCAATCTCTATCTGCATCAATAAGATGCTTTCAGGTGAGCTGAGAAGTGTTCTCTCGGCGAAGATAGCTTTATATCAGGCTACGTTGAATCGTTGTTTTACTGCGACGGACTCATTAGTGAATATGTGGATGCTTGCATGGAAAATAAGTCATTACAAGTCTCAGTAATTATGAAGATAAACACAAAAGAAGATGTCTGTCATTTGCGTGTTTGTTTGAGGGTTTGGGGGTTTGTTTTCTTAGAAAAAATAATGATTATTACACGAACAATTATTTTCTTTGTCTTTGATATCTTGATGGGGATGAATTCTGTTCAACTGAATGTGAACGCTCCAGAGCCACACTGCCGCCTTATTCATCCATGGCTATAATGTCATTAGCCAAATTGACATCAAGTGTCAATTGGGGGGGGGGAGAAAGCCCCAGCATCGGCAAAGCCTGTAAAAGAAATGTCCCCACCCAAGAGTTATGTACCTCTACATAGATATAAAAACGTTGACGATCAAGCGTGGCAGTATCAACGGTGGAAAAAATATGGGGACTTCACTGGGATGACCTGGCTCTTAAGTTCTAATCCAACTGATGATAACATAATCCTTTCTCCTCAGGTTGTTATTGAAGAAGCAATAAATAAGGCATTCTGTGCAACCACCAAGCTCTCAGTACAAGTCAGGTATCCTTAGGGCTTCACCTGATGAACTTATTGGGAATAATTCCATTATAGAGGTGAAATGTCCGTACCTGCAACAGAATGTTACCATTGCAGAGCCAGCTACCAGTGAGAGTTTCTGTTAGGAGTAGAGTGAGGAGGGATATTTTCTCAAACAATCACACCACTATTGGCACAAAGTACAAGGCCAGCTGTACATTAGTAAAGAGAAACATTTTTGCTACTTTGTGGTGTGGAGGACCAAAGAAATGACAATACTGTTGATCTTGAAAGACTCAAAATGTGAATAAAATATATATATATATATATATATATATATATATATATATATATATATATATATATATATATATATATATATATATATATTCTCAACATTATCCTCAAACTTATTGATGGTGGACTTCAGTTGAAGTAAAACTTTTAGGTAATTATTTAGAATGAGTTCATTAAAAGGTTCTTGCTATATTATGATAGGGAGATGCTCTCCATCTAACTAGAAGGATATCATTTTGGGTCAGTGTTTAGGGCTAGAGTTTGGGTTGCCATTAACAACATAAAATTATTTATGTTGAGCATCTTCCTTGGATGATATTGTAAAAAAAAGTTTTAATGAACATATTCCAAACAATTACCGATTTTTAGAGCAGATATTTGAATATTTTGATATTGAATGACTATTTCTAATGTAAATTGTTCAAGGAGATGCCCATTGACGCATTTTTATTTGATAATTGTAATTGAAAAAAAAAACAGCAAAGGATACCAATTCTCTAAAACAAAGGGAAAAGTCAATTGCCTCATGTATATGGACAACATGAAACTATTTACAAAGAACAGGGAATAGCTCGGAGCGTTGTTCAAGAAAGTGGGAGAATATCGCGACGACGTTGGGATGGAGTCCGGAATAGAAAATGCACACTAATGGTAATGCATACAGGAAGCCTCACAGCCGCAGAGGGAATCGAATTACCGGACAACAACAAAATCGGAGCATTGGCCACACAGGACCGTTATAAATACCTGGGAGTTCTCGAAAGTGACACGATAAAACAGAAGAAGAATACTTTATAGGGATGAAAAATATCAGAGACCAAGCTAAATAGCAGAAATATGATGAAAAGAACGAATGCCCGGGAAGTATAGGGAGTAAGAGTCCATTCCTTGGATGGCCAAGGGAGGAGCTCCAATCAATAGACTGGCAAACGAGAAAGCTTTTGACAATGCACAAGCTTTACACCGTAGAGATTACACAGATAGACTGTATGTGAAGAGAAAAGAAGACGGTAGTAGCCTCATAAGCATAGAAAACTATGTTCAATAGATCCAAATAGCATTAGAGAAGTGAGTGCAAACAAATAAAGAAGACATTGTAGAAAGCGCCCGAAGTAGCACAACGAACAACATAAAAGTAGCAAACAAAGGAGCAGCACAGCAAACAAGGAAAGAAAAATGGGAACCGAAAAAAAAAACTGTATGGGGAATTCAAAAGGCAAATACAAAATGTCGCAGACGAGAATTTACAGACATGGTTACGCAAAGGGAAATCTGAATAGAGAAACAGAATTGCTTATCATGGCAGCCCAGAACAAATGCTTCAGGGCAAATTATACCGAGAGGAAAATCGACAGAGCCAAAACTAACAACTAATGCCGTCCATGTAGAGACAGGGATGAGACCGTAAAGTATATAACCAGTGAATGTCGTCAACTAGCCAGAAAGATTACAAAAACAGACATGCCTGGGTAGCAACAGGGATACACTGGGAACTGAGCAAACGAATTGGATTCGACCTTACGGACAAATGTTATCAACACAAACTGGAGACAAATAGAAGCCATAAATTACTCAGGGATTTTGACATCCGAACAGACCAACCCATTCAAACGAGAAGACCTGACCTGGTAATCGTGGACAAAGAAATGAAAATCTGTCAAATAATGGGCGTGGCCTTGCCTTCGGATCACAGAGTAAATATGAAAGTGAATGAAAAGTTGAAGAAATACCTGAACTTGGTAAAGGAACTGAAGAAGGTGTGAAACATTAAAGTCAGGGTAGTACCAGTAATATTAGGTGCAAAGACTATGAAAACGAGATTGGGAAAACTTAGGATAAAAGGATGGATAGAGACTAAACAGACCACAGCACTACTTGGTACTGTATGGACAGGTGAGGACGATATGAGAGGAGAGCTGGAGACTTACTATCACTCAGCCTTCAGCGATAACCAATATGTAAGATTGAGTAAATCTGTCACAAAACATTTTTTCAAAGTCAATATTCCAATTTATTTCTTTCCTTACAAACCTTAGGGTCGGCTTTATTTAAAGGATATAACAAGGAATATCAAAACGTTTTTCTATGTTCCAGGGGAAGATTTCTGATCCTTGATCTTTGTTTCTTCTGAATTGACAACTGCAAAACCGTGCTCCATTTCCAAACGCACGATCAGCTTGTCTTGGAAATAAAACATTTTACTTACCACGTATTAACTTAGAACGTTTAAGCTGTTCAAAGTCATTCGTTTGACAAAAGGCTTTGTCTAATGGCTAAAACTAAATAGGAAATAGAAATCTGTTATGATTAAAGGGTTATGTACCTCAAAAGATACAAAGACACTCAATGCGCTATAATGTTTTGAAAATAACATTGAATCCAAAACTAAATGTTGCTTCTTATTCACAAGGTTTATCTTGGAGAAAAGAATAGGATATATTTTATTCAACCAAACATACAATAACTTTTTAACAAAAGCATTTTTGATTAATGCAATTAGTGGGTGGGAGTACAAATTAGGCATAATACCCCCAAGCATTGAACATTTGTGAGCAAAGGGGGATTTCTTCTTTTTTTTTTTACTTTCAGGGGTTTAGGGGTCAAAATCGACGGTAACTCTTTTTCCATTTTAGGGATCAAATCCGAAACGGAATTATCATTTTCCATATAGAAGTCAAACTCGAAGGGAACTGGGTTTTTTCTCTTTTAGAGATTAAAATCAAGTGAGGGACATCTCTTTCATTTTTAGAGATTAAAATCAAGGTTGGAAACTTTTTTTTCACTATTTGGGATCAAAATCAGGGTGGAACAATATAAATCTGAAGGGAAATTTTTTTAATCATTTTTAGGGGGTCAAAATCATGGGACTTTTCTTTCACTTTAACGGGTCAATTTTTTACGGTGGAACCTATATTTTAGGGGTCAAAATCGAGAGGGAACTCTTTTTCACTTTTGGAAATCAAAAACTGGATGTGGCAACTTTTTTTCTTCTCCTTTTGGATAAATATCAAGGAGGATTTCTTTTCACTGTTAGGGGTCAATTTCGAGCGGGAACTTCGTTTCTTTTCGAATGGTCAACAGTAAGGTGGGGCCTTACCCGTTTTTTTCTTTTTAGGGATCTAAAACAAGGTGACCAATGTTGCTTTTGTTAGATAATCATAATAATACTCCTACTAAATAAAAAAGCTGCTACTGCTACAAATAAAACTAATGATACTAGTACAGAAAAGACAATTATGAGCCTTAGCTGTGACATCAGTTAATTATAGAGCATACATTATTAAACATATCTTCTATTTAAACACACGCTTATCTTTTGTCTTATTCATCTTCCATGTTACTCCAATTGCATATCACCCATACACTGTCCATCGATATACATCTGAAACAACCCATGATCCAAAAGAATACCGGATTACTTTTCAAGTATAGAGTTTTTAACCATCTCCGAAATCATTAAATCGAAAAAAAAACAAACTCGGAGACGCATGTTTCAAAAGGAAAACAGAATTGTTGGCAGTGGAAGACAGTAACGTTTAGTGGGGTTCGGAAATGCTCTTCGTCTGGTTAACTTTTTTTGGCTTTTTTCCAACGGAGATGCCGGAGCGGCGCCCCGTTAACTCTGGCAGCATTGTACACCTGAGTGTAATATTCGCTTCGCATGCATTGATCAAATTTCCCGAAACCTTTGGTGGCAACTTGTATAGATGTTAGAATTGAGACTCCATATAGATTTACGTGTTTGTCCGGCCTTTCGTTCGGAAGCTAAAGCACAAATCGGGATCAAAGTTGGTTTGTGGCGATAGCAGCCAGTCGATTTACGCAGTAAAGTGTGTCAGAATCATTGGATTGTTTAAGAGCTAAAATCGATCATGAGATATTGAACAAGAAGAGTAATATTAAACTTCCTTTCCAACTTTCCGATGCCTGACATTCGAATGATCAGCCAGATTTCTTTTTATAGCAATCGAATAAAAGATAGTTTTTGCAATGAAATGAAGTTAAAACGTTAAGAGAAAAAACTTGAACCCACTAGAGCTATGGTTCCCAATCATTTTGGGCCTGCTACCCCCTTGACTTCCTGAGGTAAATTTACATTGTACCTGTAACAATATGATTTTCACAGTTTTAATTGGAGGGAAGTGCTTGGTGTAGGGGGTATCATCTTTTCAAGATCAGGCTGGAAAACACAAAGAAGAAGCCTTAGTTTCCGGCGTTCAGTGAAAGTCTGTTTCTTTGCTTGAAAAGTAACTGGGCTACTACCCTGGAGCCCCCTCTACTGAATATGATGTTGAGAAAGCAATAAAGTACATCTTGAATTAGTTCTGCAATGCAGGATAGCGGTCAGGAAAGATTTTCTGTAACCAAAAATCTTAATATGAATTTTTGGACTTTAGCCTCAGCCCAGTGTCAATTTTTAATTAAACCAGTCCTTTTTCCTCTAATCCTGTTCCTTCAGTGCTAATATCTAGGAATGGATTGATCACCCTGTCTGGTATTTCAAACAAAAACGGATCCTCAAATCCGCCAGACATGTCAGTGAGTAGTTCAGAAGGTCATCGTCTGGTATGCCCTTCACCTTCTCCAATTTATAGATGCTTGGGAAACGGAAGTGCTCGACGAGCTATGTTATGTTTGAATAACTGCAACTCGGACATGAACGTTTAGAGTGCTGATTGACTTTGATAGGGTTAATCTAATTTTCTTGCAATTTCAAGTTAACTTTGTTAAACTATGTCAATGCATCAGTTATAAGTAAGTTATGTCATACTTGATGTTTTATTAGTTCATCGCAGAGATCAGAATTGGAGTCTTGGAAGAATTCAATAACTGTTTTAATGAGTGAATAGAAACGCCATAGGTAGTTTCCTGTTGACAGCTAAGTTCTGTGTGCAACAACAAACAATCTTTATCATTCCCAATGCAGAGCTGTTGAAACAGTCGAAAATTGAAAGCGCAGTTGATAACAGTGCTCAATGATTTGTGATGTCGACCTTTTAGGGGTTTTCTTTGCCACCAGACGTTGCCTCTGGATTACAAAGTACACGGTATATACACTAGGTTCAGCTTTTTCTAATAAACTTTTGAAGCCACAAAGGTACCTGTCCGTTGCACAAGCAAGAATGCTGGTGTGCTGGGTGTTTTCTCTTTGAAAAAAAAAAAAAAGAAAAAAACAACACTCAACAACGCAAAATACTGACCCCACTTTTGTAATTGTTTCTAACTGTCTCACAAATAACAGCTCTTGAACCAAAACCTTCATCTTTAATGAAACGAACATAACCAAGAAGCATCTAGGTATAAGCTGAATTCTGTAGTCCTAAGCATATTGTACAATATTTCTTCAATGTTTTCGCCCATTTCATCCACTCTTCTTTGGACAGAGATATCACTGAGAGGAATAGCTTTGATAATTTGTTCAGGTGACTTGTGTAAAGCTATTTGCAGAGTAAGTTCTTCTCCAATTGTATGAAGATTACTAGGTCTTGCAATCAGCAATGAGATGTTGTACGTTGAACGCAAACCATCTCTGCTTTATCAAGTTGTATTATATTTAAATGATCGAGAAGCCTGGAAGGTTTCATGGCTTTATTTGAAAAGACTCTTTCACACAGAAGGCGCAATGGTTGTTGTTGGTTAGTTGGTGCTGATACGAATCCATACATATGATATTCAACAACACATTGTCTGCACTATTTTTTGTTTGCTCAGCTGCAGCCATATTTTTAACTGGAACAAAAAAATATAAGTTCTTTGCGAAAACCACACCGATCACAAAATGTAACAGGAGAACATCTTAAATATAGAAAAGACATAAGAATGTTTTCTTGTTCTATTCTGTCTTCTTCAGATAGCGAGGGCAGGATAGTTGGTGATAGTTGGAAACATTTCTGTCCAGAATCTCGCAGGAGTTGGCAAAAAAAATTTCATGGACGAATGCTTTTTAAAAAGGTCAGTTTCATTAAATTCGACAATTTTCCCCATTTTTTTTTTGAATAAAATTGATTTTTATAGAATAAGCTTCTATGACTCTTTTCTTACATGACATCTTGTCTTAAGACTTTGTGTCCGATCTCTCTTTCAAACAGCTTGAGACCATAAAAACGGGTAATGTTAGAATGCGTGACCATTTTACCATCAACCACCACATCTGTCTTATCGTCAATGTAAGATTTATTTGAAACCCTTCTTATCTCTCTTATCAATATTAAAAAAGATTGCTCTTTATCTATGTTTCACAGTTCCAAAAGCAGGTTTAAATCATTAATCTTGCTAGAATCTGTAGACTTCATTTCCCTGTATAATAGACACCATCACGAAATTTTAATTTACTACGACACCGTAATTTAAAACGTAATTAGAATTTTAAAAACGTATGTTCTCATATCAAAAAGATCCATTGCTTTTAATTGAATGGCGACAAGAATGATGAAAAACTAGCAAATTCTAGAAATACACATTATATATATATATATATATATATATATATATATATATATATATATATATATATATATACACACAAGGCGCTATCCAAAAGCACCCTGAGAGAAATATTTCCCCTTATAGATTCCACCGTCCACTTTGGAAAAATCCAATTGTGAATGCGTATAGTGATCTTACAGACATTGTGCTCCAATTCGCATAACTGTTTGGTAGGACTTGATGTACACTTATGTATATAAGTAAGGAACAGAATCAAAGATATATCTGGATGAAATTCTCGAGCACACAAATCAATTTTTACGTCCTACGATCTGATAACAGACGTAAAATTGTTAGGTTTCGATGAAACCGGGACAATAGGAGTAAACAGGATGTAAGAATGACCAAATGAAGAAAGACAATGGGGGCAGGGAGGCATATGACATTGGAAGTGATGGTAAACTCAATATTACACAGCTTTTACCATCAGCATAAAGATTTAAGAGAAAATAAGTGATAACATTGGGAAAATTTTTACAAAAGTTGTCAATCGCAGATCGACCCATTGACTACATATCTTATCGCACCATACATAGGATAAAAAATGGGAAAAACTTCAATAATATCCTAACTAGGTATATGGCAACAACATTCAATACACCTAAGGGAGAATATCAACTTTGAGACAGATTTGGATATGTTGGGTTAAGATTTGAGGAAGCATTCAAGTGGAGATTGACTTTTTTTTAACTGGATTCAAAAAGACAAATTTTCTCTTGCCTTTATCACGAGAGATTTCTTTTTTGGCTTTTATATTTACTGAGAAATCTTGCATTTGTGGGTGGGCTCAGTGGTAAAGCAGAGGGCGAATCAAAAGTTTGATTTAAGACGGTAGACAAGATATTTTTTTTTCATTAAATATCTTTAGCCAACTTCTCTTATTTGGGCACAAAAAATAGAGCAAGCTTGGCTGCGCAATGGTCAAAGTCAAAGAGAATTCATTTCCCCACACAATATAACTCCAAAACTATGAGTCCCAATTCAACTCTTCTATATGTGGGAGTGAATACGTCATCAGTTTTTGTGTACGTCACTGTGTCACTGTTATTCGTGCTTGATGTCACTGTTTCTGGACCGGTCATTGTCATTGTTGCTACGTACGAAAATAAAGTCAAAACTCAATAGTCGGAGTTTGGCAATAGAAGAAACAAACAAGCAAAAAAGGAAAGAAGAAAGAAAGTAGGCTAAACAATGTATATAACTATTGTATATGCTTCATATATATATATATATATATATATATATATATATATATATATATATATATATACATAACCTTTTCCTTTGCCAATCAAATTATGTTGCATCGTGGGCGATATTTTTCCTTTTATTTTTTATGCAAGTAGATGAAGTATTGTAAATGATTATTATTATTCAGACGTTTTGACGGGCATTAACTTGAAAAAATTGTTGTAAACAAATATTTTTTGGATCATCAATATTTTTTTTTATTACAGAAACGAATACTGACAAATGCTGTCGAAATCGCATGTACAACCTCGCAAGTTTTGAACGGGTTCTGTTTTGTTTTTTTCTTGTTGATTTTGAAAACGCTCTTAAAATCAGACATTTGCCGTTTATGTGTTATGATGACGTAACGCACAGGATGACATATTCTGGGGAAAATATATCAATAGATGATAAATACGTTTAAGATCCCAGTTCCAAAATAGACGAAGGTCTTAATTAGTTTTGGGTTTCTTGATTTTATGATGGGGACGTCAAGAATCTGAAACCTTTCTTCATTTTTTACGATTAATAATGTATTATATATGAATGTGAATAGCTGATAGATACATTAAGCTCAAACGTTGAAACTAGTAGAAATACGTAACTATCTCTCCCAAGAATCAGCTTTGTACTCAATTATTGTTATTGAAAATATGAATAAAACTAAACTAAGGCTATAATGATCAGATTTTTGTTTCGTTGAATCTACTCTTATCAGACGAAGTATTGTAAATGATTATCATTACTATTGGTGCAACTATTTACCTTCATCAGAGAGCGGTCAGGCGTTAACCGAGCCATCCTCCGGCATAGAAGGTCGTGAGTTCGAGTTTCACCTGGAATTCTTTATCCCAATCTGCACTGTTTATTTTTTTACTTACTGCCGAAGGGAAACTGGCCTGGGTATAGTTGCGATGAAAAGCAACAAAAATTGAGAAGGTGAATATCCGTACAAAAATTATTATCGATAATAATGATAATGATAACGTTGATGATGATGATGACAACGACGACGACGACAACGCTACAATGGTTACTCTCTCCTTCACTCCTAGTTCAATCTACCACGAGCCTCTCCTTAATCCATGTTTTACATCTTGTATTTATCAAATTCTGGCCAGATACTCTTCTGTAGGTGAAGTAGTTTACATAGTTCTACGCACTTTGGGTGAATTTTTTTGCTCCTTGATTTTTCTTAATCCTTGAAGTGTCTATTTTTATATTCTGCCAAATCTGAAATAATGTCCTATTGGGTTCATTTTTCAATGAAATTGAGTCGAGATATATTTGAATCTTAACAATAACCATTTCACTGAACTCAGTGGTTCAAAATTGAATGTAAAGATATGTTCGTTTGTCTCTGGATGTTGTTTACAAAAGCTGTGCGATTTTCTTTCTTTATATTCGTTTTCGGTTTCGCGATAGGCGTAATATATGGTTAAAGATGAATCCCACACCAATGAGACATTATTTCAATCTGTTACTTGGAAAAAATCTTTTAAAAAATCAATTCAAGGGTTTCATGGTAACGTATCTGTAATTAGGCATGGAACATACAAACAATAAAGAAATAGAGAAGTATACATACGCCGTACTCCTGCGTACTCTCTCATTTCCACCGCCGATCATTGTCAGTTATCTCTTGCGCTAACCACAGAGCTATCACGCAGGCGCTGTTATTCCAAAACTCAAATTTGTTTATTTTGGTCATGATAAACACATTTAAAACAACCCAGGTCGTGGCGGTGTAGTAGTCCCGAAAAAGATGAAAGACACCCAAAATAAAAATTTCATAAATGGTCGTCTGTTTTCCTCATACAAAATAGAGCTCCGGAAGAATGCGTTCTATTAATAACCTTAATCTGTAAACATTGCCCTTTTTTTTTCATAGTTAAATTTGGTGCAGCATCACAAAGAAAGATTTTTTTTTTCTTCAATACAGAAAGCGGACGTATTCTCAAACGATATTTTAAAACGGATCGAGTTCTATTCGCCACCTGTTCGATGAGTCACGGGGGTCAGTAAAAGGCGCAGGAAGTATCGAGTATGACAGTTCTGGTTAGTTACCCAGCATAAACTGTCACGTGACCAAAGTCTTTTGGCAGCATGTCATGTTGGGGGTGATCGATTAAAAAATGGGAGGCGAAAAAGGGTGAATCAATGATTATCGAGTTACTTCTATTGCCTTTTATTAAGGGGAGGGGAGGGATCGCTAAATAAATCCGAATTTTTAAAAGAATGAAAAAAAAAAAGTTTTTTAGAAAATAAAACAGGACACAAAGTAAGGGATCAATTTAGCATAAACTTACATTGAAAATTGAACGTCCCTTAATAATCTTTTTTGAGGTGGGGGTCAAAAAACATAAACGCTGTTTTTTTGTAAACATAATAAGGAATAAATGTTTACATTTCCAGCCCATTGCGTCGACACGTACGAGTGACGCATACATGCATAGATAGCCAGCCAGAATCACTTAAATTCTAAAGAAACCTATTTGACAGTTTCGTTCAAGGTTTTTTATACACTTACAACCCTTACTGTTGAAAACTAGACAACGCTAAAAAGAGCTCATACCTCAGTCAACACTATTGTCATTAAAAAAAACTGGACGAAAATCGCTTCATGTATATATATATAACTACTATGCAGGGGAAGTAATCGTGAAATATTATCGTAACAGCCCCGAAAGTTAATCAAATCTCACTTAGCCCATGACCAACACTCCGGAAAATGTGATGAAAATATACTGAGAACTATTAGAGGTATTGTGAGGACAGACCGGTGAACAGGTGGACTGACAAACAGACACAAGTGGATACGTACACATCTTCTGTCTCTTAGCTCGCTATCTTTCAATAGTTAAATCTCACATAGTTTTATAAATATCTAAATCATTTTAGAAAGTTTTTTTTTTTTAAACTTTTGGGGGCTTTATTTCAACAGCTTTATTATTAACAACCAGATTCTGGAGAATCCTTTCTTTCAGACGTTGATTTTACAAATTGAAATTATTCTGACCATATTTATTCTTCAATGGATTTTTTTTCTCACATGGCAACACGTTTTCACGCAACGGTTATTCAATAGCGAGTTTCATTTCTTTTTAATTTCAATTTTGTTTCCGCTGGAAGTATAATTAAAATTTGAACCAGCTCTAATTGTGTTCAGTTCAAGGACCTTTTCAATTTCTTTTTTCAATTTGAAGGAAGTTATCCCAACTTTCAATTCGTGGACAAATTGAAAAATCCAAAAATTAAAATTGGATACATATTCCATGTTAATTATCACTTTTCTGGGGTTTGATAATACATAACAGGAGTAAGAACTTATTTAGCGTTCGAAAGTACAGTCTGTAATGTAGCATTCTTATTAGGTACTTTCAAGACGGAGTTATTTTCTTTCTAAGTTGCCAGAATCAATACTCTCTGAACTTGTTTAGTTCGTCATGCCACCATATATTTTTTTGGCCACAATTTCGCATATGATCTCAGGGGATCCACGTTGTGAGTCTTGATGTCCGTCGGTTCTTGTGAGATAACCAGCCCATTGCCATTGGGTTTTCTAATGGATTCTATAATATCCCTGACTTCTGTTTTCTCTCTAATATACTTTGTTGTTTTGTAATCTCTCCACGTGATGTTGAGCATGACTCTCTCATGTTCACGTCGCATGGTTCTCAGTTTGAGGGGCAATCCATGGTTAGGTTCCATGTTTCAGCTCCATAGGTGACTATCTGGAGGATACATTGATAGTATACTCTTCTTTTTAGGACTAATGGGATTTCCTTGCTCTTAAAGTTTGAGTTTGCTCTATCGAAAGCTTACAATCGCAGAGTGATTCCTCGCTTGATATCTACTTCTTTTGAGGGTTCTGCACAGATTCGTTGTCCCAGGTCGATGTAGTGGTCTACTATTTTCAGGTATGCGATTTTGATTTCGTTCTTTGTGTTTGTGTCCTCAACGTATCAGTTGTACAAAAAGTGTTTTACTAAAGTTCACGCGTAGCCCAGGTTTCTTGCTCTCTTAGTTCAGTTTGCAAAGCATTACTTGGAGATCTTGAGGCTTGTTTGTTTGTTTGCAAAAAGGACGATGTCGTCAGCAAATTTGAGGCAACTTCGGTATTCGTCGTATTTTCTGATTCCATGATTTTACCAGTCTAGGTTTCGGAAGATCATCTCAAAGCAGGCTGTGAAGAGATTGGGTGAGCTGGTATCACCTTGTCTCACTCCCTTTTCGAGCTGAAAGGGTTCAGACTCTCAATGCAACCTTATAAATGAACAGCTGATTTACCAAACGGAGATTGTCAATGGTTGATAGCTTTTTCTGAATCCAGTCTGTTCTCACAGTTGATTTTTACCCAGCGATTTCGTGATTTGATAGGTGATCACTTTGGTAAAAAGTTTGTAGATGCGCTTGAGTTAGCTTAATGGCCCTAAACAAAGACTGAACCTTATTTTTGTAATAAATTATTTAACTCTAAACTCTGGTTTGTTTACAAACTCATTTGGGTACAAAATGTTGTACTGAATAATTTTAATGTTTCATGATGAATTGTTTGAATTTATAGGTAGTTTGTTACGTTTGCAAACTCATTCCGCTATAGAATGTAGTACTACTGCAAAGTAAAAAAAGTTTTGATATTTTGAAATAAATTATTATATAGTTTTTTTTAAATGAACTCAATTACCCATACTGCGAAGCTAAAAATGATTTTAACATCTCAATAAATAGTTTTATAATTTGTTTACAAACTCATATTCAGCCATACTGCGAAATTGTGAAAAATTCAATTTTCGTGATAAATCGATAGTTAGTTTCTGCGAACTATAAATTAATAATTTGAACTACACAAGTAAATTAATTTGCTAAAATAATTCGATTCAATTTTTTTTTCACGTTTTTTTATCTCGATACACCATTTTAATTACATAATTTGTTTTTGATGGTCCTTTTTATATTGAGATGCGCTCAGTTATCTTGCACTGAGCTACCCTTCCGCCAGACGGTCGTACACCGAGAAGTTAACGCCGAGAAGACTTGCACCGAGATGGTGAACCGTAGCACAGAACACAAAAACCACTATACGTCACTTATCTACGTTTATCAATGAGTCCGTAGCGTGATGATGAAAAAAAGGCATTTTAATTACATAACAAAACCTTTTTTTTCACATAATCTCCTTTCTTATCAAAGTTCTTAATCTAGTGGTAGATACTAATCACATAAATCAAAGATCATACAGTGAAAATTCCAGAAAAGAATTCAGTCGATAACTTCCGTATTTCATCATCATCTTTTATCGTCCGTCGTTGGACATAGACTTTCCAAAGGATTTGACACAACTCTCTATCATGAGTGTCGCGGAGCAGATACGTTTTTAACTTCTCTTGGGATCCATGTTATGAATTGTGATGTCCATCGGTTGTCTGCCGTTCTAAGAACATGGCCAGCCCATTGCCGTTTGAGTTTTTTAATGGTTTCTTTGATGTCTCGGACTCAAGTTTTCTCCCCGGTATATCGTGCTGTCTTGTGATCATGTGGAGCATGATTCTTTCATGTGCATGTTACCTGGTTCCCAGATTGAGGGGGGAGTCTTTTTGTTAGGTTCTATAATTCAGCTCCATAGCTGACTATCAAGAGGATGCATTGGTTGTACACTCTTCTTTTTAGGACTAATAGGATCTTCTTATTTTTGAAGGTTGAGCTTGCTCTCCTGAAAGTTTGCCATCGTAGAGCGATTATTCGCCTGATTTCTCCTTCTTTCGAGGATCCCGTGGAAATTCGTTGTCTTAAGTACAGTTTTCAATTTCACGAATTGAAAGTTGGGATAGGTTCATCCAAATTGCGTTTTCAGTTTTGATCGTTGTGCGTTTATTTCCAATGTGATTGTTGCACATGACCATTATTTTGCTGAATTTTATGTGAAGGCTGACTTTCTTGCTTTCTTCATTCAGTTCATCTAGCGTTTGTTGGAGGTCATTGAGGTTATCTGCAAAAAAAAAAAAAAAAAATGTCGTCTGCAAATTTGACGTTGCTCAGATATTCACCGTCTAACCAGATACCTTTTTTTTTCGCCGTTCAGGTTTCGGAAGATCATCTCGAAGCAAGCTGTGAAGAGTTTGGGTGAGCTGTTATCACTTTGTCGCATCCCTCTTTGGAGCTGAAAGAGCTCTGAGTCTTTACGTAGCTTGATAAAAGAGCTGCTATGACCGTATTTATATGTTGCAATACTCTGACCGCTGGGGTCTACATCTTGTAGAGTGATATTCTCAATGGCCATGTGAATTTCCATCGAGTCGAAGGCCTTCTTGAGGTTGATATAGTGTACAGCGAGTGGCTTTTTTGTATTCTGCTCATTTTTCTTTTAGTTGATTTAGTTTATTGAATGGATATGCTCCATGGTCGATTAGTTTATCTCAAAGCCAGCTTGCTTCGTGGTTGGTTTTTGTCTAGCGTTTGATAATTCGGTTGGTGATGAATTTGGTGAAAAGTTTGTGGATGCAGTTTAGTAGACTTGTTGATCTGTAATTGTTGAAGTATTTTGAGTTCCTCTTTTTATGTAACAACATTATGATTGCAGTGTTCCAATCCTCTGGAACTTTTCTTTGTTTTAGGCATAAGTTGAATAGAATAGCTAATTTCTGATGGATGATCTTACTAGCTTTTTGTGTAGGTCGATAGTGATCTTATCTGGTCCAGCGTTTTTTCCTTTCTTCGTTTGTTTGATGGCTTGCTTCACCTCCCATGGTGTAACTTCTAGGAAATCCTCGAACTGATTGCTTACGTCTTGCACATTCTATTCGTTGTTTTGTAGTCTTTGTCTAGAGGAGTAGAGTTTTTGGTAGAATTCTTGGGCACGTTTGACAATCCTGTCTCTGTTTTTATGTCTTTATTCTCCTCAAGTATACTAGTTATTTGTTTTCGTCCTGTTCTGAAAGCTTTATCTGAACCTTTGAATCCCTGACATTTTTCGAGAATTGATTCGATGATTGCTGTCATGTATCATCTTTTATCTTCTCTTCGTTTCTTTGAGGTTTTTTATTCAGTTCAGTCGCTTCAATTTTTTCTTTCATTGTTGTCGGTGGCTTGAGGTGTCTGCGTTTTTTCCATTATATTTTTGGTTTCATCTGAGATTTTACTGATGTTTTGTATGCTCGTTAGTTTAGATATAGTGGTGACTTCAATTAGAGAGGCTGTTTTTTGTTGTTGAATTCAATGGTGTTGGTGCCGTTCTCCTCTGATTCGGTAAGAATTTCATATCTTTTTTCAGTTCCAGCTTGAAGGATTGAGTAAGCTTTTTTTGGTACGTTTGGTGGTTGCAGCTTGGTGTGGAACATTTTTCTACGTTCTTTATTGGTGTTAATTTGCATTTTACATCTTAACATTCTGTAGTCGCGTCTCTACGTTTATTTGATTCAAGACTTGAATGTCTTTGAGTATGTGGCTTTTATCCGTTAGGATGTAGTCTATTTCGTGCTTGGTATCATGGTTGGGGCTCTTCTAAGTCCATTTTCTATTGGGTTTCGAATTGAAAACGGTGTTCATGATTTTGAACCCGTTTGCAGTTGCGAATGTGTGTAATGCAAGGGAATATTTGTGAATCTGGATCAAGTTGTTGAGAGAGAAATGGCTTTGAGCTATTTTTCAAAACTCCTGTAGAAACTGTTTCTATGGGAGTTTTTCATTTAATTTTTTTTATAAAAATAGAAAGCATAAGTCTTTTTCTCCTTCCACAACTCGCCTTTTTGCACTACACAAGTAAATACGGTATGTGTCAGACTATGAACTTATTGCATCACACTTTTGTATGTGTATATATCTATATCTGTGCGTATGTGTCGATGCATTAATGGAGTCTAAAGGGTCAAGCCTATTTCACATCCTATAAAAAACAGGATTCGGAAGAATGTTTTATCTAAAGTCTATGAATACCTGTCCCATCAAGAAAGGTTTTATGAGAGAAAAATGCTGTAGATTCAGATCAAAATTCGGTTAATGACCACTGCTTAGCACGACACAAAGCCATAAGTATGATAGACCCGGTAAGGATCGAACTTCCGGTACGAATAGTCTACGAGATTAATTTTCAAATAACAGTAGGGCGTCTCTTTTTTAGATATTCATTCCATGCTTTCAAGTCAAGCGCTTACATTTTTGCGTACTGTAGCAATTGTTTTAATTTCGCCTTTACGTTTAGAAAAAATGTATTGAAAAAGACTTCAACAATTTATGACTAAATATTCCAGACAGTAGTATTTCGTAAAATCTTTGAACAAAAACTCTTCGAAACTCTACATCAATCACAAAATATTCGCTGTAAAATAAAATATTCAATCTCGGGCTGAGACAGTCAATGTTTTTACTTAGCACTAATCTCATTGTGAAAGACATGAATCCATTTTTGCCCTTAGCTAGATGTAAGATTGCACAATGTGAATTGAGTGACGCCAATTCGGATGCTGCATGTCTTTTTCGCTTATCACAAACCAGGGCCGAGACAGAGAAGCTTCTGATATGTGGAGCCCAGGAATTGTGGAAGAGCCAACTCAACAGGATGATTCCTATCTGAACACCAGGGAAACGGGGCAAATTCGATTTTAAAAAAATGATAGAACCACCGAAAAACATGCCTTGTTTGTTTCTTCTAATTTTCACTCTCAAAGTCAAGTCATGCAAGCAAGAATTTAGTTTTTTTCAAATACTTTAGCAATATATATATATATATATATATACATATATATATATAGGCCACCCTTTGTATATCTATATATATATGTATAAGGAATATTTGCTCTTACATTTAATCAGAGTCGTCAGTTATAGGTTACATCAGTTATAAGATATATGGTTCTTATATGGTGAAGGAATGGGTAGCGCAAAGATGTTGGGGACAAAGGATTTTGTTTCCACGTGGTTTGGTGTTAGCAGCGACGTTACTAGAGATGTTAAAGAAGGAAGGGAGATGTATGAAGGGAATGCACGCCAAGTATGAACGTGGATGCAGAGATGAATCAAATTATAAAGGACACATAAAAGTATTTGGACTAATAAATAATAGGTACGTTTGATAAAGGAACATTCATGACAAATAACAGATGAAAATGAAATACAAGTTATGAAAATATCAATTCGATCGATTGTGTGAAGAAAAGAGAAGAGATAGCGAAAGGTGAAAGGTAGGAGCTTTCTTGCCATAATAGTACAATCGTCGGAGTCGAAACGGAGGTGTCTGAACTGCTTTTGAATCCATAAGGCTTGGTGTATACCAAGGAATGGTTATAGAGACTGGGTTCAGTGTGTATGCCAAACTACCAAGTTGCGTGTGCAACTTGGGGACGCCATTCTCTGACGCTGGAGAACACACGACGGACAAACTATCGTAAGGCGGAGAACGTATGAAATTTAATTCATGGATGCTTCCCAAACTAAAGAGAATTAGGAGATGGATCATCGTGACTATCGAATAGTAAAGAGCATTTCCATCTCATTCATGAGAGTTAGAAGAGTTTAGAGCACGTTGGGAGCATGTGTCGACGACTAGGTTGTGTAGCTGCGTAGCTGTGCGTATGTGAGACGCCTCAACATCGGTGAACTGAAATTAGTTCAGAGATTGGTCACGGTGGGAAAATGGTCAAGAACGGATCAGCCGGGAGGTCGGCGAAATGATACCGATCTCAGGGAGAAGGGAAGAGAGAGAAAGAGTAGCCGGCAACAAGTGCCGCGGTCAAAAGGGCATAAGCAGCTAGAGGTGCCGGCGCCAGAGTGCGATTGACCACGTGTGTTCAGGGCTTTCATAGGGGTGACGTTTTCGATATCTAGCTAAAAGAAGTGTTTAGTATTTAATTTTCAACTAAAAGTATAGGGGCGCTACAGTACTCCCCTCCCAGCAGTCCAGAGGGCTGAGAAGAGGAGTTAGGATTAAATAAAGAGAGAAATAGACAGGCGAACGAAAATAGATAGATTCTTTTTTTAAAGAATTCAACAATGCGGTGGCAAAAATCAGTACAGAATTTTGCAAAAAAATTCAAATACAATGAGTAACAGTGTGTCAGCGAAGGTTTGGCTGTATAAGCCAAATAGAGTCGCAAAACAAAATATTCTCTTAGTCGTTGAAATAAAACAAAATGTCTCTTTTTTACCGGGTGAAAGTTGTGTAGAAAATTCTGTGTGTAAAATCGTTCGAAAAACTTTGTGCATCTGCAGAGAAAGTTTGTGTAAGCAAACTTTTGCGAAAATGCTTTGTAAGCTATTACAAAAATATATAATTGTTTATATGTGTTAAATCTTGCCGTGTAGGTGTAGAGTACTATTGATAGTAGTGTTCATACATGGGTATTTACGTGTGCGCATGTGCACGCGTGTGCACAGAATGTGACTACTACGCTCGTGGTAGTGCTTGACCGTTGTTTTATGTATGTATGTGGTGAGGACTGTTGATAGACTGGTCTGTATGGATGTTGTAGTTGGTCAAATCGATCGCGCAGAATTTGGAGAAAAAAAAAGCGTTCATTCTGGGGTGATTGTATGTTTTACCTGTAACATATGTTCCTCTGTTGAAACTAGTGATGTTTTTCTCTTATAGAAAAAAACTTTTCTATATGTTTTCCATGCATTGTTTTAGAAAGAAAACAAAAACGTTTGCACGAAGATGTAAACAGTGTCACCATTGAAGAAGTCGTTCATGATGGATAGAAAGTTTTCGGAATTTCTCTGAGAGGGGGGTACTTTGTAGTGCCCACTTTTTCGCATCAAAGATAAGACATATTTGGAGTTATCTGCCCTTGGCAGAGATCCACCTGCGATCCCTTGCACAAGTTGAAAAACCCAAAAAGAAGGATTTCGCAATTAATTCTTAACTAGAATTATAGGGAGCGTTACACACACACACACACACACACGCACATACATACATATATATATATATATATATATATATATATATATATATATATATATATATATATATATTGTGTATATATATATATATATATATATATATATATATATATATATATATATATATATATATATATATATTGTGTGTGTGCGTGTGTATCAATGCATCGATGAATTCTCATCCTTAGTAAAGATCGAATGAATGTTGTTTTACACGCGGAGAACTTTTCATTATAAGTCCGTAAATATCTGTCCCACTAAGTAGTTTTTACGTGAGAAAAATGCCTTAGCCTTCTTTAATTTTCATTACAATTCTTTTAGTAGCAGAAGAAGAAATAGAAATAACAAAAAGCAGAGAATGAGCGCAGGGAATAAAGAGCTGAATATTACGTAGATCTTAAAATGGAAGGAAAAAAATCTCAACCAACTTCACGTGTGACCGAAATTCCAGAATACATAAGTCTGTTTACTTATCATAAATTAATTGATTTTGAGATTTCTTTAAAAAATAGATCACATCACAAAAGCAAAGAAATTTATAACGTGACTAATCTTTAGGCAGAGTTAATTATGTTATCCCATCTTTTCTTTCTTCCTAAAAATTATCTCTCGAATCTATTCTTTTCATTTCCCTTCTCTCTTTAACGGGTCTTCCTTTCTTTACTGACGCAGTTGATAACAGTTTCGAAAATAAAAATTGCAAATCGATTTCGACTCCAGATTTCAGCGATCTTTGTACTTTGTTTCATTGTCTGTCACCTAGACCTTGGCCTTGCTAGCAGTAACAAATAAGGTCGAGCTATATTCATATTCACCCATGACAAATGGTGGCTTTTTTGTTTATGTTTGTTCATGGTATGAATGAATGTAAATCTTATATCTTCCCCAGTCACCAGTATTCGAGTTGCGGCTTCAATCAATGAAGTTTTTGAAGCTCTAGTTTCTCTGAAAGATTGGCGCTATACGGTCTTTTTATTCATTTTATATACAACTTTACGCAGATGCAATATCAGCAGGATGAATGTCAAAGATTTTACAAGTATTTTATCAAAAAGGAGTTTTATTTACGAGGAATAATTTTTGTATTAATACTAGAATACCTTGAGTTGTGCAGCTTCTATTTGTACAGGTCTTGGTATAGTACAGCTTGGGATGTTGCCGTAAAAATTAATGTAACTAAGTATAAACTGAAAACAACAATTATAAGACCTTGAACAGTACAGAAAATACCTTTCTTTCACCCTAATTTCAATCGCTTTTCATAGCACGTATTTAAACCTCAAGCGCTTATTGGAAACATAGGATTGCTTACAGTGAGATTCGAACTCTCATCCCCTTTGCATTGGGAAGCCTATTTTCACTGTGATTGCGACTCTTTCTGATTGAGCAACTAAAACTTTACAGTTGAGAGTTTACTAACCATATAAACTTATTATTTATTTTTCTCTGGTCGCTCAGTACCACCGTGCTTGACGATATTTTGTTTTAGATACACTAGCAATCTTAGTGGTTGTAATATCATCTTGAATAATAATGTTTGATAAAATAAATTTTACTTTCTTTGGATGTTGGTCACTTTGACCAGTTCTTTACCTCGAGAAACGTCCGCACAGATCTCAACCAACTTTATGCGTGACCGAATTTCCCGAATACATAACGTTTCATACAACAAATGTGTTCAATTTTCCGTTTGACCAACTTTTATCTGAAATTTCATATGGATATTACTAAGGTGTTATTTTGAAATGCACAAAAAAAGTAACCAAATGCACTCGATTCACGGGGTGATGAGCAGACAGTATGGTCGTAAAAACACTGGACATGCCTCAGCAAGCAAAGAAATCTGGTTTTTATTTGATCTGAAGACTATCCAGCGTGCTAATGTAATTTGCTACGCAGTGAGCCCTGTCATATTAAGACACGGGTTCATGAGACTTGCAAATGGAATCCGTGCATTGTTTAGAGCTCTTAGCGTTTCTTTCGTTTCTCACGTGAGAATTGTATACATTTGACAGGATGAAGTGCACACTACCCAGAAATACAAATCACGTCTCTTCCTCTTCTTGCAAATATAAACAAATAAAGATTAAGTATTTCTGGAGCTTCTTACAAATCCTTTCTCAGACACCAACACGCAAAGTTCCATCAACATCAATTATCGATCTGATCTTTCAGTACTGCTCCGACCAGAAATACCTTGGATAAGAGTTTGGCAAGAGTTACTGTGGCTCGCCAATTTTATATGGAAGACTTTTATGCAGTGTCATTGGTGCTACCTGGACCATAAACCAGAGCCTTTATTCTTAATACATGAAGACCCGTGCAAAGCAGATAATGGGCTAGCTGGAAAATATAGACATATTTCGATCTACTGTTTTTGTAATCGGTGATAGATAAATATTATCTATGTATGGGAATCTACAGTACTCCCCTCCCAGCAGTCCAGAGGGCTGAGAGAAGGAGTTAGGATTTAATATAGTCAGAAATAGACAGGCGAATTGAAATAGATAGAAATTTTAAAAGAATTCAACAATGCAGTGGCAAAAATCATGTACAGAATATTGCAAAAAAAATCAAATACAAAGAGTAACAATGTATCAGCAAAGGTTTGGCTGTATAAGCCAAATAGAGTCTCAAAACAAAATATTCTCTTAGTCTTTTTTCTTTCCGGGTGAATGCAGTGTAGAAAATTCTGTGAGTAAAATCGTTCGAAAAACTTCGTGCATCTGCAGAAAAATCTACATGAAAGTGCATACGATGTACTTACAAGAAACCGAACAGAATAGAAGTTATAGAAAGATTTATAAAAAAAAAGGTAACGGCAAGAAGATTTCTTGAAGGCGTCTATACGACGATAGAGTAAAGTACTTTGATAAGAAATAGTAAATATGTGAGTGCATTCATGTTTATTCTGCACTCAGAATTTATCTGTATTATTCTTGAATGAATCTTCTTTAAAATATTCATATTTCGTGTTGAATTCCCACCCCCCAGGACTCTCTTTATAATATATGCATTATCTACCAAAGGGTCTACATTTTGCCCCCTCAAGATCGTTGGCCCATGTGAAGTGGCCCATATAACCACCCAGTTCAGGCCTGAACACATAAACGTATTATTGAATAAATCAAAGAAAACCCGAAGTAAACCAAAACGAGGCTGACAGACAACAAAAAGATCGAAATTGAGACAAGCAGACGATCAATGCTAGATTAACTACAAGCAAATTAAGCACGTACGTAAGGCAACCATCAAAGCAGGGGCAATAAAAACTGAGTTTCTTTATTGGGCTTGCTTCTTTTTTCCCCTATGTTTTAAGAATACAAAAGAGATTTTTCTAGCATTGGTATTCAATGCACTTACCAATATATCCCTGTTGCAGATCGAAGTACGGACAACTGAAAGATTGTTATATATATATATATATATATATATATATATATATATATATATATATATATATATATATATGTATTGAATATATATATATATATATATTGTTATATATATATATATTGTTATATATATATATATATATATATATATATATATATATATATATATATATATTGTTATCAAGAAATGGATATATATGATCCGGCAAAATGTTTATAGATTGCGTTTTATTATATAGAAACTCTTATTTGAAAAGATCAACCGTTAGTACACGGTGGACCAAGACAATGCAATTAGAAAAAACAATTGTAGAAAATGGGGCTGATGCAGGAATCAAACCTGCGACCAATATAATGCAGCTGTCCCATTTTCTTTAATTGTTTATTTTATGTACGTTGTCTAGGTCAGATGGTACATTTACCGTGTAATAATGGTTGATCATTTCAAATAAAAGTTCCTACATGATATAACACAATTTTATATATATATATATATATATATATATATATATATATATATATATATATATATATATATATATATATATAAAAGCATCAACTTTCCTTATGACAACAAAATTTCAGGTTACTACAAGATCAATGAATTCTACCATTTAAATAGTATTAGCTCCGGTCAAGGTTGACTATGGAGCAGCTTTCAAAAAAATGTTATTATAAGAAAAAGTATCGTAAAACAAAATTCTATGAATTTTGACTACTTTTACCTTTATTCTTCTTTTGTAGAATTACGAGTTGAAGTGTTAAGACCCACTGACTATTAAGATAAAGATAAATAGTAGTTAAAACGGATTAAAAAAAACCCATTTTTTTTATTTCTACAGCCTGGAAAAATAAAAATAGCTATAGAAGAGTGGTAAGATAGCGCTTACTTGATCACTTTCCCATTAAACATCGTGGGTAACCGTCAAAGTACCTCATCACCATTAATCTTTTAACGTCCGTCATTGAACAAAGACCTTCCCCAGGATTCACCACACCTCTTAATCATGGGCATAGCAAAGTCAGTACCTAATGAATTTTAGTTCGTCTCCGTATCCTGCCGGCCCCGGTTGCTCATGTGATCTCTGGGGATCCGATTCGTGAGTCGTCACGTCCATCGGTTATCTGCCATTCTCGCAACATGAAAAACCCATTGCTATTTGAGTTTTCTAATGGATTCTATGATGACTAGGAATCCTGTTTTTCTCTCTGATATATTGTGCTGTCATGTTATCTCCCTATGTGAGGTTGAGCTTGATTCTCTCATGCGCACGCTGCATGCTTCTGAGTTTGCATTTTGTTAGGTTCTATGTGTCAGCTCTGTTGGTGACTATCGGGAGGATGCATCGATTGAATACTCTCTGTCTTAGGATTAATAAGATCTCCTTGTTCTTGAAGGTTGAGCTTGCTCTGCCGAAGGCTTGCCATCAGAGTGATTATTAGCTTGATTTCATCTTTCGAAGATTTCATGGAGATTCGTCGTCTATGTAGTGTTCTACTTTCTCCAGTTCTGCGTTTTCGATTTTGATCGTTGTACCCTCCAGCCTTCTCCAGATGACCTATCGAAACGAACGGCCCCACGGAGCTTAACATAGCAGGAGAAAAAAAATACTGGGAAACAAGACTAGAAAGACAGATTTCCCAACTTCAAAGAGATGATGGACTACTGAAAATGCACTATACATGAACGGACCAAGTGGTCGACTATGGGACAAATACAAGATAAGACAAAAAGGTGTCCCCGTAGCAGTGGAAGAGATCCACCAAAGAAGGTTAGCCAAAGAAGCAAGACTAAATCGATATAGACAAAGGACTGCCCAATACATACAAAACTCGCACATTCCAAAAACAACGAGAGAAAGTTTTTACCGGGATCTGAACGGAGGAAGAAAACAGAACATAAAGCTGAATGCCATAGAGACAAAGAACGTCTGGAACGGTGTAAGGGGACATTCGAAAAGACTCAACGAAGACCCAGAATGGTTACATAGCATGAAAAAATAACCCAGGGACACAAATAACGGAGAACCAATGGCACTGAATGAAACCATATTGAAACAAACCCTGAAAAAATAACAAACCGGAAAGCACCAGGATCTGGTGAGATCCACAGATATTGGTTTGAGAAATTTATTACACTATAGGCTCATCCACCAACTCCAAAGTTGCCTAAATGAAAACGAGGTCCCAAAATGGATGACAGAACCATCCTCATCCAAAACGACACCGAAAAAGGGAACCAGCCAAGCAATTATAGACCAATCACGTACCTACCACTAATGTGGAAAATTCTTCCCCGAAAGATAGTAGAGAGAGTATATTTATCCATGGAAAGATGAGAACTATTACCAGAAGAACGGAAAGGATGCAGGAGAATAACCAAGGAGGCGAATGACTAGCTCTACATCGACCTGATGACCTTAAAAGAAGTAAGAAAAAGGAAAAAGAATGTTGCAATAGGATGGATAGACTATAAAAAGCATACGACTTGATTCAACACAGTTGAGTACTCGAATGCCTCAGAATATTCAAGATCAGTGAACCAGTAGTGAGATACACAGTTAACTGAAAAACTGGAAAGTAGACTTGACAGCCACAGGAGAAAATTTAACTGATGCAAGTATGAAAAAGGGAATCTTCCAGGGAAACTCTCTGTGCCCGCTTCTATTTGCTCTAATTATGATACCACTCAACAGAATCCTTAAAAATAGCAAAGGATACCAATTCTCCAAAGCAAAGGGAAAAGTCAACCACCTAATGTACATGGACGACATAAAGCTATTGGCAAAGACCAGGGGAGAACTCGAAACGTTGTTCAACAAAGTGAAGGAATACAGTGATGACTTTGCGATGGGATTTTAAATAGAAAAATGTGCACCAATGGTAATGCACAGAAGGCTTGTAGCAGCAGAAGGAATTGAACTTCCGGACAGCAAAAAGATTAGAGCATTGACCACACGAGACCGATACAAATACCTGGGAGTCCTCTAATGCGACGCGATAAAGCAGAAAGAAATGAGGGAGAAAATAAGAAAAGAATACCTTAGGATGATGAGGAAAATATTAGAAACCAAACTAAACAGCAGGAATCTGATAAAGGGAATGAACACATGGGCCGTATCAGTAGTAAGATACATGGGACCATTCCTTGGATGGACAAAGGAAGAGCTCCAGTCAATGGACCGGCGAACAAGAAAGCCTATAAGAATGAGGAAGGCGGGAGACCTGAGGAGACTAGCTGTCACTAAGACACAAGCTGTGACCACCTGGCAACTGGTATGAAAATTAATAATAATAATAATAATAACAACAACAACAACAACAACAATAATAATAATAATAATAATAATAATAATAATAATAATAATAATAATAATAATAATACTGATAAGTACTGCAACGAATAGTAGCTCTGTCATGATATACGAAAGAGGGAGGAGACGTTAGCTGAGGACCTGAGGAGACTTATTGTCACTCAGCCTTCAGCGATAACCACTGGGCAACCGGTGTGAAACTGAAAATCGTAGAATTACTGCGACCTATGAGTACTAGGAGAGGAGGGCTGGAGACTTGAGGAGACTTGCTGTCACTCAAACTCCAGCGGTTACCACCAGGCAACTGGTGTGAGATTCCAAATAATAATAATAATTATAATAATAATGAAAGAACTATTTCATGTTGCAAAAAGCGGAAAGCCTTATAACATGTATTTTCATCGAATATTTTGTCCTACTAAGGCACATATTCTATGGGTGTCATGTTCTTAAGAACGTTCAAGAACTTCAAAAGACAACTTAAATTATTTTGATTAAAAAATATATATGAACGTTCATTTCTGAATCGATTTTAGATATTGAAAAAAAATTGTTTGAATGCCATGGGAAAAATTTCGAAGAGGATTTTCTTCTTGTCCATAGGAAAGAACAAATTCCGAAAAATATTTATTCAAATCTAATATTCTTAGTCTACGTCTAAGTCCTCTGTGCGCATGCTCTTAAATCCTCTTTTGCGCATCGAAAAAACTAAAAAAAAAAAAAGAAAAAGAAACAACCATGGGCAAAACGATAGCTCAGAAATGTCGATTTATAAAAAATAAAACCTTTTTGTTTATCAGAAACAATCTCCAACGAAATTCACAAAGAGATTTTAGTTTAAAACAAAATTGTGGATTATTTTTTCAACAAAACCAATCGATATACAGAGACGCAGGGAAGATAATCGCTCATTGTTTTCTCATACATTGTATAATATATATATATATATATATATATATATATATATATATATATATATATATATACACATATATATATATATATATATGAAGAAATGGATATATGTGATCCAACAGAATGATTAGAATGATATTCAATTCCTGCAACAGCCCCATTTTCTTTAATTGTTTTTTCTATTCACTTTGTCTAGGGTTAGTGATATATTAACCGTTTAATGTCGGGAGATCATTTCAAATAAGTTTCTATATAATATAACGCTATTCATTATTATATATAGTCTAGAAAGCTTTACAGCTTAAAACACTAAACATTAAAAAAACTTCTCCAGAAGATTTTTCGTGTCACTTCTGTCACTATTTCCCATAATCTGTCAATGCAATTTCTGTAATTTTCTTCCATATTTTTCCCCCATTTCATATATACTATGCCATCATGTTACAATATATAGATCATCTCTTTTTGGGATCATCAGTTGTTTACCATTTAATCGTTTCAGGATTTTAAAAAAACAAAAAAACAGTTATATTAACATAGCACCCCAGCAGTATTGATCAAAAATCACCTCCCTTTCTTATAATGTAGTTTATGCCATACCTTTAGTTTGTCATTTCATGTAAGGTTTTATGTGATTGTATATCGATATTGTTTTATACTACATATTTTATCGACACAAGGCTTACTTACGAAGATTACCTAAAAAACGTTTTTAACGATGAGGGATCAGTAAGTATAACAATGGACACGACTCACTCTTCATGTCATTTCTATTGAATGTTCACCCATATTAATATTGAATTCGTTGTGTTGGTTTTGATCTCAGACTGCATGTAAACCAACTTATGATATCATCTTTAAGAATACTAATTACAGAGAAAAAAGCTTCTTCAAGTCGTATATACATGTACATATAGGTCGACATATGCATTTATACATCGATTTACATACTTGCATATGTATTTATAAGCAAGCTTGGATATGCATGTGAATATGTACGTTATCTAATCTTCATACGGCAGTTATTGGATGATAAGTCGTCAATCGGTGTTAGAAGTAAATAATGAGACACTTCTTGTTTCTTGTCATGTACACACAAATACAACACAAAGAATGGAATCAGCGAAACGAGTTCAAAGTCAGCCTGGGGCTAGCATCCCGTAAAAACCCACAATCGCTTCAAACAATGATTGGGTTCATTCGAGAAATGGCAACAAAATCATTGTTTCATGTGTCAGCAATAAGAAAAGGCAAAATCTATACGTAAGAGTTCTTATCGATCATTGGCCACAAAAGACCGAAGATTAGGCAAGTAAGTGTCAGGGAAATATTCAGATATTTTTTTTAATCTCAAGGGCATCATAAATTCTACGAGTATACGATTGATCGTCGAACATAAAATCTCTTTATATTACTCATCTTGGGTAAGGGCACCTGCCGTAGAGTGATCAGCAGCCTAGCTTCTTCATGTTCGATCTTTACACAGTGTATCCGATCTGATAAGCTTGGTATACAAATACACATTTTAAGTGGGATTACTGTTGTACAGATAATTATTCTCGTAGAGGATGGTCTATTAATTTGGGCCTCGCTTGGTATTCCACTATCTATGGCCTTGTGATCAGTAAATATCTACTTTCTACTGAAGGGTAAAATTTCCACAATTCTTTTAACTGTCATTATCTTTAGATTCAAATAGTCACTCGTTTTGAACTTATCAGGCATGACGTTGTTTAACTTGATCTCAACAGACTATACTTGCATCTATAAGTCTGACACCGGTATGACTATGCTAATAACCATATCCTTTCAAATATCAAAAAACACCAATTTCCAAGCAGAATCAGTGGTGTAATGCCGTTGGAACATGTGGGAGCGGCGCTCCTTTACTTTCGAAGGGAGACAGCGTCCTCTAACTATCTATATACTGATAATATTTTCATTCTTTTTGTCTCTTTGCACTCTCAAATTTGTCGAAAGGATAGCTATTTATATTGAATCAAGGTACCCCTAAAATGCCTGACTTCAGAGAATACGTAAAAAATCCTAGAAAAATTAGCCAGTATATGTACAAATACCCATCTTATGTAGCTTCAATAATTTCTGATATTGATTATTTTTTTTCTAAATTCTAGGCTTGCTACGGTCACAGGATCGCTGCGCTCACTAAAGCCGGCAGTCCTGCTTTCCCTCAGGTTTTTTAGCACTTCACTTCAGGGAATAACTATTCCTCATAAACCTTGAACTCTCGAAACTTTCTATTCTTACACGACATAATTTTCAAGTGCAATGTGAATTTTCTCGCGATAAGCACGAACCACTTTCTTTCTCCCTCTTTTAATTCATGAAAAGATATGAATTTCCCATCATGCATTAGACCTTTACCTCCGAAGACGCGTCTTTAACTCTCCACTTTGCACAATATATAATATCGGTATTGAGATGATGTCTATTCTTAGAATGCCCGGGGGTGCTGTAGACTTCGGTAAGTTGAGCCACGTTTCCCAGAAACAAAACAAATAAAAAAACAAAAGAAGCTTTTGGTTCGTCGGAAATACTAAGAGCAGATTTCAGATATATATTGATCCATGCTTTTAGCTCCTATACTAAGTTCTCAGTCTTTTTTTTTTTTTTTTTTTTTTCAGGGTACCGTATTATTGTGTTCGACGTGAACTTACAGGGTTGCAACGACCGCTCTATGTAGGAAGAATACCGGGGAAAAAAAACTCGGTTAGCACTCTACATAGGTTCCAAAAATACACTACTCATCAAAACAGCGTTATAGCGGGTCATTATAATACAGCACAAATAAAGATAATGCCAGCAATTATTCTTAAATATGTAACGCCTCAACAAAGAATGGATGCGTATTGTGAATCTCATCTGGTAGCTACTTGAAATATTTCTGGTTGTGGATGTATATCGCTACATAGTTATTGTGTACATGATTATTCTAATAGGCAAGGCACCTAAACTAAAATGTACAGTATACAATTATTTCGGAGATTATCCACGACGCAATCTCTTATCATTATTTCAGAAATCGAACATTTCTGAATTTATATCGAAGAAATATTTGAAAAAGAGTCCCTTAGGCTGCACCGTGTAAGTTCGTCAGCGACTACCGCCGATGATCGTGACCGGTACATCCCAGACATTTTGTTTACTTATCATGCAAATATCATGCAAATATCCATGTCTCAACAAAGTAGACACCCTTCGAAGTTATGTACGGTCGCGCTGCCAAGCTGCCCAAGCGGGCGATGTGAGTGATATAGCATTACTTCCAAGCCCAGCCAGCCTTGATATTCTACAGACACTTCACACCATTCGTAAAGACCTCTGTTCAACAGCCTCAAGCTACATAGCCAGGGCACAGTCTCGCCAGAAGGAGAATTATGATCGTAGCCATGAAAGCAATAAAGATGTTACCACAGGTAGTCCATAGTCTACATTAGAAAAAAAAAAGGTCGACTTATCCACAGGATGGGATCCAAACCGGGGCCTCGCTGGATTGGTCTATATACTGCAGTGCCAAGATGAAAAATGTAACAACCGACATGATCCCAAGTTACACCAACCACGCCAGAAACATAAAGATCAATGCCACATCATCATCAAAATTCCTGTGGCCTTGAGCACCCGACCATTGTTGATTGCCCTTGTGACATCATAGAGGACAGACTCTAGCACCCCAAAGAGACCAATGGAGAGACTAAACGTGACCATTGGTGCACTAGAATACGTCAGAAATGATTACTTTGTAACGGTATTTAAGCGATTAAAATTGTGTGTTGAAGTTTATAAGGTTGTGTTATCAGCGTGTGAAATAAAATATTATACTATATCATTGATTATTGCTTGTATTTGAGTGTGGGGATATGATCTGATCCAAGGTGCATGAAATAACTTAACCTGTTTCATTACTCCGTGGCATAAACTGGGCGAGCCCCAAATATATCCGGGGTTCTTACAGGCTAGCTTTCTTCCACATCAGATATAGTTTGGGCAGACGGTATATCTTTGGCAGTTACAGTGGCAACATGTGTAGCTGCCCATTATGCAATGTTAGGGGGTCTGTCACGTGTCACAAGCAGTGGAACTTTCTAAATACTAATCAAGTCCTACTTCTCGCTCAAACAAATATGTCTTCCCACCCAAACATTCCCCATTACATTACTCTCGTCTTCAGATCTGTTCTTAAAAAGCTGTTTAATTATCTCTGTTTTATTACTTATGATTTAGACGTAATCGCACCACCAACCAGATGGCCATCCGATTATAAAACAAATGTTTAATTATTATTTATTCTGCACGGCCGGTGATGTGCTTCGATAAAACTAATCATAGCTAGATAAATATACCTTGTGAATATCGCAGATTCAGCAAGTGTACGAATGTACAGAATTTTAGTAATTAGACAATTGTGCATTATCAATCTCCCGAATAAGAAGTTTTGCCTCTCTTAGAAATATATATTCAAAATGCAGACCATCAACTGGGCTCGAACCCCAGCGACCACCAAGCAGATTCATAACCCATTAATAAATAGATATATCACTGGCCCCTGACAGAGTTGACACTGGTTACGATAGCTTTCCACCACTGGGAGATAAGCTAATTATGGGGATGTGGTTTTGCCTAAATGCTCACTTGCCTAATTCTCTCTCTCTCTCTCTCTCTCTCTCTCTCTCTCTCTCTCTCTCTCTCTCTCTCTCTCTCTCTCTCTCTCTCTCTCTCTCTCAACCAACTGGAGACAAGACCAAACTCAGGGGTTTGGTTCTATAACTTTTCATTTCTGCGTGTACCAATGTGATCCCGGGAAAGGTTTTAAGGAATTAGTTTTTAAAAATCACCCCCCTGGGGAAAATAAGAAGAAAAGGTGAACCTGCCTAATAATAAACGTGGTGATAATATGAAAGAGAATGAAAAACTACCAGGACCTGACAAAAGAACCAAAAATGGTGTGGAACATGAAAGTCAGGGTGGTACCAGTAATAGTGGGTGCACTTGGAACTGTACCAAAGACAGTGAAAACGAGATTAGAGGAACTGGAGGATAAGAGGAAGGATTCAGACTATACAGACCGCAGCACTACTGGGGTCTGTAGGAATACTGAGTAGAGTATCGAAGACTGAATTCTACGACCCCAGCTCATAGTAATGGCTCAACAGCCAAGAAAAGGGCATGGTAAAGGCGACACAAATTACGGTGCTGCTGTGACTGGTGAGTACGATATGAGGGGAGGGATGGAAACCCGAGGAGACTTACTGCCACTCAGCCAAAACAATAACCAACAGGCAACTGGTATGAAACTGTAATCCACAGTACTCCTATGGGCTGTGAAAGTGTGAAAATGAAGGCTGGAAACTTGAGGAGACTTGCTGTAACTCAGTCCCCAGCAGTGACCACCGGGTAACTGGTATGAAAATGCAAATAATGAACAAAAATCGACAGAACACAGACAAGCAGCAAATGCTGCATGTGCGATGAAAGAGATGAGACAGTAAACCATATAACTAGTGAATGTAGTCAACTCGCCCAGAAGGAGTATAAGCATAGACACGATAGAGTAGCAACGATGATACACTGGGAACTAAGCAAACAAATGGGATTCAACCATGTGGAAAAGTGGTATCAGCACAAACCAGAGGCAGTCCTGGAGAATGACAACCACAAACTACTCTGGGACTTTGACATCCAAACTGACCACCTCATCCAGGCAAGAAGACCGGACTTGGTAATTGTAGACAAGAAAAGGAAGACCTGCCAAATAGTAGACGTGGCTTGAGGAGACTTGTTGTCACTCAAATTCCAGCAGTTACCACCAGGCAACTGGTGTGAGATTTGCAAATACTACTACTACTACTACTACTACTACTACTACTACTACTAATAATAATAATAATAACAATAATAATAATAATAATAACTTGTGAATGTAGTCAACTCGCCCAGATGGAGTATAAGCACAGACACGATAGAGTAGCAACGATGATACACTGGGAACTGAGTAAATGAATGGGATTCAACCATGCAGAAAAGTGGTATCAGCACAAACCAGAGGCAGCCCTGGAGAATGGCAACCACAAATTACTTTGACATCCAAACCGACCACCTCATTCGGGCAAGAAGACCGGACTAGGTAATCGCAGATAAGAAGAGGAAGACCTGCCAAATAGTAGACGTGGCTGTACCTGGAGACCATAAAGTAAAGAGGAACGGGAGTGAAAAACTGGAAAAATACCAGGATCTAGCAAGAGAACTGAAAAAGATGTGGAACATGAAAGCCAGGGTAGTGCCAGTCATAGTAGGCGCACTAGGACACTGAGGGCGAGACTGGAAGAGATCAGGATAAAGGGAAGGATTGAGACAGACCACAGCACTGCTAGGAACTGCGTGGATTCTGAAGAAAGTGCTAGAAATATAAAGACTGCAACACTAATTGTTAACAGGGGCCTAACAGAAAGGGAAATGAAAGCGAAAATGTGAACCATAGCACTGGCATGATAGACGAAGGAGAGAAGAGATGTTGGCTGAAGACCTGAGGAGACTTATTGTCACTCAGCCTTCAGCAATGACCACTGGGCAACCGGTGTGAAACTGTAAATCGCAGGATTACTGTGGCCTATGAGAACGAGGAGAGAAGGGCTGGAGACTTGAGGAGACTTGCTGTCACTCGACCCCCATCTGTAACCACCAGGCAACTGGTGTGAAATTGCAGATAATAGTAATTTTTTTTTAATGTCGATATAACTTTATTTTCACTGATATGTAATCTTGTGATGGACTTGGTTGTGGATATAAAAGGTGAAATTCAATATTCTCACTCAGAGCCGGAAAATTTTTTTTTTTTAAATCAACTGATAACCGAAGACGAAGGTAGGCATCAAGAATCATTTCTGTAAGAAGGAAAAGACTGATGTTTTGGAAGCGCATTCTGCAGACAGATGTAACAATGGAACGTTTTGCAATTATTATTGCTGAAACATAAATCGATCTCATCGAAGCTAAAAGCTTTTTACTAGGCTGCCAAATAGAAGTCTTGATTTATTTTTTTTAATGTCATTCACTTGGTGAAATGAATCTCTACGAACTTGAGATTATCCGATTTCACTATTTCATTCTTTTTTTTTTTTTTTCATTTTCACCGGGGGTGCTAAGTGGCCAAGAGGTTAACGGTGTGGAGAATAGACTCTGCAATGCTAAGTTCAAACGCTTTTGCGAAAGACATGAATCCACCTCTCTTCCCAGCTACTGATAAAATAACAGAGTGTTAAGTGAATTATGCCACTTTTGCATTTTCGTCTTGTTCTGAAGCTGTAATCAGCTAACATATTGATAAATTGCTGATCATACAAACAATTTGTGTCTGTTTCCACATAGTCAACTATATATATATATATATATATATATATATATATATATATATATATATATCCACATTGGCAACTATTTATATCATATATATATATAGTATTGATAGTTGACAATGTGGAGACAGACACATATATATTTAGAAAATATATATGATGTATCCATACTATGCAAATAAAAAATACATTTTTTCTCGCATTTTTACGAGTTGCTGTTTTCTACAATTAGTTGGCCGTCATACTGTTACAGTCCTATATTTTTTAGGGTTAAGTTTTCTGGTAAGGTTATACAAAATATATACACCGATCAAGTCCGACATGGTGGCTGAATCGAGACAATCCATAGAAACATCGAAACCGTGGGTTTAGATTTTTTTTTAAATGCATCATCAAAGGAACGGAAAAATTGAACTTTAAAGTTGAAATCAAGGCCAACGTAAAAATCTGTAATTACATATATCAACACAAGATCTAACCACCTAAACAGAATCATTCGAAAGATCTATAAAATCGAGAGAAATTAGGCTAATATATAAATTCTCAAATAAACCAACATCCAACGATGTTGGAATGAATATAATATAGCCTTAAAGGACAGCAATTTTACCGATAATAGCTTTGAATATGACGAAAAAGTAAAATCCAAGAGAGTAAAACATAGGAACAACAAGAGTACAGGTAGGAAAATCATCTGGAAAATACCGCCTTTCAACCAGCAAGTAAAAACCAACTTACGAAAAATATTCATCGAAATACTATGAAAAAACTTCCTCCCGAGTAACCCACTGAGCAAGAAAGTGAAAATTAGCTATAGTTGTAATAAATTCATATAGTTTTAATAAATTCATAACAAAACATAACAAAATAATTGGAAATTATACTGATAGAAAAAGCATGAATAAACCCGATTGCAATTGTACAAACAGGAACGGATGCCCTTTGCAGAAAAAATGTCTCAAATCGAATATTGTATACCAAACCAAAATATCAAGTTAAGAGAAACCCTTAGAAGTGAAATATTATATGGGTAAATTGAAAACACCCTTTAAACTAAGATCAGCCAACCATATATCATCATTTGCAGGCGAAAAATACAAAAAAAGTACATCACTGTTGACGTATTATTGGAGATTAACCGATAGCAAAGCCACCGTAAAATCGAAAACATCAAAATAAACACACATATGCCAGAATAATGAGATTACATGTTACCTATGCCTAAATGATAATTTTGAAATCCTCACTTTTGCCAAAAAACATAAACAGTATCATTAGACTGAAAAAAAATGAAGTAGCGTTAAAATGCCGGCACCACTCCAAATTTCTTTTGAAAAACATAATTCAACACCCACATATAGGTATTCTAAGAATTAATCACCTTATTTACCTTGTTTCCCACATTTCTACTACAATAATGATGATTTTTTATACCCCCAGTCATTCTAAAGCAACCCAATCACCATAACTTAGGGATGGACCAAACCCAGAATAATTAAACTAATAACTAAGATCATATGAAAGTGAACCTCAACACTAGAAAACAGATTTGAATGAGAATAAAATACTCTCAGAGAGGAAAGATACCGCAAATAGCTGATGGTTCAACAACATACTGATGATGAAAATGCCTACACTGTATCTTCTTCATTTATGAATACCAAAAAACCAAAATCCCCAATAAATAAAACAGAAAAACATAACAAGCAATAACCAACTACTAAACGAAGAAAAAAAGGAAATATATATAGAGAGAGAGAGTAAAAGGAAGATCTTACAACTTAGAAAAAAAACCCTTTCTCCAAAAAATGTCCCCAATAGGATTCTAAAATTAACCGTATAATTCGTATTAAGAAGCCCGAACAGGACAGAAACATAGATGTGTTTGTGTAACGAATCCTTTACTTCATCATATATATATATATATATATATATATATATATATATATACACACATATATATATATATATATATACATATACACACACACATATATATATATATATATATACACTGCGCCATTATATATATATACACACACACACACACACACATATATATATATATATATATATATATATATAAAATGATATCCTGTTATCACATGGTGAATTTATCATTTGGTCTAGACAACGTAAATAGAATAAACAACTAAAGAAAATAGGACTGCAGCAGGAATCAGACCTGCAACCGATAGGGTAGCCGCTTCATCGTAGTAGTGCTCTTACCATTGAGCTAAACAGCCGCCAGTATATCCGTAGCGTTGCTCTTACCTGTTATCTTTTGCTCAATGGTAAGATCATTAAGCGTTTGTTTCTTTAAGAGGCTTTATCAGATGCATCTACGCATCGCTATAAAACGCCTCCAGTTTGTATCATGCTAAATTGATATGAAACGTAATCCAGACCTTTGGTTGAACCATCGTCACCTTCTTCTTCCCCGTCTTCTTCTAACAGTAATAGTTAGTCTAGAATCCCATTGAAATATAGACTTATGGTTGGTGGACGTAGCATTGAACTTATATAACAGAATATCAATAATTATCTAATTGTTCATCGTGGACTTACATAATACTTATCGACCTATGTCCGGGTCATGCGGTGATTGAATCGTCGCACTGTTGACTGAAGATGGGAAGAGGTTTATATCACAGTTTTCTCGTGAAAGTACATTTGTCTTGCGATTAACAGAGAATAATATCATTGAACACATTAGAACCTTAGTCAGTACATTTCTCTATTTGAAAAATCGACTATGTCATTGTGAAGCCTAAATATCTACACGTGCGCGAACTAAATCATTACATACAGAGAGACATGCATATTTTGCCTTCTCTCACAGTTATTGGAACAAAAAGAGTATGAAATTTAAAAAAAAAAATAGTGCCCTCACGCTGGTTACGATATCAGCCATCCCAGCCCGGATTTTGTATACATCTGTCTTAGTTAGATTTCGAAGTTCTTGGAGGTTTGTGATACGTGCGATTGACTTACGGGCGACAGGCATCTGAAGTGGAGTCACTCACTTCATCCATGCACTGAGGGTTGGGGGAGATGGATTCATTCCTCTTCCAAGGGATTCAGTGCATAGATCTTTGTCAGAATTTGCTCTATACTCCCCGGGACAATTCTTCGAGCCTTCAACCGTTCGGCCACCGTGCACTTTCCCCAGAACAAAAAGAGGCCAAAAGTAATATAAAAGCAGTGAAAGAAAGGGTGTGCACGCATGCGTACGATACAAAATCAGAGAAATGGATCTGAAATTGGATCGATACACTGTAGAATCCTTTTTAACTGTAACAGAAGGATATGAAGCAGGCCGGAAAATAATAATTACATTTCGATGCAAAATTTGATTCTATACCCCACCTCCTTACCCGGAGGCATTTCGATTGAATGCAAATGAATTGAATTAATAAGAGATGATTTCCATATGCACATAGCGGACAATTAATTTAGCGTTTTCAGTAGCCCGGGTTGTTTTTGTTGAAAAACAACCTAGCCACTTATTTTACAAACAGAGATCTTATACGTAATCTCCGCATTCGATTTTTCTCGAGTTGGATGTTTCTATGTTAGTTTTTATTCAATTAATATATGAAAATTCATAGACCAATTTGATGCGTTGAATGTGTAGATAAAGATCAGTTAAACAAACAGAGCGTTCGATATAAAAAGTAAATCGTTGATGTGAATCTTCCAATTTCAATTTTATTGGACAGAATCAGTCTCAGTATTTCCACACATCACTTGTCAAAGATCTTGCAAAATAATCACACTCTGGCTTCGCCAATTGATATTTTTCAGACTTTTTCATGTCTTGCAGGCACTGAGCCAACCCCAATATTTAAATCAAATGTGTTCATGTCATGACGATGAGAGTTAAGTTCCGAAATGATAGGTTGTTGGAGTTTCATTTCAGGTAGCATTGACTCAAATGATATTTTTTTTACGTTGAAATTAAATGTCTGGATACTTTATGGGCAGACCTCATACAGAGTAAAACATTTTAACATTTTGATATTCAATCAGATCAGATGACCAGATATTTTCATTTTAAACAAATATTTGCTAATTTTGATGGTGGACGTCGCTGGGCCAGGAGACCAGTCAGATCGAAAGAAAGTGAAAAACGAAAAAGTTATCTGGACCTTGCGATAGAACTGGAAGGATTGTGGAATATACAAGTGAAAATTGTATCCATTAATAATCAAGTGTCTGTGACCTTTCCAGAGAATAATTCCTGGATCAATAACAATACTTTTACACCAGAACCCCAGACAAGATTCGGGATAAAGCATATAAAAATATACATCACAGCCAAAAAAAGAGTTCGATTTAGTTGGCTCTACTTATGTAAAAAAAATTCATATTCATTCCAGGACCTTCTCTTTTCACCCAAAATAATTGTGTTTCGATACAAAAACTTATCAGCGATAGGCTGATAATAGCATATATATTGAGGTTGGGATTGTTTGCCAAGTCTTCGAGTCTTTATGAATTTTTTAACCTGTCAAGACCAGAGCAAGACAAGTCACCGTCCTCTGCGTGTATAAATTGTGCATAAGTTTTTTGAAAACTAGAGACTAAATACACAGTTGAAAGTCGGTTTCTCGATCGAAACCTATGTACACATCAAATATTTGGCTATTAGCAAGATCATGTGGCGTTATCAAATGGATAAAGCTTTAACCTGTTCCATTTTTAACGTTTTAGTTCTAGCATATTTGATTTTTCAGATTGTTCTAAAGCGCATGACGTATCTCTGTTATTCTAAGGAAACACTTGTTTAAACATCGAAAAACAGAAAAGAATTACAGGAATTCGTTGTGGAGCTGATTGGTAAATTACACTCTTCCTTACGAAGCTTTTTGACTCGCCTAGCCAATCAGCGTACAGCTTAAAAGTATATCGCTCTTCTCATTAGTTGACTCCTCAAACAAAGACGCCATGATGACAGTGGCAGACAGGGAGACTTTTGAATTATGTTGGCAGTTGAAGAAAGATAGAGTCTGTTTATCTCCATAGCTAGCAACTGCCTGATCAGGATGGGGACACTAGGGAAAGAAGTTAGCGGGTTAGGGTTCAATTATGTTCTATTGAATTTTTGTTGAGCTATTTAATTCACAATAGCTTTTCTTCAATCTATGTGTCTCATGCAATTGCGTTTTTCACCGGTTTATTCCACAAATACAAATCAGATGTCTGTTGTTGTGATCGAGAGGTTTCGCTTTATTCGAAATGTAAGTGAGATAATGAATGAGAGTTTGAAACAAAGACGCCATGATGACAGTGGCAAGCGGACAGATTTTTTAATTATAGAGGCAGCTGGAGAGAGACACTGAAAGCATCCGATCTCTCCCTCACCAGGAGATGAGTCCAAATCTCTTCTTCGTATGAGATAAATCCTACTGTGATTCAATGGGATTTATGTGACTTAAAGAATAAAATAGATGGATTTCTCAAGATAATGTTAGATGTAGAAACAGTAAAGACTGCATTGCCAATATTCCAAGCAGGGGAAGGCCTACCACGCCTTTACCTGGGCTCGAACACGTACATATGGCATCTAAGGAAAATATGCAACTATCGGTCGCCATACACGCTACAGATAGGTATGTATTACTCCAGGTTTTTAATCGATAGTTTCCCTCCCGTAGTTGAGTAACGAGCCTCACCGAACCAATACTGTGAAGATTATCTTTTCAAATGAAATGGCTGTCGGAAAGCATTTTTCCGAATGTACGTGATATAGATTAATTTATATAAACCAAAGCTGACCACTCTTCTATTGACAACCGGGAATGGTAAGAGAACTTCTAGAAGCACTTGTATATCTTAAGTGCTCAGAACTTGTGATTCAATAGGATTTATGTTCGTCCAAGATTTTTGTCAATAACTTAAATGAATTTCTTAAGACAATATTTCATATTCTGTACAATATATGGATATGTGTATGGTGTTTGGTCGACATTATAACTCATACATGCAGAATATATATATATATATATATATATATATATATATATATATAATGGAGTAAGTATTCCATTATATGTTAAGCTCTACTCTAAATCAACTTTATGTTTCATTTTGAATGTATCGAACACTTAATGAAATAAACTCATCAAACATCGTATATTGTATTATGATATATCATATCATACTGCATTCATGATTTTTATTATATATATATATATATATATATATATATATATAGTCTAGAAAGCTTCATATTTTTCAACACTGAATATGTATTTTTTAAAAACTTCATTAAATTTATGTCATTCCAGTCAATCATTTCCCAACTACTGTCAGTGTGATTTAAGTAGAATTTGATATTATGGGACTATGAATTTTTCTGTTTGAGATGATCAGTTGTTTATTTTGCAATTATTTTGGGGATTTAAAAACAAAAGAGTTGCATTAACAAGGCTCCTCAGAAAAGTTGATCAAACACCACTTCCCCTTCAGCTATAATTTTGTTATATAGCTTCATTTATTATTTTTTGGCCATGTTATACTACATTTAGTTTTTTTTTAATTTTATACAGGGTATCATCATTATGTATTATGTATGGATGTTATTTCATACTAAACACCATTTGATATTTTGAAACACAGAGCTTACCAACAGAGATTGCACAAAAACGTATCTGATAATGAGGGATCAAAATTATATATATATATATATATATATATATATATATATATATAGAGAGAGAGAGAGAGAGAGAATTACAGTTCTTGATATAAATATTTATTTAGGCTCTATTTCAAAATATTGAACACTATCACAATAGATGCAATACCTAAAATAGCATGCATATATATATATATATATTAGTCTCGGCTCCGTCTCTTCAGACAATGGAACGGCCCTGGATAGCATGCCTGGGCGGAGTGTATGGAGATCCTTAGATACAAAGTCATCAAAATCCTTTTCTTGGACTTGCTTATGTACCCCCGGGGAAAACAGAGAGCGATAGTCTGGTATCAGCATGGCTGCAGGAGGAAGGGTGTCAAATTAGGTATTTACTTGCACTCTAATGTCTTGCGCCACAAGGATCACATAAACTCATTCTTCCAGCTGAGCAAATGGGTGAGATTTCTCTTCGGTTATGAGCTCACACTATTCGGTGAATGCAGAGTTATACGATTCCAAAAGTAGCTAAAAATGGCAAAAATATACAGAACAAGCGATCAACAACATATCTTTTCTGATGGACAGTTCTTGGTGCTCTACCACCAACTCTACCTAGGCACAAAGTCTGGAGGTGTGGGTGGCTGCTAGACGTACGATGACACCCCTCTACATTTTAGTTGGAGGGAAATAAAGTCTAACCTAAACACACTTTTGTTTCTTTGATTCTGATTAGGGGTTTTGATGTATAGACTTATTTTGCGACCACCCTAATATATATATACACATATATATGTGTACGTGTGTGTGCGTGTGTTTGCATATGTATATATGTATCTTGATTTATTTGAGCCTCCCTGTTAATTTATTGATCAGTACTACTTTCACATGAACTTCAGTAAAACAAAAGTCATGTACAACAATCACATCGGGAATAAGGACATAACTGTCAAAATTGAAGATGCAAAACTGGGGAAAGTAGACCACTACATCTACCTAGGACAACGAATCTCCATGAAATCCACAAAAGGAGAAGAAATCAAGCAAAGAATCACCCTAGAATGGCCAGCCTTTCACAGAGCACGCTCAACCTTCAAAAACAAGACGACCCCAATAATCCTAAAAAGAAGTGTGTACAACCAATGCACCCTCTCAATAGTCACCTACGGAGCTGAAACATGGAAGCCAACCAAAAGACCGACCTGCAAACTGAGAAGCATGCAATGCATGCAGGAGAGAATCATGCTAAACCTTACATGGAGAGATCACAAAACAGCACAATATACCAGGAAGAGGGAAGAAAACGATAGTCCAAGACATCATGGAATCTATCAGAAAACTCAAATGGCAATGGGCTGGCCATGTTGCAAGAATGACAGACAACCGATGGACATCATGACTCACAACATGGATCCCCAGAGACCACACGCGAAACTGAGACTGACAAAATACCAGATTGAGAGACGAACTAGACAAATTCAGAAAGTACTGGCTCAACGACGCCCATGATAGAGAAATGTGGCAGATCCTGGGGAAGGTCTATGTCTAACGACAGACGTTAAAAGACTGATGATGATGATGATGATGATGATGATGATGATGATGACTACTTTCACGCTAGAACTACAAGGGCTATTGACCTAATATTTGGCATGTAGAATTGCAGAACATTGATTCTCATTGTGTGCCCCTCTTCTATTTGTTACATTTTTGCTAAAAACCAAGCTATGCATGGTAAAAAAAAAAAACAATGTAAGTAGAGAGATCGACCCTCACTAGGTACTTTACTTTTTGCCTTAAACCAAAGTGAGATTAGTATAACCTGTATTTATTATCCACAGCCTGCACAGGTGTACTTACATGGACATCTCCACACCAGCACTTTCACACATGCACTCATATACACATACAGAAATAGGGCGTTTACTTTTGTGTAACGGTTAACAAGCTCGTCTCGCAGACCAGTTCCCCGGTGTACTGAGTTTGATCATCATTGGGTATCATCATGGCCTTGTGCCAGACTAAGCTAGACTTAGGGAAATAGTTATGTACATTTAGATTTATTCTTACGCAAATCTGAAATTCGATATGAATGTTTAAGATATACATATCTATACGCATACACACATACACGATTTTATTTGAATACCAATCTGCATATCTACGTGCGTACTCAACGCAGATAGATTTCTTTTGCAGACACTGTAATATATATATATATATATATATATATATATATATATATATATATATATGCGTGTGTGTGTGTATGTGTATATGTCCATATGCATATATGTATCTTGACTATTTGAGCCTTCTGTTTATTTATTGATCCGTACCACTTTCACGCTAGACCTACAAGGGCTATCGACCTATTATTTACACCCCCTAATCAGTATATCTGCGTACATAATCAACATACACACACATTCAAACACATGCACACACCTAATCAACGCACATACACATATCTGAGCAAACGAAACATTCACAGACTCACCTAATTTACGCATCTAAGTTCATATTGAACACATGCACACATTCCAATACATACAAATACCTGATATGAATTTCTACGCGCATAATCAATATACATGAGCATATATACACGCTTAATCTACTTCTGTACGTACATAATCAACACATGAACATATTTCAAAATGAAAAGCACACACACACACACACATACACCTAATCTGCATATCTAACAAACCAACCTGAATATATCCACCACGCACACATTTCAACACACATGCACACATTTATTTGCATATCTAAGAGCATAATCAACACATGCACTTCTATGAATCCACACATTTTCGCATATAAAACAAGAGCCTGCCTAAATCTGGTAGACAACGTAGCAACTTGATATTTGGGTCAGTTTGTTATAATTCTGGTTGGCCATTCTCCAATACTAAGAGATAGGGAAGGTCACATACAAATTACACTTCATTGATTAAACTGCCCGCTACGATAAACTTCAACTCCTCTGACGCCAGTTTGCCGTGGAAGAAAGATTCCGAGCAAATAATTCATCCCTCGTTTTGAGGCTGATGAGTTTTCGATCACGTCCGGAAAGATTTGTTTGTTGCATATCTTTTCCATGTACACCAGATAAATAAGATACGCTATACTTTATCTGCAAATCTGAGGTTGCTTAAGTATTCACCGTCTATTCCGATTCTGTCATTTTCCCCGTCTAGGTTTGGGACGATCATCTCGGGGCAGGCTGTGAAGAGTTTGGCTGAACTGGTATCAGCTTGTCTTACCCATTTTTCTGGAGCTGGAGGGGTTCAGAGTCTTTATATATCCTGATAAAGGAGTTGCTGTGAATGTATATATGTTGCAGTACTCTGACGTACACAAGGTCTAAACCATGTAGAGTGATGGCCTTTATGACCATGTGAACTTCCAGTTGAAGGCCTTCTTCATGGTCCTTTTGGTAGAAAACCTACACTACCTCCAACTAATACCAGATGAACTAAAAAAGAGCAGAAAGTTGGCCTACACATGAACTTCAGAAAAACAAAAGTCATGTGCAACGAACACGTCGGAAATAAGGTCTCAACAATCAAAATTGAAGACGCAGACATTGAAAAAGTAGAACACCACATCTACCTAGGACAACGAATCTCCATGAAATTCTCAAAGGAAAAAGAAATCAAGCAAAGAATCACTCTACAATGGAAAATCTTCGGCAGAGCAAGCTCAACCTTCAAAAACAAAAAGATCCCATTAGTCCTAAAAAGAAGGATATACGACCAATGCACGCTCTTGATAGTCACCTACGGAGCTGAAAACATGAAACCTAACCAGGAGACTGACCAACACACTGAGAACCATGCAACATGTGCATGAAAGAACCATGCTCAACTTCACATGGAGAGATCGCAAGATAGCACAATATATCAGGGAGAAAACAGAAGTCTGAGACATCATAGAATCCTTAGGAAAACCTAAATGGCAATGGGCTGGTTATGTTGCAAGAATAGCAGACAACCGATGGACATCACGTCTCACAGCATGGATCCCCAGAGATCAAATGCGCAACCGAGGCCGGCAGAATATAAGATGGAGAGACGAACTAGACAAATGCAGAAAGTATTGGCTCTGCGACGCCCACGATTGTGAGATGTGGCGAATCCTGGGGAAGGTCTATGTCCAACGACGGACGTTGAAAGATTGATGATGATGATGATGATGATGATGATGATGATGATGATGATGATACTTTATCATTGTGGTTCTCAAACGTGGCCGTAACTATCCAGCGTATTTTTTTCCACTAAATATACAAACATTTATTTGAACAGGTCCAGTACGAGCAGTTCTGAATCGATTATCGATCTATGATTATGAATAGATCCTCTACGACAATCCAAAGAAATCACACGCCTGACTACCTTCATGTGAAGCTGAATTCTTTTTCCATATTTTTTATTTCTTCCATATTATTTATCGCCTTTACGCTTGGTAAGGCAAAGAGGTCCCAGTTTGGGAATTACATATTTTGCTTATCATTATTCTCTACGCTTCTCTATCCCTAGCAAGTCGTCAGAGTCCTCCAATATGAATCACTGTTTGGTCTTTTACTGTATACGTGATTTTTTAGTGTGGGATCGGATTTTATGAGTCTATTCGGGTTCTCAAATAATCTTGAGACATGATCTTATACAAAACTTGACAGGACATAGTAACTCACAGTAAATTTCAACGAGTGTCACAAAATTAATTTCCTAAGACGTATACCCACAGCTTTTCGAGAGATTGCTTTTTGCATTAACGAAAAAGGCAAAAAAGCAAAAATAGTGTTCAGCTTTTGTTTTTGTTTTTTTGTAGCGAACCACCATAGATGAAGCACGGAACCTTTTCCACTCTCTCCTACAAGATTTCACTTTAAGATCTTCATCTCTATTACATTCATTCATTCGTTAAGAAATTGGTATGGTATTTTTTTTATAGCAAAATTTCAGGACGATGTAGTATATGTTTAATTTTCAAATAAATCAATCAATCTCTCTTTAAAGATGATTCTTCAACACCATTTTTACAATGAGTTATCGATCGTGAAATAAAAATGATTTATTAGTAAAACTAAATTGCGCTAAAAAAAGCATTTACCTTATCGTATCTATAAATGGCGTTGGAGAATCATTTAAGAAAGGGATTGATTTATCAAATTCTAATTTAGATTTGTCTTCTATCTAATTTTGTTATATTGAAACGGTGATTTTTTTAAGATCAAATATCAACAATTTTTAGAACATAGAAATTATTTTTTACAAATAGATTTTTGGACAAATTTGAATGTTTTTCTCGGTGTAAATCTTTTACAATATTCCATTGATCCTATTGAATAAGAATTATTAGCAGAGAAAAAACTCTGCACTGAGCGCGAATCGCTCACACCATTGTGTATTCCAAGCGTAGATAGTGACGTCTTGGGTAGCCTAGTGAAAACTACGAGATATTTCTACAGCGCTGGAACGGCGTTGCTTTATCGGCAATACTTAACTGGCGGCGCCGGAACGTACCTAAACCCTTCCTCTGCGTAAATTTGAGGTATTTTTGTGTATATGTAATTTTTGGGGCTGGGATCGGAATTCGCAAGTTTATCTGGATCACTAAATGATCTTGATGCATGGCCTTGTATCAAACTTTATCATCATCATCAGTCTTTTAACGTCCGTCGTTGGACGTAGACCTTTCCCAGGATTTGCCACAATTCTCTATCATGGGCGTCGCGGAGCCAGTATTTCCTGAATCTGTCCAGTTCATCTCTCCATCTTGTGTTCTGTCGGCCTCGGTTTCTTATGTGATTTCTGGGGATCCATGTTGTGAGACGTGGTGTCCATCGGTTGTCTTTCATTCTTACTTGACACAACTAAATAAATTACCGTAAATATCAACAAATGTCACCACAAAATCACATGAACACGGTCTAAAATTCAGCGAATCCTAATGTTTTTCAGCTCAATTTCGAATCACGTACTTGCGTCATCACATCACTATAATGGAAAAAGCAAAAAAAAAAGTGTTCAGCTTTTGTTTTATAGCTAGCCACCATAGAGGCAGCATGAAACTTCTTTCTCTTACACTCTTGTGTAAGATCTGGAAACGCTCAAAAAATTGCATCATAGGCACCCTAAATTTGATTCAAGTCATTAGGTCAAATCCTGACCTGGAACCGTGTGTCAGGTGGAACATCAGATTAACAAAAAATATTTGATAAGTCGAATATTGAGTAAAAAAAGATGTGGAAAAAACTTTTCGTAAATTTCATTTGGACACAGACGACATTCCCCCACCTTTTTTTAAACGTTCTTAACGGTAATGAAAATGTCTTAGTCCCAAAAAAGCAATAACAAATCGATAAGGAATTCTTGAGTTCATTATTTGTCTGCATTTTTATAATCCGTGAACTCATAGTGTATCTCAAAATCTTAGCAAAGTATTCTCATAAACAAAGGTCAAAACCGGTGTCTCCGCCAGACCACAAGTAAAGAAGAGTCTAGATTGAAAGGAATTCACTGAAAAGGGAAAAGGAGCTCCTTACAGCTTTGTCACAGTAGTTAGCGGCTTCCAGAGCATTCATAAGGCTAAAATTAATGTGGAGATGGTCGAGATCATGGTGGAAAACTGAGGCTATCCCCCGAAGTCCATATTCTTGACGCGATTCTCGGTCGTTTCGTCGAGCGACTTAACTCAAAGACAGTTGACAGCACTTTCACCATGCAGCTGATTCGTAGACGACCTTTTGGACGAAGTAGGGTTCTATCAACTTGGCTTTCCACCGACTACTGTTTCGTTGAATACTTTTTTGTACCATTTAGAGGGTATAAAACAAAAGAAAAATCCAAGTGAAATTTTTTAACAATTTCATTTCACAAGGTAAATAACAGCATTCGAAGAACAAGATGATCAATCACATCTATTTATGAATTTTTGTGAATGATCAGAGAAGAATTGTAGCAGACATCGACATTTTGTTTTTCTAAGTAGTTAAAATTGAAAAAAAAAAAATTAATTTTTCCTGCTTTTTGCTGGAAAGAAAAAAACCTACATTTCGGTAAAAAAAAAATGAAATGAAAAACAATTTTTCGTTGATTATCAAGAACATCGTAATGTTTCTGAGTATTTTGTTCATTTATTAATGTTATCAGCAACATTCAACATACATACATCGTAGTTAGAGAAGTTAGTAAATAAAACTATTATATCTTATTCAGGAGACATCGTCTCGCCAAATTACCTTACGGGATAGACAGTGCAAGCTAAAGTGTTTTAAATCAAAGTAGCATTAACGATTGAAGAAACAAAACCTCTCAAGACAACATAATAATATGTGTTGATACTAAAGAAAAATATATAGATTGAAACACATTTTTGACCAATTACATAAACACGTCTAAAATTCAGTGAATCTAAATGTGTTTCTGCTCAATCTCATATCTCATACTTGGGTCATCTCATCACTACCGAAGTATAAAACCCCAAACCATCCAAAGTTGAAGCTATCATTTGGAAACAAGACTTGAAAAGATTTTTAAGCCTGAGAAATTTTTTTCCCCAAACTACTCTGAGGTAATGATACCCCTACGTATACTCTTTCAGAATGACATCGTCTAGTCGTTAGATAAACCTCAAATCGAAGCAGTTAAAAAAACACTAACAGACGATTACTGATTATCCTGTTTTACAGTTCTACAACTTACATCTACCTACAAAAATAACAACCTACTCAAACGAACAAGGAATTGGTGCTATCCTTGAACAAAACCTCAACGGTGAATGGTCAACACTTATATTTTCATCACGTGCAACTACTCTTATTGAGCACAACTGATGTCTTCCATAAAGGGATGCCCTCTGTATATTATTTGGTTGCAAAAAAATCCTTGAATTCATCTATGGAATTTACTTCACAATAAAAGATAAAGAAAGATCAAATTTTTTTTAAAAGATTCACAAACCTTTTCCCAGAATACAAAGCTTCTTGTTACTCAACGTCGAAGTGAACTACACACCGGACAATTGTTACCGGCGCATTGTCTCGTGTTTATCTCAAGGATAATAACTTTAGGATATCTGATACAGTTATGAAAACTTGCATACACTCAAGTGTAAAAAAATCCTGACAACTCAAAATATACAGGGAAGCCAATGCATGCAACCCAAATCTGCAAATACTCACTGAGCACAAAAAAAAATATACATCACCATCATCAATCTATTAACACCCGTCATTGGACATAGACCTTCCCCAGGATTCGCCACAACTCTCTATCGTGGGCGTCGCAAAGCCGATACTTTCTGAATTTGTCTGGTTCGTCTCTCAATCTTATATTCTGCCGGTCTCAGTTACGCATGTATTCTCTGAGAATCCACCTTGTCCATCAGTTGTCTGCTATTCTTGCAACATAACCAGCCCATTGCCATTTAGGTTTTCCTATGGATTCTGTGATGTCTCTGGCTCCTGTTTTCTCCCTGATATATTGTGCTGTCTTGTGATCTCTCCGTGAAGTTGAGCATGATTCTTCCATGTGCATGTTGCGTGGTTCTCAGTTTGCGGGTCAGTCTCCTGGTTAGGTTCCATGTTTCAGCTCCATATGTGACTATCGAGAGGGTGCATTGATCGTATATCCTTCTTTTTAGGACTAATGGGATCTGCCGAAGATTTTCCATTGTAGAGTGATTCTTTGCTTGATTTCTTTTTCCTTTGAGGATTTCATGGAGATTTGTTTTTCAAGGTAGATGCTGTGTTCTACTCTCTCCAGATCTGGGTCTCCAATTTTGATTGTTGAGTCCTTATTTCCGACGTGATTGTTGCATATGACCTTTATTTTTCTGAAGTTCACGTGTAGGACGACTTTCTGGCTTTTTTCATGTAGTTCATCTGGCATTAGTTGGCGTAAACTTAATCGGAACTGCTTCTAGGTGTCCCTCTTCCTCCTCCTGCGACACCCTCCTGCTCCTTGTAGAAGTAGGCACAATAGCGCCAAGTCTTATTTATAAAGACATCATCAAGCGACGGGGGGGGGGCATATAAACGAAATAGGGAAGAAATCTATCCACAATAAAAAAGACAAGTTGAAAGATCACAGCCTAGATTTAAAACAAAAAGAAATATAGTTTGAAATAGTCAAACTATCAATGTTAGTACAGTTCCATTATACCAAGTCCAATTAAAAGCAGAAGTTCCAGTTACCACTTTTTGATTCCAATGTCTATCTTTATTGTGAGAAGTCTACATCCATCTATTTATCTCCCCACCCCCAAAAGATTACCAGTATCTTTATTGCAATTTGTCACTGGTAATTTAGGCATCGAATGATGGTTAGCAAGAACCAAAGAATGTGTTTACTTGTCCAGCATGAGTTCTGAAATGAAAGACATAGTCACTAGCTGCCCTAGATGCATCGATCACTGTAATCAGTTGAACCACTACTTCCTAATGAAATCCCTGTCTCACGATGAACAAAAATATTCCATTTATATAGTAAATCATGTCTTCTTAGAGTGGATTCTACCACACAATATTTTGATTCACTTCAAATCCGAGTTTGCGAATCTGCCACAGAAATAGAATGCTTAAAGAACACATTCACAATTAGGCATTCCTCAAATCGACCAGAGTTTAAATCATATGATTTTATATCATTTACTGATTAATAAGACTTCAAACACTTGAAATGAAGTCCAAATTATCTTCTATTGAATAGAATGGTAGAAAGAGACATTCAAACAATAAAGAAAATTCTCAAAAAGCTATAAAGACCAACACTGATTCACATTTGTCTCCCTTAGCTTTGCACACAACACCAATAAAAATGGAACACTATCTCTTGCAAAGCAATTCACAAACAGAAAGTTATGCACCAATCTCCCAAACATAAACCATCGTAAGATATTACTCACATCAAACAGAAAAAAAAAACCCTCATGGATTGTCCATACTAAAGCCAAATGATATTGTGTACATACAAGTCGAAAATAATTGGAATAGAAAGGCTTGGATGATAGAGAAACTACAACGACATCGTTCATACTTCGTAATCACTGAAAAAGGAAATTATATAAAAGGAAATAGACATCATCTCCACAAAGCAAAAGAGAGCATCAGAATAATTTGATGAGACTTTGATTAGGAAAATATCATACTAAATGATTGCAAGCCCACAATGATTATTGCAGATTGATATCGAAAAATCAAGACAACAAATCAAGAAATGAACCTGCAGCTGACATAAAAATTACTTTTCCTCAAGACACAGTGAATAACTATCTTAAGAGAGGACATAAAGACCCTCTGTAAACAAGACTCAACCAAAGTGAATTGGAAAATAAAAAAGAAATTATCTCCCCTGCACCATTCGAAAATAAATATAAAAATAGGTAATGTAGATGTCTTGCTCTGGTAGGAATTTTTTTTTTTGCTTATGCCTTATAAGTTTATTCAACTCATCTTTGGTCTGAGGATCTTTTTAAAAAATCTTTGAAATGGGTTTTCTGTGGGATTTTTGTAGATCCTGATACTTTGATTCTATACTCTACTCCTCTGGGGTCTACTTTTAATACCGGAAGTAGCAATCTTGGACAATACCAACCCTTTTTACAGTCCCAAGTTGTTGTTTGATGAGTGGCTCAAACTCATTTTCATATTCTTAGAAGGTGTTTCCTGTCATTTGAATTGAGTAGTAATCGCCCATCTTTGGTTGAGCAATCAAATATTTTGTTACTTCAACTGATTGGCTCAAAGAGCTTTAGTAGTTCTGACTTTGTTCCTGTGTGAAGTTGTCCTAAATCAGAAATAGATGGTGGGTGTGGTTGATTATCATGAGTGAAAAATCCAGCCAAGTCTCCCTGTCACTGCTGATCAGCAGTAAACATCCTTGAGCACGGTGCTACATTAGATTTCAGGGATGCCATTTGTTTCCCAGTGACATCTTCCTTGGGTTTTGGTGTTTTGAACAAAGGAAGAGAATTTTGTCTAATTGTTGCCTGTACTTCTTTGAAAGACTCATCACACTTTTGTCCAATGTTTTTTACATTCTGGATAGTTGTAATGACTGACTCATCAGTGCAAGAACGTATATTGAACACAAGTAATTCTGGACATTTGCCTCAAAATCATAATCCAGTTTCAATGGTTGCCAGAAGATTCCTACATTGTTCCAGGAAATTTCTCTGTGATGCAGCTCTCTCTTCATATTCATAACCAGTGTAATCATTTAAAGTGAATATTGATTCTTCAAACCTATGCAGAAGGCATGCTTGGTCTGGCCCAGCTAAGATCCACTTTTTTCACTCAGGGAACATCTAAAGAAGAATTGATTGAATCTTGGATCTGATCCAGGATTTTTTTCACATTTATCTTTCCTGCATCATAGCTATATATGAACATATTTTTAGTCGGTTTTAGTGCTTCAAAATGTAATTTAAAGTGCATCGTCTTATTTCTAGGTAAAGTTAAAGTAGTGAAATGTGTCATTAATGACATTGAAGTGACCTCTAGGCGTCATGATTCATAGCCGGTTGGATATAAAACCATTTTTGGTATCCTCGGTTGAATTAGTAGGTAGATGCATTCATTTTAGTATCAAATTCAAGTTTGTAGGTAAATTTTTCCTTTTTCATACATATATAATTCTAATGGTGGCAATTTGGAAAATGGCTGCTATTAAATAACTCAAGTTGGATCCATTGAAAATATTAATCTTATATGTCTGAGCCATCATTTCTGAAAGTTTGGTAATTTTGTCTGGCATGTAACACTTTTTTTGCATTAAGCGAACAGTTAAAGAATTGATTACATTTTGGGCTGGATCCAGGACTTTTCTTACAAGAATCTCCCATGTATCAGAGCTATATATGAGCTGATTTTTATTCAGTTTCAGTGTTTCAAAGTGATTTATAGTGGATTGAACATAAAGCCATTTTTGTTTTTTTCTCTCTTCTTGAACATACATAATTCTAATGGCGGCCATCTTAGAAAATGGTGACTACAACCATAAAATAATTAATATTAGTTGGATTCACTGGAAATATTATTTTCAACCTAAGCTATCATCTCTGAAAGTTAGGTAATTTTGTCTGGCGTGTAACACTTCACCCCATTTTTTGCACTAAGTGAGCTATAATTGTTCCACCTACATGTTTCTGGAAAGCCAGTGATATGTGTAAGGGTGTAAAGTGCCTTTTTAGATTTACTGAATTTAATGCTGATTTGTGATAGAAAGTATACAAGACTTTTAAAACATTTTATGCTGTCTCCTTTTTTTAGGTGTGTTACTCCATTACGTCAAATTCCCCATGACAGAAGCCCCACCAGAAACGATTCCAATTAATTTCTTTTCCGACATGGCTTTATCTAATCCAAGATTCTTTTTATATTATTTCACTGCTTTATAAATGTTTGTAGCATTGGGTTTTACCACTGGTTTTATACCTGCATAATGAACGAAAGTTTCTCCTTAGAGTGCAAATTTTGCATAAACAATTTCTCCTTCCGTTGTGGATGAATCTACAGATACGAGAGATAAATCAAAACGCATCACAATCTTGCTAAATTTTCCCTGATACTTTGTTTTTTTCATGTCAGATATGCCTGAAAGAATATTTCTTGGGGGGAAAACATTTGCATAAGTTTTTCCTATATTAATACCTTCAGTTTTATCATGTTCTACAAGTCTCTTAGTCTCTTACTTAGTAATTTTACTTCTTTTTCTACAAAATGGGCATTTCTTACGAGTTCATCAAGCTTTGCTTTGGGGAATTGTTTTAATAGAGAATGGGTTTTTCTCCCGCATCTTTTTGCATTTTCAATTTTTATATTTCGGAGATGATCTCTTGACATTTTATGTCATTCTATCGTCCCAACTTTTTAACAGAGCAACCAATGATTAATGATCTATTTCTTTACTTACTTATTTCTTCACACACTAGACTGTCCACTTTCTTATTCTTTTCATTGTACTTTAGCCCCAGGTTGTCCAGGTTCAACTTTTTGTGAACAAAGACGAAGTTAAGAAAAAAGATTAGATAAAGAGATTCATTAACGTTGTTGTCTTTGAGAAATATATCAAGGTGTTTATTTCCATTCAGTCCACCAACTAACAACTATCCAGTTGAATATTTTTCCAAATTAAAAAGTATGAAGAGTGTGATAAAAGATCTTATTTGTCCAACTTGACCAGTGGTCAAGAAAGCTGAGAAACTTGCATGTCCAAAAGAGAGAGAAATGATTCAAGTTAAATCTTACAGGCCCAATCTTCCACAAAATCTAATCGAAATTCATTCAACATCTTTAGAGTAATCAAGTGGATGGACAAAACTTTTGGAGATATCTAGTGGTTGCTGGCAATTAGCTAAGATGTAGCGGAGATAATCGTGCACGGATCCATTCAAAAACTTCCTGACTTCACTCATAGTATATTGAACTTTTGGATCAGGCTCTGGTCCTGTGGGGTTTCACAGTCAGCAATGAGATCCTGCTGAGTGTTATGCAACCATAAAATCCTTGGAAGACTCCATACGAATCGGGATAAATTATCTCACAGAAAGTAATGTGCATTTTAAATTCAACTATGAGCTGAATCCAGAAAGTATCGGGCCATTTTGTTTATCTAGAGAACTGGTTGCTAGGCCAAGGTGTAACTAAGCAGCCAGAGGGGACCTTACTCCACATCCATAAATAGACACTTTTCAACGGGATTACACAGTTGGCGGTGAGATGACTCATCATACACACCAACCCTGTCCGTAATTCATGTCTCGTGCAGGGTTTTTTGGCAAAACATCACATCAGCCAGGTCTGTTTGACCTTCATCAGTCCAGATTTAGCTGCCTGTAACTTTTGTCTTTTCCCAAAGAGATTTCAGACAGTGAATAAGATTAAGGAGAACATGATGAGGCAGCCGATGGCGATCAAGACAGAGGACTTAGTTTTGAAAAATGGACATTGTTATAAGTGTGTGAGATCCCAAGGAGAGTACTAAGGCACTATTGCTCTGGGTAGGCTATTTTTTCATTAATATCAAATGGCTGAACAGTTTCCAAACAGAAATTGTATAAGCTATGAGAAATGTATAAAAATATCAAATGGTAAAAAAAAAAAATTGATTAAAAACAAGGAATATCAAAATTTTGATTTTTTTAAATTTATTTTTGGAAAATTTCATGCTAAGAAAAACAATCAAAAGGTCTTTTTCCTCTCTTTTTTTTTTTTGATTTACAAGTTAAATTTAAGATATATTTTAGAAAAATACTTCTGGGTTTATTCTGGCCCAAACTGTGCGGTTTGGGGTTGGGTCGGCTTTCTAGTTTATAACTACGCACAAATTCTCTAGCAAAGCAGTTTGTTTCTTTTTTAGAATTTTTCTTCAAATTCTCCCTCTCAAATGCCTCATTTTTCTCCTGAATCTAAAATGTCAGTCAGCGCGTAAAGGTCTTCCTGTGTTGTCAGTTGATTATTCATGCAACTTCGCATGTAACCAGTTACCTGAAATGCAAAAGAAAAATCAGCTGACAAAGAATAAACAGAATTTTTTCAAAGTTAATTGAATTTAGATGCAAGAAAAATTTCAGTTAACCCATTAAAGGCAGATGATGGAAATTTCCATCATCACAGTTCTATAGCTAACTCAATAAGATTTCTATTTAATTGTGATTGATGGTAACTCAGTTCTATCTGTGAGTCAGGGTTTTTATCTTGCAATGGGTAAGGGCTTTTTATCTTGCAATGGATAACTATTACTCTTTTCTACCTGTTGCAGTTAACGTGCTGAAGGCTTATAGATTAGAGACTAAAGATATTACCATAAATAAAAATATGAATGACCACAAAGTTCTTTTAGATAAATCAGTGGAAATATTGTGGAAGTAATTCATTATGAGTAGTTATAATATCTTGATTTACATTTGTTAGTTGAAGCATTGTAAACCATTACTGATTATTGACTCGTTTTTTCTTTCATCTTAATTAGAATTTGTCAACTGACAACCCAAACTGTCCACCGGTCAATATAAGTTTCTTGAATTTCTATGTGGTACTGCCTCAGTGGCTATCTATGTATGAATGTGTCACATCTGTACCAATGAAGCTTGAAGGCTGAAAATTTAAAACATTTACTCCTTTGTTATATCTAAAAAAAACTATTTTTTTTTGTTTTTGAAAAATTTATTTCCCCGCTCCCAAATTTGTTTTTTTTTTTGTTCAATTTACAAAATAAGTTTATGCTAAATTGGTGCTTTATTTTATGTCTGACTGCATTCATGCTTGCTTTTTGAAAATTCAGTCTTTTCTCAACTGGAACTTATTCTTTATTCCAATTTGCACTACTAATTTATTTACTCACTGCTGGAGGGAACCCAGCCTGAGTGTAGTTACTATGAAACAAATAAAAATAATTGAGATCAAGAAAATAGTAGCAAAAATCGATAATAATGACTCCAAAAATTTCATGTAATAAAGTAGATAATATAAAATAAATGACTTCTAGTTAATAATAAACATAGTTTAGGAGAGATCAAGGTAGGGAATGAGTTTAAATGTTTAATTTGGATTCATGCTTGCCATTAAGTTCCAGTAGCCCAATGGTAAAAGTGGATGTATGTGAAGTAAGCCATCCTCCAGCATAGAAAGTAGTGAGTTTGAATCTCACTTGGAACTCATTCCTAATTCCAATCCATGCTGTTAATTTATTTACTCACTCCTGGACGGAACTCAGTCTGATTTTAATTGATAGAAAAAAAAAGAGCAATTAAGATGAAGGTAAATAAAAGTTTGATAACATTATCCATGATTGTAATAAGCAGCTTCCTCTATTTATGATAGAAATTGCACAACGGACAAAAAAATAATCTGGCTTACAAAGGAATAGAGATTTTTAAATACACTGACATTTGGCTAACAATCATTTCAACTGAACAGAAATATTAAAAAAAAAAAGCAAAACTCACTGTTTTTGGTCTTTGTATCATTTTACGTCTTTCAGTCGTACAGGAATCTTTGGGATCTACTGTTTGAGACCGTTTCTTTGCCCAACCTGTTTGAGATGATGTATTCATTGGGGTTGAAAAAGAATGGCTGGGAATAGAAGCAGATCGACTGGAACTCTGCTTTGTCTTTGACTTGTCTGCAATCACAGCAACAAAAATATCAAAACTTTGAAAAAACAATACTTTACATTGATTATGCCTGACTCTTAAATTCATACTCGTGAATGCAAATAGTAATTTGGGCTGGGGGGGGCTTCCATCAATGTTTCTCCCCTTGTACTTCAGGGTATTAAAAAAAAAATTTTCTTCGATTCAATGCACAAAAGAGTAACATTTTTTTAAAATCCTACTCATTGAAGAATTCCACAGCAGTTAGTAAAAGAACTGACGCATTACTGCCCTTGTAGTAAGTTACCACCTTTGTTGATGTGCATCTTTGTTTACACTGTCAGCCATATTAGCTTGTAGTTCCAGTAAAATAAAAGACCACATATAATGAACTGAAGTTTGTGCATTTGTTCTAATGTCGCTGTAGGACTGAATTTACTTTCTGCTGGTGATATGTTAGTGTTGTTGTCACAATTGTTATTTAACACATTAAAATGGCTTTATGGCTCAATTATTTTTTTTTTTTTTTACCATGAATTCATTACATTAAAAAATGTGAAGAAACCCTGAAGTAAGTCTTCACTAAGAAAGATGAAATCAAGAGACAGAAAATATTTACTGTGTACAGGCAGCATGGGTTCCTGCCAAATCACTGACGTTGAACAGCAGTGAGCCTGATCAGTACCTAGATGGGTGACCACTTAGAAACAGGAGGGATTTGAACTCAGATTGATGATTCTGTTTTTCCATGTCATGTTTTATCAAAGAGTATAATCTAAACATCAAACATTAGCTCAGATGAACAGGCCATGTACACTGAATGAAAGATAACAATCTATAGAGAACTCAGCTCCAGTAAAAGCCTGCCTCTGAACCATTACCAAGGTCAACTTAAAGAGACTATGAAAGAGACCAACATCAACCTGAAAACTCGGGAAGAACGCGAGGCAGATTGTGAACTCTGGTGTTTACTAAAGAACCGTTTGAACAAGAACATTGCAGAAATGACGAGGACATACGACAAAGATGGAGGATCTTCTGAGCCAAAAATGAAATTGAATAATCAGAAACAAGAATAGCCAACTATAATCCAAACAGGTTTGTAACCTACAACAAAATTGCTCACTTCTTGTATTTATGAAATCAAATGATTGAACTTGCGAGGTTTGCTTAGGCTAGGTAAAACTTCAAAAAAGTTTGTATTTTGTTACCTTTTCAACTGTGATGTTGCCAGCTCTAAACAACTTATAACTTGGAGATCAGGAAGAAAATCAGGTGCTGTAGTATAGACACATGTCCAAGTAAAAAAGTAAGACCTTTTGCAATTCTCATTCATAGAGTTTTGCAAGTAAACACCCCACATCATATAAGAGTGGTTCTTCACTTGAGGTGCATGCACCATTGAATGGTATCCAAAGCAATTTTCAGGGATCAAAACTTTCTTTTGATTTTTTGCTGAAATGTACAACTTTTGCTTTTTGTTTGTAACGACAAATCTTTGAAAAGTAGGATTTTCATCCATACTTCATATGAAAACAAAATTTAGAAATTTGCTGAATGTTCAATATGATATTCAGATAGATCTCAGCACTAAAATGACACACATTTCAAAGTTGATTGAGAAAAAGTGACAGCAATTAAATGATTTTATTGATGATATTTTCATGAAGGCTCCAATTTTGACATCTGACAAATTTTAACATTGTCTTTTACACTTATTAATATTGACCAATTCTGAATTTTTTGAAAAACGTTGAACAAACGTAATTATAGCTTAGAATGACAAGCCTTGAAAAGGTCAAGAACCGCTGCCAAGGAAGAACGGGAGGTTTAAATAACATGTTGGGACAATCTATGAAAATATAAAAGTCTGCCAAAAAAATCAAAGGAGATTATAATGGATTGATCCATTGATGAACTTAATTCAGTCTTGCCTCTACCAGTATCATTAAACAGGTTGTAGTTTGCCCAAACGTGTATTCTTAATTAAGGATTCAATTTGAGTCTAGTGAGATTGAATAACTTTATGTTTAGCAAGGGTTTATATAAGGATTTCACATACTCTAGGTGAGACTTGAAATTTGAGTCTCTGGTGGTATTCTAATGACTATCTTCTTCAGTTTGGAGTGTGTCCCTAGGACCTTTGCACCCTAGGCAACTGCCAAGGTTTGCCTAATGGATGAGCTGGCCCTGAGTTTATCTAACTCATTAATGATAACCTAGGATTACAAATCTCAAGAACAAGACGACAATGAGAATCAAGAGAAACCAAAAGTATGTGAATGTGAAGATAATTGTCTGGAAAACAATTATAAAAACTAGCTGGATGCATAGAAATTCAATGGGAGTTGACAACTAAGACATTATCATTTCTCTCGCTTGTATATTTTTACAATTAAACTATATAATTTCGTTTAGCTAAGTTATTACCTATTGAATATATCTAGATCAATAACAACATGCAACAGTAAATTAAACTAATATATATGTTATCATTATTAAAAGCTGTCAACCAAACCGATCACCAAAACTGCCTGGCTGGCTATGAATGTATATATCATAGAGACAGGCTGCACCGATGGAGCTAGAGGGATGAAAATTCAAATATTCACTCCCCATCATGTCCAGAAAAATCTTTTTTTCTGTTTTTTAAAAATTCTGTTCTCATAATAGGTTTTTTGAGGGAAAGTTTGATTTACGATCTAAGTTTATGTTAAATTGGTTCTTTAATTTGAGTCAGGCAGTGTTCATGTATTTTTGGAAAATTCTGACTTTTTTTACTGCCCAATACAAAGTGAGAGAAGTAACCTATCCATCAATCACAGATTTTGCAAATTTTTTTGAATGATCATCCCCAACACAGCATACTGGCAAAAGACAGTAGTTACATGACAGTTTGTATTGAGTGACCTCTCAGAGCTATTACTATTATCAATTACTTTTGCTACCTCTTGCTATTCTCGAGGTCTACTTCTATCAAAACTTAATTTTTAGATTTCAGACTTACCAAGGAAGGGTTATGATTGAATAACGCTTGTTGTTTATTATATTGCAAGGTTGGATCAGGAGAGAAAAAGAGAAAGGATAAAAAATATGAGGAGGATTGAAGTTTTATTGTGGTTATATACTATGGTGCATTCTCTGACAAATCATAAAAGATACATAACCATATCTCCTCAGATTTCAATGAAAATTGGCATGTCAAGTGTGTTTTGCACAATCCCTCTCAAAAATGAAATCTCTTTTTTAAAATTCAAATCATATGACTCCTTCAAATTTCACTATTATGGTGAATTACTGTATGTTTCATCATCAGTCTTTTAACGTCCGTCGTTGGACATAGACCTTTTCCAGGATCCACCACATTTCTCTATCATGGGCGTCGCAGAGCCAGTATTTTCTGAATTTGTCCAGTTCATCTCTCCATCTTGTATTTTGTCAGCTACGGTTTTGCATGGCATTTCATTCTTGCAACATGACCAACCCATTGCCATTTGAGTTTTCTAATAGATTCTATGATGTATCGGACCCTAATTTCCTTCCTGATATATTGTGCTGTCTTGTGATCTCTCCGTATGAGGTTGAAAATGATTCTCTCATGATAACTCTGATCCTAATCAAGACAGAACCCTGGGATTTACACCATTGGATAGATAATACTCAGCATTACAATACTACTTAAATACAGTTTGTCCTAGGATGTCCCTGAAAAAAGTTTCGTATTTTTTGCTCTTTATGGGTGAATAAGCAGGCTGAACATTACCTAGTTTTCATACCCCCTCCTCCAAAATGCAAGAGCTATAGTCAAACCCTCATCAATCTAATCCCTAAAAAAAGTTTTCCTTTATTTTGTTTAAAGTATACAATAAAGTCATAATAAAAGTGTCCGCATATAACAATCATGGTGCTAGGTCCCTTACAACAAGTTAAATTTGTCCCCTTAACAAAAGTAAAACATTTAAATGGTAATTCAAGTTGCTCCCCCAAGAGTCACCCCCTCCCACAGTTGCAGGGTCTGCAGGCCCCAATACATAGCATCCGCATATAAGTACCCTCATTACATCATTACTAAAAGTAGCATATATAAGAGTTATGAATGTATGATATATACCAACTATACATTATACTTTCTATCTTTATTGCCAATTATGTTTTCAATGTACCTTTAAAAACATATTTCCAGATCTTTAATTAGGATGAGTACAAAAAACTATAGAAAATTATGCTATGATCCATTTCTAGACAATAAAACAGGCGTCAGGATACTTGCTGAAGAGCTAAAGGCCAAAGCTGATATTCAGCAGACTTTGGACTCTGAAAATAAATATATTTGCATAAATTGCTCTACAATACTGAAAGTGAAAGTACCTGAAGCCTCAAAAATGTAATCTAAAGATTATTCAAACAGTTCAAGCATAACTTCCAGCAATGATAACAATCTAGGATTTGAAGATGATCAGCTCCATGTTAGAGGAAGATATCAATGGAAGCCTTGAAACATTGACTGTATCATAGCATCATGAAAAAGTCTAGTTGTAACTATCGTTAAATTTGTCAAACAAGATGAATTTTTTAATCATCAATTTTATCAAATTTCATTTTTTGTCAATAAAGGATTGACTTGAATTTCTTACTCTGAGAAATATCAAAATATCTCAACATAATTATGAGAGACTTAGACAACCAAGAAGGACAAAGAACTAAAAAATGCGTCAGCAAGTATGGATACAAAATGTGAAACAAGAGGGGTGAAGATCTTGTAAATTTTGCACCAGCCAACAAGTTTAATATTATGAACACTTTATTTAAAAAGAAGGACAATAGAAAGTGGACTTGGACATGCTCTAATCACAAAAACAAGAACAAAATAGACTACGTCCTGATGGACAAGAGTGACATTATCAAAGATATGCAGGTCATAAGTCAATGTAGAAAGTGACCACAGAATGATCCGATGCAAAATTCAAATTAACACCAAGATAGAACACTAGAAAATGTTTACAAACAAACTGCAACTGCTTACTGTTCAGAAAGGACTCATCCAATCATTCAAACTGTTGCTGAAGAACAGATTCAATTTCTTCATTGCTTCCAGATGCTTCCAAAGCTTAGAATGGAAACACAAAAGAATCAGGATAGACGGAGAATACCTAAGTAACATCAGATTAGCTGACGACATTATCTTCTTTGCTCAGAACTTTAACGATCTCCAAATAATGTTCAACAAACTAAAGTAAGAAAGTCAGCCTCCAGATGGAACTTCAGCAAAATAGATGCAATGTTTAGCAAACTCTTGGGAACAAAGACACAACAATCAAAATTGAAAATCCACAGCTGAAGAAAATAGACCACTACATCTTCCTAGGACAGCAAATCTCCATAAAGTCATCAAAAGAAGAAGAAATCAAGCAAAGAATCAAACACGGTTGGCAAGCTTTCTGTAGAGCAAGGTCGACTTTCGAAAACAAGAAAATCCCACTAATCCTCAAAAGAAGGGTATACAACCAATGTATCCTACCGATATTCACATACAGAGCCAAAACATAGAATCTAACCGAAAGACTGACCCTCAAACTGAGAACCATGCAACGTGCACATGAGAGAATCATGCTCAACCTCACATGGGGAGATCATAAGACAGCACAGTATATCAGAGAAAAGACTGGGGTCCAAGCCATCATAGAAACTGTTAGAAAAACGCAAATTGCAATGGGCTGGACATGTTGCAAGAATGTCAAACTACCACTGGACATCACGTCTCACAACATGGATCCCCAGAGATCAGGTGCAAGGCTGTGGACGACCAAAAGTAAGATGGCGTGACAAGCTAGATAAGTTCAAGAATTATTGGCTCAGCAAATCCCAAGATAGAGAAGTCTGGTAAATTTTTGGGAAGGTCTATGTCCAATGACGGATGCTAACAGACTGATGATGATGATGAATATGGTGGCATTTAAGGAGAACAATACTTTTAGTAATATGAGTTCTATAAATATTTTGAACAAAATAAGGCAAAACTCAATTAAGCTGATGTAGGATTCATTATAGCTTTTTAATTACATTCTTAGGGTAAAGCAAGGAAATTTTGTAAAAATGGGTAATGTTTAGTCTATTTATTCACCTATAATAAGGAAAAATACAAAACTGTAATTGTTACATATGATAGACGATACCTGAGGGCAGTGTATGAGAAAAAATATTCTCGATTGTGGTTGGCCATAGGGTATCCCCGCCCCACTAAATTTTAAGATTACTGTAACTTTTTTTAGGGACATACTAGGATAAATTGCATTGAAGTACAAACTTTTTGTGCACATATTAATTTCCTTTGTGCAGAGATTTCAAAATGTGTGTACATACACACACACACATACATAGCTTAGAGGGAATTATGCTTGACAAGAAGAGAACTCCAAATGAAATGCTGATACTTACATCCACTTGGAGGGTGTGATGAAAATATAGGAATTGCAGACTTTGGACGACTTTTGTTGATGATGGGGGTTTCAAGTTTATCAACCTGACAAATAACAGTAAAACAATATTCAATTTCATCACAGACTTTTGAAAAAAAAAAATTATTCCAAAAGAGATTAACTATCCAGTACTTACTAGCAATAACAGTACCATCATGTTATATACAGAAAACCCGCAATATTAATCAAGAGATGGTGTATAAAATTCATTAAGGTATTAGCATTGTACGTGTCAAAAATGATAGGATTATTTGTTTGAATTGGTATTTTTGCATAGGATTGAGTGTATCTGTGTGCTCTTCCAAGGATCAAAATGTCACTCCCTGGCTCACTGTCTTGGTTCAAAGTTTAGTATCTGTGCGCTCTACTAAGCATCAAAGTGTCGCTCCGTAGCACTTCTGCCTAGGATCAGAGTACAGTATTTATGCGATCATCAAAAAGTGTTATGCAAACACACACATGCACACACACACACACATATATATATATATAGTTAATTTGTTACATTTTCTGAAGACAGTGAATGGAAAACAGAATTTGCAAGCCAAATTCAAATCTCAGCTGAAGCTGTTTATTTCCACTTAGCACCAATAACCTTAAGGAAAGGCATGAACTCAAATCTTCAGGCACTCCGTTCTATCACCGGATATCATAACAAATTGTCTCGACTCTGGTAGTTGATGATGAAGACTGGTTGCATGCGCACTCGATCAAATCACTCTCTCATAAGTACTGCCCTCCTTTAAAAAAGTTATTAATTACACTTTATAGGAAGCTGTTACCCCCATTGTCAACCTTGACAGGGGTCAGCCCGTTTCAATGACTTTATGAACTCACCATGCATCGCAGATGGTCGACTTCTTGGAAAGCTTTCAATTTCAAATTCCTTTCTTGTTCCAGAAACTTCTTGAGAGACGAGACGACATTTTTGTTTTGATTTTCTGCAGATTTCGCTCTGCTCTGCTCCTGCTTATTGTTCAAGATTCTCAGTTGCATCTCCTTCTGGTTCAGTTCCTCCAACTTTAAAAGAAGACAAACGCAAACATACTGAATCAGTTTGAAACTCATTTATTATCTGACCACATCAGGATGTTTGTCTTCTGTCCTACCCTTCCAGAGAATTCTTGGAGATAGTGTATGGACATATAACTACAATGCAGGGAAGATGGCTGTAGAAAAATATCCTGGGTCCACCCCTAAATCTAATCAATTTGTCCTTCGCTTGTGGCTCATCCTTCCACAAAATTTCATTGAGAACTTTTGGGGATATAGCATAAGCAAACAGACAGACAGGAAGACCAGCATGAATGAACACATATACCACTTCCAACTTCATTGGCTGATGTAAATAATATTTACAGTTGGAATTCAACGCTTTGACTAGTTTCATTTCCTGATATCTGTTAGCCCAGGGAAATTTCAGGAGCAAACAGTAATGCAATGCACTCAGTAAAATATGTAATTGTATGGAAAAATTCTCAGTGCCATCTTTTGCACTATGCTAGGGAAATCTTAGAAGTGTCATGATTTTACTCAGCTCTTCATTTCTTGTGCAATCAGTGAACTGTCATTCATTGTTTATAAAGATTACAAAAAATTCAGACACTGAGAAAATGGCTCCCACATCAACTTATGGAAAGGAATATTGGCCAGCATTCAAACACTTTCTCTTCTAGCTCAACATAGATAAAAGACATTTTTTAGACAAGATGGTCAGTGATGATAAGGAATAGATTTATGACAAGAATCTAAAATGAAGAAAATTGTGGCTAGATTCAGAAAAGACATCTATATCTCAACTTGATTGGAACCAACTGGGGAAAAGATTCTTAGGGAATGACAAATTGCTGGAACCTTGACAAACTGTCACTGTGCAATGCAGTAGTGAGCAATTGGTTGTTTGAATGATACATTGAAACAGAAAATATATTTTTTCTGGTCTAGGAAGTCAATTAGTAATTTTGCCGCTTGTCAACACAACATGTATTCTAAATTTGATACAGCAAATGGTCATGGAGTTGGGATGAGAAGTTCCTCCAGATGTATATTCTCCAAGTCAGTTACCTTCAAACAATCACTTGTCTTACTTCCATACTGCACTCTTTATCCGGTCAGCAGTTCCAACAAGTAAAAGATATCAAAACATTACCAAAAAATCAATTGAATCAAAACTTGAATCGTTCTCTTGTGATGTGATGTACAATTTAGCTATTTTTTGTTGACAGAATAATGATGCAATGAATTTATATAGATAAAATATGTCAAAAATGCTGCAATTGTATCAACTTATCATTAAATGATTTGATATTTCCAGGTTACTGTTCTACTACTGAGTTTATTGGAATCATCTAATAAAATTATTAATTTGAAGAGATTTTGTTCAAGTGTTTAATACTCACCAATTTGTCCATGTGTTCTTGTTTGACATGTTCAATCTGCTGTTCATACTCAAAGATCTGTTTGCTTTTATGGAGCTTTTCTTCTTTCGCTCTCAACTACAAAAAGAGAACAAGATTTGATATTCTTCCTTCTGAGACCATTTCATTTTGGCACATATCATTTGTGAAACCCATTTATCTTCCATAATAGCTTCCATCATCACTCATCTTCTTTATAAATCATATAATCACTATTTATTCATTTTTTTTTTACTACTTACTTTCATCCCAACTTTTTTGGTTGCTTTTTATCATAATTCTACACAGGCCATCAGCCTATAGCAATGAATAAATACCAGAATGGGAAATAAAGAATAAGCTCTGAGCAAGACTTGAACTTGCCTCCCTCTCTGCCCAAGGGGAGCCAGGTTATTGCCCTGCTGCTCTTAACAACTGAGCCCCGAGAACTAACTATTTACTCACTGCCATGGAATGATAGTCTGAGTGATATCGTGATAAAACTCAACTGAAAAAGTTGGGATGAACTTAAATAGTTGCAAAAAATGAATAATAATGACTTACAATATTTCATCTAATAGAAATTGATATAAAAAAGATCTGCTAATGTCGTTAACTACACATATCTCCAATTGTCTCATTATAACAAACTCCTAGAATGACATTTTGAATGGGATCATTTAATCTTGATAATCTTTTACTGTTATATAGCCAAGCGGCCTATAGTTGATCCAGTCAACTCAAAAGCTATAGGGCCATATTTCATGAAATTCCACACATAGTTATAAGGATACACTTGATCAGAGATTGGCCTTTTAAAACAAAATTTTACAGTCTTCAGAATTGGGGCTGGACATCCTACTTACATATACTTCGAAGGAACTAAAAAAAATGTACATTTTAATCCCCAGATGAAAAGGATGTAGAGGTTATTTTGCTCTGTATTATTAAAATAACAAACAGGTCTTTTTTTTAATTAGAATTTCTCAATTAGCATTTGTCTATTATATGCTATGACCAAATCGTATTACTTAATGACGAATAAACTTGAACATGTGTGTTTATTATTTTATATTTAACTTAAAACATGAACTAAAAGTCGGTATCTATAGTTTTGAGAAGGATCATTTTCCCCCAAGATCACATGAGAAACCAAGGCCAGCAGAATATCAGATGGAGAGACAAACTAGACAGGTTCAGGAAGTACTGGCTCCACGACGCCCATGATAGAGAAGTGTGGCAAATCCTGGAGAAGGTCTATGCCCAACGACGGACGTTATGAGGAGGAGGAGGAGGAGGAGGAGGAGGAGGAGGAGGAGGAGGAGGATGATGATGATGATGATGATGATGATGATGATGATGAACATTCAAAGAGTTTTTTGAACAATTGAATTTCTTCTTCTTGTGTATGTTGCCACACAATATTTTAGGCAATCCATTCTCCAGCCATCTTCAGGTGCATTATCCAAACACTACTCTCTTTGGGAAGAAGTCCAAATTATAGACAGAAAATGCCATTGGAATGTGAGAAAAATCAAATCATACATCAGCATGTCGGCCAAGTTTATGAATCAGACCAGTATGGATTTCAACTGATGTGGTCTTCTGCCACTCCATAGCGACAAAGTATAGAAATCCTGGCCTAACAAGGAAAGGAGAGAAAAAACATCTGAATCCTACATTACAGAAGTTGCAGCTATAGAAAAATAAATTCTCTTTACTACCATTACATTCAGATAGTACGCCTAAAGAAGACAGTAAAATGGATCAGCGAGAAACAGCAAGAGGGAGATCAATCATCCGGAAAACTCTTTAAATGAAAGAGTATCTGATTCTTGCTTGTTTGCTATATCTATATCTAAATACCATAATACCTTGTTTCACGTTTCTAAAAAAAAAATACAGGGCTATACTGGGTTCTTATAACGTAGCATAAATAGTCCATAACACTTTTCTTTGCCTTGCTTCTGTACTTGCATTCATGATCATCCTCATTATTCAAAAATATATGATGTCATTGCCGAGCATCAACATGATGGAATGGATTTGTGCTGTATATCCTATCTGGTAGCTACTTTCCGGAGCTGGTAAAATATCGTTAGATATCAATGTACGACATGATAAATCAGTATGAATGAGCATATGTTCATTTTGATACACAAGGCACACTAACCAACGTGTACTGTATACAGAGACTGTTCATGATACTATCTTTCATCACTCATTACTTATTTTCAGAAATATAACAATACTAAATTTATTAGGAGGAATAATTGAATTAGTGCTAAATGAGGCAATGATAAGCGAGGTATTACTGTAAAAATAAAAACAGTACCAGTGGAAATTACGTTGATACTAGAGAAACAAAGCCCGTGGCAACGTAAGACAGAGAAGTCAGTCATTTGATCTTATCAGTGTTGAGAGAAAATAGAAGCCAAGCAACTACTCTTACTGAGAGAGACTTAAGAAATGTGAATCTGAATCTTTCTTTGCCAGCAGCAGTTTGATGCACAGCACATTGGTAGACACAGGTGTTTGCCAACTTGGCCCACCTGCAGATCACAATATAGGGTGTAGCTGAATTTTTGCAGGTGCAGCCAGCTTTTCCGAATCTCAAATCAGCAAAGAAAAACAGAATTGTGGTGAAGTTTTATCCTAAAGAATGCAGGATATCTCATCCATTATACATATCATATACAGCCATCCTATCAGTAACACTTGCATTAATTCCTGGCCACTGACAAAACTATTTGATCTTCAACGCATTTCTGTAGTAAAATCATTTGTAATGCATTTTTATAATAAAATCTATACCAAAGTATTGACATATTACATATAATACCCATATTCTGTTCATAATGCTTGCCTTAATTCTTGTCCACCCACAATCTTTTTTTTCCTTATTTTCAAAGCACAACATATGATGAAATTTACTAAAACAGAGATATTAGATTAAAAAGGGACAAATTCAGTGTTTGATCACCCTTTTGCAAGAATCATTTGGTTTATTTGAGCAGATTTTGACTGAAGCAAAGCAGAGAAGTAGTGGATTAATAGACAATAATTGTTGCAAGAATGTCAAACAACGGCTGGACATCACAACTCACAACATGGATCCAAAAAGATCATACGCAAAATTGTGGCTGGCAGAAAGTAGGATCGTGTGACGAGTTTGACAAATTACAGGTTTTGCAATGCCTATGATAGAGATGTCTGGCAAATCATGAGGAAGGTCTATGTCCAATGACATACACTAAAAGACTGAATAATTTATTCGTTTTTCATAATCCTATTGACACTATAAAGTTACAATGATGAAACAGCTGAAAAATTGAGTTGAAGCCAAATAGAAGTACTGGAAAGAAATCAATGATTTACAATACGTCATCATCATCAGCCTTTTAGGGTCCTTTGTAGCACATAGACCTTCCTTAAGATTCACCAGATCTCTCTATCACTCACCTTCCCAGTGAGAGAGAGAGAGAGGGGGGGGGTTAATAAGTTATAAATGAGGCAGTCCTAATTTGCTAGCAATTATAATATGGGGTAAATAATTACATATAGAGGGACACAAATGACTGAAATGCAAAAAATACAGGACACAAATGTCCAGGTACACCAATGACCAGGATGTAGTTGTCTAGGATGTAAATTCCATATATATACATACATATATTAATAATCAAATAATTGTGTCATCCACAGACAGCTGTTTCATTGTATTATAACTGTTCAGTGTGGCTATAAACTATCAATTATCCAATCCAGTACCACAAGGTAGGATTGAAACCTTCGCTTCAGGGGATCTATTTTTCTAGTTGGTAGGGTCTTCCTTTTATTCAATTTATACATATTTTTGTTTAATGGTTGGTTATTGCTTGTTGTATTTTTTGTTTTATTTTATGGGGGCGCTAAGCTTGTTGGTGGTTATAAATCATATATTGGGGGTATGGTATTACTCCATTATATGTGTGTGTGTGTGTGTGTGTGTGTGTGTGTGCGTGCGTGTGTGTGTGTGTGTGTGTGTGCATTTGTATTTGTATGTATATACATATGTATATACATATATCCAGAAATTTTTATAGAGGGAGGGGGTTTCCAAATTCTGTTACCACTTGGGGAGGTGGAGGCACGGCAATTTTGTGCCACCACCATAGCAGTTCCCAACCTGGGTGCTGTAGACCTTTTCAGTTCTGCTGTTCCCAACTTGGAGGCAGTAGGCCACTGGGAGAGGTCCAAAAACATCACGGGGTCAGGGGGGAGTCAGTGAGCTTGTTGAGTGGCAATAGTGGCCACTACACATTATAAAAATACTTGACAATTGCAACTATGCATTCCTAGAGTTAGCATTTTTATTTTCTTATTCAATTCAATGCTGTGTAAGAATATAACAATACTAGAGCCAAAAGGAATTTGCTTTTCTGCATTTGTTATACAACTCTATATGTTTGTTTTCACCAATCCATAAGACCTAAATCAGATTGATATTGATCTCAATGTTCACTGTTTAGCATTCAAAATTATCACGCTAGTTGTTTCCTACAGTCAGTTGCAACTAAGCATTATCTTGGAACTTGAAATCTTCAATACACTATTTAAAAAATTTATTAGAAAAATTTTTTAGAATGAGTTCTTAAGTTTTTTCTCATTCTTGCTAGAAAGAAAAAAGTCCAAATTATTGTCTAAAAAATTTACATCAATTCCAATGTATAATTGAAAAATTTTTTTATCAAGAAATCAATAATTTTGATGCCATTTTGTTGACCGCTCTTAAATTTTCAAAAATTGAAAATCTGTAATTAAAAAATCTAAAAATAATTTACACTTATAACAAAAATTAATTTGAAAAAGTTAGTTTCATTATTATTCAACTGACATGTGGTAAATAATTGTAGCATAAAAACAATGGGGTTTGTATAATCCTTTATTGGAGATCAATTAGTAATTGACAGGTAAAATAGAAGCAGATGATATGTATGGGAATTTAAGCGCTGAAAGACAAAAAAATGGGATTGACTCAGTTTCTTTCTAATAACTGGAAGTCACTTGCTTGGCAAGGCTACCATCCCCCCCAAAATAATTTCCAGTCAAAAATAACAAAAATATATTATATAGAGAGAGGGGAAATCATAAATATATATTATGATAGATATATATAAGATTTTTTAATTCCAGAACACTCAATACAATGATGAAGAGCTCATAAATTGAATTTACAATGAGTTTAATGTCCCATTTATAGTGTGAGCTCAATCTCTATAACTTATACTTATACTTATAGGTTTTAAAAGACAGTCAGTTGACCACAGCATTTACTCTTATAATAGTGATAAGGAAGTTCCACTTTCTTTGAATTCAAATGAGTAAGATTGTCCAGTTAAATTTAAACCAAAAATGGTAAAACTCAGTAATAAACACACCATTAACAAATTTGGTACCAAAGAAAGTGCAATTTTATGTAAAATAACAAAGAAAAAACAAAGGCTTTGGGAAAAATTTTTCATAAGCACAAATGCAAATGGTGGTATTTTTAAAAATAGAAGATTTTAAAACTGCATTGTCATTCTAAATTCAAAATGATCGGCCACAAATAGGAGAAAGTATATGGAATGATGCTCAATTTTATGGTTGCTAGTTCAAACTGCCTCCAAGTTGGCTATAAAATAGCTATCCCAAATGTTTGGGCAATTTACATAATTAAAAGAAATAGTTATGTTCTCATTTTACAAAGTATTTTTGTATTTAATTGTGGATGAGCAAATTATTACATAAGATACATAGAGTGGCAATAGCTACATATTGTTGAAGACGGACAGATCAATCTAGAAGTGAAGCTTTTGAAAGTTTTAATAGTATATTAGTTTCTGGCACCTTTTCTGAATTATAACTTTTTGGAGGTAGAATTTTGACAACCATGTTGAAACTAGAATCCATACAAATTAAGAAAAATTGTTTCCAGTTTTTCTATGAACTTTACTATAAAAATCAAAATGTACAACTGCTAATTTACATAGTCCAATTATGATTAGGTTATTGTATATGGATTTGTCCACGAATTTAGTCACTTCTCCTATAGTCTATAACCCACCCTTCTACTAAACTTGTTAGAGAATTATTGGAGATATTGTGTAGATAGATAGGAGTGAGTAAAGAGATGTACAAAAAAAAAATGGAAATGTATTTAAATTTAATCACTATTTTCTTACAACGTGGCTTACTTTTCCATGAAAGGTCATTAAAATTCATTGAGAACTCCGAAAGATATAACATGGAAATTCAGAAATTAATGGAAAAAATCAGGAAGAGATTTTTCTCATATTTGCTTCTGTCTTCCTACATATCTTAGGAATTTCTCAATGAATTTCAATGAAATCTTGTGAAACATTATGCTATACAGGAGGAAAAAAGTGATCAAATTTTGAGGTTGATCCAGGAATTTGTTTTTGTGATATATTCTTGTTTTAATGTTCAATACATTTCTGTATTCACTTCTGTCCATCCACATGGTATCTCCAATAGTTTTCAATGAATTTCAATTAAATTTTGTGGAACTATACGCCTCATTCTAAGGAAGAATTGATTAAAATTTGGGGCAAATCAAGGAATTTGCTCTTGATTAGGAGATATTTCTGCATTTTTAAAAAAAATATTTTCATATTCACCCATTTGTCCATACAATATCTCCTACATTTCTGAATGAATCTTTATGAGATTTAGTGGAGCAGTAAGGCATTTGGGAAAGAAAAAGTTGCTGAATTTTGGTGCAGATCTAGGAATTCATTTCTATTTGAGAAATTTTTATACAATATACAAAATATTCCATACTTTCCATATTCGCTTCTGTCTGTCCATATTTGGTTCATTGCCAGTTTGAGGATTACTGTTTTTAATCTTTCATTGTTAGTATATATATCTGTTAATTTCCTATTTAAGACTGTTTTAGACTGTTAGGTTATGTTTCTCAAAACTGCATCTTACCCCTATTTTTGAAGAAGAGTATACAACCAATGTATCCTCCCGATTGTCACCTATAGAGCTGAAACATGGAATCTAACCAAAACACTGACCCTCAAACTGAGAACCATCCAATATTCACATGAGAGAATTATGTTCAACATTGCATGGAAAGACCACTAGGCAGCACAGTATATTAGGGGAAAAAACAGGAGCCCAAAACATTACAGAATCCATTAGGAAACTCAAATGGCTAAGGGCTGGACATGTTGCAAGAATGGCAGGCAGTAATCATTCGGTAAATGGAACATCAAACTCATACATTTCTTGGGACAGTAATTTTTTACTAAATTATTTCAAATAATTTATGATTGCATTATTAAAATGATTGAAACAACATTAAAAAAAAAAGATTGAAATAATGAAAAAATATCTCTTTAAAAACTCATTATGTTAATATTATTTTTGTTTTTACTGAAAATATCTATAAAATATAAGTTGGCAAACAAAGATAAAAAAAATAACCAAAATGAGCAATATTTTACTTTAATTTTCAGATTTTTAAATTCCTAACTAATGCTTTGGTACCAAAACCCACATCTCATTTTTCAAAATGGTAAACAGAATTTATTTTGCCAGGGACCTATCTTCATCTATGATAAAATACATCATTTAACAGCTATTATGAATTTAAAAAGTCATCAAACTAATTAAGGTGGGTCAGGAGGTTCATCCCATTAAAAAAATGTTTTCTCAATGGAAACTTCTTTAAGAAAAATTACATCTTTCATCATGTAAGGACAAAAGATTTCATTATTATCCCATAGAAATTTGATTCTTTGCAATTTTTTAAAATTCATGTTTTGCCCCTGAAAGCTTTGGAAAATTTTCAAAGTGTGAAATTCCAGTAAGTATGTCAGCAAAGTTCACAAGCATGTCTAGTTACAACAAAATACTAAGCAGATATCAAATCTAATAAATGAATAAAAAACTTTTTAGTGTCATTTTTTAATAGCATCTACATTTCCTTTTACAGCTATCTGTATTTCATTTTTATACAATCTGGAAAGAAAACATATCAGCTTACTTATATATTAAATAAAATTAATAAAAAATTAAGTCAATAAAAGCTCTGACATATTTGTTTCATAAATTTTACCTTCCTTATTGTGGGTTACATAACTCGTTAAAATTTTATTACCTTATTCTCTACTTGAGCCTCCCTTTGAGATTCAAAACCTATAGCTCACTTGTCCATAAGTCTGGCGGTTATCATAATTGTACGACGAAAAGATTGACTGATGGCTACTACTGATACTACAAGTGTGACAGACATGGTAGGAAAAGAGAAAAAAGTTGGGTAATTAGATAAGTGAAAGGGAGATGGGAGAAAAGATAGATAAGAGAGTAGGAAGCGAGAGAGGAGAAAAAAAAAGGTAGTTTGATAAGAGAGTAGAGGGGAGAGGGGAGGGGCTGATGGCTACTACTAATACTATAAGTTTGACAAACATGGCTTTTACCTCTGCCAACAAAGTTAGAGAAGTATACATATACCCTGAGTCTTTCGGACTGTTTTTCTGTCTATTTGTCAAAACATATTTCTACGTGATATCTCCAAAAGTTCCCAATGAATTTCGATCAAATTTTGTGGAAGTAGGGCCATGGGGTAAAGAAGAAGTAATCGAACTCATTTAAAACTGAGAGATATCTTATTTTATTCCTTTATACATTCATATATTTGCTCATGTCTGTCCCCACAATATCTCCAAAAGTTCTGAATGAATTTCAATGAAATTTTGTAGACAAATGGGCTATGGGGTAAGTAGAAAATAATTAGATTTTGAGTCAGATCCAAGAATTTGTTTTCAATTGAATAAGTCTATGGCATTGACAGTGATATGCACTCTCCAAGAGTTTTCTAGTTATAAATGATGCTATATTAATTTAAGAACCCTTCAACTTTTTTTTCACTTAAGATTTGAAAAATAATGCTTATTGATATCATATCCTCAATTTCAAGCTTGCTACCTACTATTAAAAGCCACAACTGAATCTCAGACTAAAGAAGCTCAACTAATTTTCAAATCCTAAACCATAACACTGAACTTGGAACTCACTTCTGTATTTAAAAGACCTGTTACTGAAATTTGAATCTTTCTATGCAAGTAGAGCTGAGTCTGAAACATTGTAGCTTATATTTGCATTTAAAACAACCTTAACAACAAAATTAATCTGTCCCAGTTTTTTTCTATTTCCAAGCTGATTCTTGAATTCTGTATCCAATGTTCTCTTGACTGATCTTATGTTGTACAAATTGTACTTTCCAAATCATACTTAGATATTTCTTGCAGTTGAACATTCATGTCTGGTATTTTGTCAAGCCGCTTGAGTTTATGAACACTTTTTTCTTTTTTTTGTGCAATTCACACCCTAGGCTTCTTTTTAATTCGACACAGTGAATGAATATTTTTCAATAGAAACTCAGGTAGCTCTTTACAAAATTTGAGACAGATATTCATAAATGGTTAGCCAAACATGGCTTCAGCTGTGCAACCCAAGGCCTGTTCAGATTAGATTACTATATAAAATTAGTGATGTGCAAATGTGGTACTTGAAAAACTGGCTAACAAGTTAGCAAACAGTCAGCTAAGAGATTATTTTCAATAAGTACAATTATAATATACAAGACAATTAATATAGATTATTACTAGTTCCCATATTGTGAGAGGTAGAGTAGTAATGTTAGTTGTTTCTACAAAGAGACAAGATGGAGTAGTTGCTGAGGACAAAGAAAGTTGTCTCCACATGCTTTGAGTTTAGTGCCACATGCTTTGACATCATAATCAATATTGAAGAAGATGGAAGTTGCCATCTTTTTGGATATAAACATCCAGAAGCTATTTTGTTTCTTTGTTAGAGAGAATAGGTGCCTCAAGTATAAATTTGGACGCCAAGATTAAACAAAGTTTGTCATCGTAATAAAGAGAAATACAAATGTTTAGACAAACCAATAGGATATACATTTAATGGATTGACAAATGAGACGTTTATAACAATACATATAAAGTTGAAGGGAAAATAATGCTAACATTTGTGAAATCAATCATGATAAAAGATTTTATTAAGAGTTCAGATTAGATTACTATGTAACATTTTTATAGAGAAAGAGAGATTTGATTATCAGGTTATTCCTATACTTTAAAACATAACATAAGAATGATAAGTTAAAGAAACATGATATAACGGGTCTAGTGTCATTTGCTTAATCTATCAAATGGAGTCTGATTAGTATTTACTGTAATAATAAGTGGTAAGTTTGACCAGGCTAGGTTATCAAACAACAGTTTGTTCAGTTTAAGGCGCAAAGAGATAAAAGGGATGATTCGTCGCTTGAAAGAAACAAAAAAAGATACGTAAAATAATTACAGTGTTTGTATTGAGTCTCCATAAAGCTCTAACAGATTCTCACATTGAGGAAGATTAGAAACAAAAGACGATATATCATAGTCATGGTCAAAGGATAGAAATTACGCTGGACACAAGGTTAGAGAGAAGGAAAGGAAGAGAAAGGAAGGAAGTAACCAACTATGAGAATCATGGCAATGAGCAAGTGAACATATGTGTTTAGAGCTTTTACATACATCAGATATAGGAAGTAACATTTTGCAAATGTGGCTAGATTTAAGTTTTCATATCTAGAGCTAATACTTTTTTATTTATTTATGCATTTAATTTATTAACTAGTAACAAAAGAGCTGATACACTATCATATTTATGATCATAAGTTTAATTATTACTAGATTATTTTAGTTAACTAACTTTTTGACCTTTGTTCATTGTTTGCAAAATGTGTGTGTGCGTGCACATGCGCACAGCTCAGGGGGAGCTATGTCTGTAGCTTACCTCTGCATCAAGCTGAGCTCTGACTGAAGCGAATCCTTTCACCATGCTGGCGAGTTCTTGGCGTAATGCTACCACTTGTTGTTTAAGCAACTGGTTCTCTTTGCTTGACATTAAACTCAATTTGATGTTTTCTCTTTTCAGTTTGTTCACGTCTTTCATTAATTTGTTGATCTGTGCACAATATAAAATACTATGTAATACACACAACAATGGAACATACAATATTTAGCATACGATATTCAACAATGTTAAAGATTGTGTACAATACAGAACAAAGCACAAAATACAGCAGCTCATAATGCATTCAAAACAACACAGGAAACAGATACTATGTACAGGTTTCCCCTACTATCCAAAAGCAGAGCGTTCACTTGAAAAGCTTTTGTAAACCAAAATGGCATAGAGTGAAAAAGCAATTACCATTGATTTATACGGGAAAAATTTTTTGTGCATTCTAAGAACCCATAAAATAGTAATGATGGTATGTTAGGCTGAGTCATCAGAGGTTAGGGTATTGGTGTTGGTGTTGGTGGTGGGGTACAGCACACAGAGGTGTAGAAGAGAGAGGAAGGGGATGGGTGCTGCCTTTATTGCGGCTTACTGCAAATCAAATGCTGAATGCTATTCTCACTTTTTGTTTTATTGTAAAAGCGAAAAAGTGGCATGTATCAAACTGACAAAAATAGGGATACCTGTAATAATAAAAATAATAATAATAGTAATAATCATCTGTTTATAAGTGTATTTACAATAAGACTGAATGAACACACACACTGAAGGCATTTCCCAATTCCTTGAAACTACAATGTTAAAAATATTTTGAATACAAAATTCAAGCTCGACGTAGGAAACTAATTGAAAACAAAACTAAAGCAGTTAGGATTTAAGGAGAATCGTGAGCAGTTTTGAAGATCACACTGATTTTTTATATAGTACTGGACCATTTATCCAGCTTCTTTTCAATCAGAATTATCAGAAAACTGTCTTTTTTTTCAAACTGGCTAGTTTCTATTCTGGCAGGCTCTATAGAAGTTTGCCCCTCGATTGTTCTTTGTTTTAACTTTTCTGGCATGGCTGGATTGTATTAAGATGGGATTAGTGGATAAATATTGATTAAACAGAATTTATATATATTATTTGTCTTTTACTTTTCTTTGTTAACTTTTTATCGCATATTCTATGTTTTATATTCTATATTTTTCAAGGATTCAAAGTGGATTAATAGAGATCAAAGAGACCCTACTTTAGAAGTGTATCATTTTTATATCAGTCAAGTAGAACTTCTGGTTCAGTGCAGTAGTTATTAATTACAGTATAACTCTTGCTTTTCGGCATATTTAATAAAAAATTCCATTTTGATTCAGTATATACTAGGACAAAAATAGTACAAGAATTATGGGATTATTTACATATGGATGAATCATATGAATTGATATTTTAGTATAAATGCATTTATTGCAATAAAAAATGTATGCCGTGTACTGAAACTATTCTTTCAACTTTCTGCAACACTTGGTATTTTCTATTTTTCAATGATTCTAAATCAATAAGCAAATTTGGATAAAAAAAACAAAACTGAGATGTCATCATCAGCAGTTGTCGTACCGATATTACACACACACACACACACACAAAATAGGTTGCTGCTGTTGACCAGTTGCAGCTTATTTTGTATCTTCATGTTCGCAGTATTCCTTTCCTCTCTCTCTTGTTTGCTGTAATGTGACAGGAAACCAACAAATAAACAGAGTGACAAGGCTGTCTATATTATATGATTATCATAAGTTGAATAGTTTACTATAGTAAAAGTTATCAAGTTTTTTTTAATAATTTTTACTCTAACAGAAATCTATCAAAGATGCTACCATTTTGGCAATATGAGGAAAGGTAAAAAAGCTTCCATGAATTGATATAAAACATACTTATAACAGTCCCTCTTTCTCTTGAAATGAATGATTGTAATGAAGAAGATTTGACTCACAGCCTTCATGTAGTTGGCTTGGCTGAAATTTTGCCGCCATGTATTAATGGTTCGGAGTTTGAGCAAAAGTATATTGAGTTGAACATTATCTGCTTGAAGTAGGCGAACTTCCTCGGCTTTTGAGAGTTTTAGCTGTAAATTGTTCTTATCTGCAATATCAGATCCACAAATCTTAGTGCATATTCAACACAAAATTACAGATATAGAAAAATAAAGTGATTAAATGGAGGTTATATAAAATATTTAACAAGTAGATGTTAACACTTTCAGTGCTTTTACAAAGATCTTCACAGATAGCATTCCTGGGTCACATCTGCTAAATACAAAGGACATCGTTTTTCTAGCAATACTTTACCTCTTATAATTCCCTGATGTGACTAAATGTAACTAAATGAATCTCAAGGGAACAGGTAACACAACAGAGTGTATTACCTTTTTAAAAAAGGAATAGCATTGAAAGTGTTAGCTTGATAAATAAAAACTGGTTTTGAGGTGAAAGAGAACTTTATCCTGGTTCGAAATAAAAGATTCACTTGCTTGAACTTTGAATTTCTGAGATGAGAAATTATCTTTATCATCAACAGACTTACTCAAACTATTGTCTTCATTTTGGTTGTTATAGTCACAACATTTCGGCCTTTGTACTCTCTGGCCTTCTTTAGGTGCTTGTAGCAGTCGGTAACCTTTGGGGAATTTTGAACCAAACACTTAATTCAATCCATGTGCGCTGGAATTAGAACAATCTACCATTTTTGATTGCATAAAGGGTTTGGTCTAAAATTCCCAGAAGGTTACCGACTACGACAGACACCTGAAGAAGGCCGGAGAATATAACAGCTGAAATGTTGTGACTATAACAACTGAAATGAGGACACTAGTCCGAGTTGGAGAGTCTTTCCTTAGTTTTATCTAGATAAGCCCCAAGAGGATTTGGTTGAAGACATCTAAAAACAGCTACAGAAAGATGAAGACTGTCAGTCAGTGTTATAACAATACTGCTGTGATGGCTGGACACAAAAGAGTTGGAATAAGCAAGAAATACAACCTGGTAGCATTTATGAATTGCTACCATAAATCACTCAACTTGGTGGGTGTACAGGCAGCCAAGCAGGATACAATGATGGTCATGAAAAAGCTGAAAAACGTTGTGCTTGTGATTGTCAAGTGAGAGTTTGAAAGTAGGTAGAGTGCAAGGACAGAAGTAGTGCAGCACGTCAATAAGTACCTTGAGGAGATCTTCAACTTTCCTGGACTTGATAGATCATGAAAACAAGACCAGTGCAACAAGATGTAATGCAAGACAGCTGTATTACCGCATGTTGAGCAAGGATTTGGGGACCTTAAATCCAATTACCTTTCTTGTCAACAGCAGACAGCCAAGTTCATGCATATTTGAATTTGTAAATTAAATACACAAACTCGAATGCCCAGATGGATGGAAGAATCACCAAAGAGCTAGCCAGTTTTTCAGTTAACAGAAAAACTTTCTAAGATGTAAGATTGACACACCAACAATCCACAGTGGCCATAGGTCATGTGTGTTGGCATGGGCATATGAGCCAGGGGGCATGGGGGAGCAACTGCACCCCCAAATTGGTGCAAATCAGCGTAATTTGGGGAGAAACAGGTAAAATTTTAGGCAAATCAAGCCTTCTACCTCCCTTGATAAAAATGGATGCTAAAATATGCAGTACTTAATGTGATCAAATTATGAAATTACTTCCATTTGCAATAAAAAAACATATATTTACTTGTTGTTTCACACATAATTCATTTGATTTTTTGACTAAAACAACATACTTTTTCACCTGTGAAATTATTTGACATTCATAATTGACTTTTGATCGTCTGTGGTTCAGTTATAACATGGTTTTCTTCCTAGAACCCCGACACCACGTTAACAAGGGGAACTACAATATTACAGATTTGTAAAAGTGAAAGATTTACTGCTAAACAAAAAGGCACCTTACATCAATTTAAAGAGCCATAAACTTACCAACAGGAAGATTATACTTTGACCTCACTTTCTCCATCTCTTCAATTGCTTGTCTTCTAACTGTTGTGATTTTATCCATCACGTCATCTTTTAGTTCATGCCTGTATACATAAAAAGGAAAGATTTTTTTTTCTTGACACACAATGTAAAAGTTCAAAATCAGTGTCTTTTAATAGAGACGTAAACTCAGAAATTAAGTTTCAGGCATCATTTTTCAAATTAGACATTTTATTCACTTATCTTTTCCCAAAGTTACATTGTTGTAAATGCAAATGCATCAAGTTACATTGTTATGAATGCAAATGCATCAACAAATCAGCTCCTAAAAGAGCACTGATAAAGAAGACCAAATTGTAAATCATTATTATCAACTTTTATCACTACAATTTACCTTCTTTTTAATTTTTAGTTACTTTTTACTGCAACTTTAACCAAATTTGATTGGAGATAAAGAATAAGCTTCGGGTGAAAAGCTAGAAGAAGCCAGCCTGAGTTAAGTTGCAATAAATTGCAACTAAAAATTAAGATGAAGGTAAATAGTAGTCATAAATATTGACAAAAATGACATAAATTTTGATAATGATAAATATCAAGTTGTTGCAAAAATAATTGCCATCAACTTGAAAGCAGTATATCTCAGCTTAGAATAAAAGTTATTATTCAGAATCTTCACATTTTTGCCAACTATACCAGAAGCATAGAATTCTGGGGTCCTGGAACCAATGAATTCTTCAAAGGTGTTCTGAGCTGCTGCCGGATGGTTGATGACCTTCCCTTGCAAGAAGTGGTCGAAATGCTTGAAAAATGGGTAGTCAGTTGGAAGGAGGTCCAATGAGATAGAGTTTTGTAGCCTAGTTTATTCAAATTTCTGCTGGGTCATTTGCACAACATGCCAGCTTTTTTGCTTTTCATTCAGGGTCGTTTGCCTGACATGTGGAGCTTTTTTTGCTTTTCTAATATGGAGCAAATGTTGAACAACTGCTGAATGGTCAACATTTAATCAATTCAATCACGGAACATTCACATCTCCAAGCCTCTTGTCTCTATTTCAAAATTTTGGGAACCAATTTTGAGCTGTACGTTCATAGCCAAATACTTGGTTGATATTGCGAGCGATTTCCACTGCTTTACATACCATTTTTAACTCATAATTAACAACTCATAATTTTTAACAACATAATTGATCAATTTTGTTTTTTTTTCCATCTTAAGACAGAAGACAGGGACATCATAAAATTCCTTAAAAAACTCAAATGGCAATGGGCTGGCCATGTTGCAAGAATGGCAGACAACCGATAGAAATTGCGACTCACGGCATGGATCCCCAGAGACCAAATACACAACCAAAGCTGGCAGAGTATTAGATGGAGAGATAAGCTAGACAAATTCAGAAAGTATAGGCTCCGCAACGCACATGATAGAAAAGTGGGGCAAGTCCTGGGGAAAGTCTATGTTCACACTTTGAAATGGTATATTGTATGAACATTTATGAATGATAGTTTATTCTGAAAATAAGCATTGAAGTTAGATACAGAAAACATTTTCTGCACTAACCTAATAAGACCAAATTGTAGTTTTAGACTACTATCAAGCATTATTAATTTTTTTGGTAGTATTTTCTAAATCATTTTCAAAGCTGTTTGATTCCTTTTTTTTATTTTTTACTGGAATTTTTCCACATTCAGACACAACAAACAAAATCATTATTGAATTGAATTAGAAAAGAGAAAGTGATAGTAGTGAAATGCATAAACTGCAACAGTTTTTTTTTTGTTTCTCCAAGTCATAAATGGTGGTCATTCCAACTATATCTTCTTCTCTAAGACATTTCCCACTGACACCTCTGTTGAGTTTCTCTAATAGCTTGACACTCAGTGCCATAGACAAACATGAACAGTTTCTCTTTTTTTATCACTGTTATTTGTAGGGGTAGCTGCAGCCATCTTTGACATTTTCAACTATAAGAGAATACTAGAAAATGAATCGTTTTCTGAAAGAATAAGTAAAAGATATTGGGGTTAATACATGTGAGTGCGGTGGTGATAATAATTCATTTGATTGACACGTTTCGTCTTTCACGGTTTGTGGTGTAAATATAATTTGACGTTTCTAAAGAGTTGAAGGGAGATAACTAAATCTTTAATCAGAATGAATTATATGCTCTGCTGGCTTTAGAAAGTTTCCGATTTTGCAATATTTTGGTTTTCAGAGTTTCGGATAAGGGGTGCTCAGCTGTACGGATATTTTCTACATTCACTTTTCATTAGATGAAGCACTGTCAACCATTATTACTAACTTTTGACCAGTATTTTTTCATCTTGATTTTTGTAATTTATTTTTAATACAATTCATTCAGGCTGTCAATCTACAGCAGTGAGTAATCAGTGCAGTAAGGGATAAGCTCTGGATGGGACTCAAATTCATGTCCCTTTTGCTTCAGGGAACCCTTATTAATCCTATCAACTAGTCTTACTCAATTCATCCTCCCTCAATCTCTTGGCACCACATCTATTATTGTTTTTATTCTAGTTATATTAGTTGCAACAATATTATCTTTATTTCTTATTAGGTGAAGCATTGTGAACCATTATTAGAGTTTTGACTAGTATTAACTTTCATCTTAATTTTTGTAGTTGCTTTTTATTTAGATAATAATAATTGTTATGTCATTGCTTCATGTAATAATGATAAAAATTCATGATAATATTGCTAATGTCTAGCATGACCTCAGCAGATAACTGATAACTTCTGCACAGAAAATGAGAACATCAGGGACGGAAACTAAAAATAAATAATTTTGTAGTGATCTTGAAAGTGTAGTGTGCAAACCCTTCAGGGTCCATCAGATAATGGGGTCGGCATAAACATGATTATTGTTCCATTTGGATTCAAATCACTGTAATCCATTTAAAATTTATAGTACACTGTTAACTGCCTAAATACTGGATGCTAAAAATAAGGTCTGGAATATTTTCTGTATAGAAGAGGTCCACAAGTTTTCCAAACCACTGTTAAAGTGTACTGTGATCAAAATTCAATGCATGATATGTTAAATTTGTTAAAGATAAAATGGCTAAACAATTATAGACAAATAGATGTACATTGGAGGTTATGTTAATACCTAAAAGAATTGCTTATGCTACAGGCAGTTGCTCAAACTCAAATCAATTACAGTAATTCCTTGATATTTGTGGGTTTTCTATTCAGGGTTTTGATTGTTCACGGTTCAGTCTCAAATAAAAATATAGGAATTCGGGGGAATAGTTTTGCAGCATACCACTAAAAATTGCATCATAGAAAATACAATGTGCAGTATAAACAAAATGTAAAAGTTTAGGAGGTCAAAATTGCACTGTAATAATATTTGTCTCATCAATTTATTTATGTAGGCAATATTAATCCGCTTCATATGCACACTGAACACTCGTGAATTGGTTAGTTGAACAGTATTTCAGACATTGAATTTTTTCCAATTCACTGTGTTGTAAACAAATTTATTCATTTATTTTTTAGTAGATGATGTATTATAAACCATTATCAACAATCTCGCTTCATTTTTAACTATTCAACTTCATCTCAATATTTTTGTTGCTTTTTATAGCAACTTTTCAGATAAGTTTGAATTTATAAAATAAAATAAAAAACCATGATATTTGAATGTAAATAGTAGCATAAAAAGGAGAAAAATTGGTAATAATCACTATTCTGTACTTTTATAAGATTTATGGTTTCCATTAATTAACTGCATATTTTTTTTTACTAGCATTTAATAATCTTTTAAAATGTACAGCAATAATTAAATATCTTATTTGAAAGTTTAAATTAGGTTATCACTGTAAGAAAATAGCATTAAGTTAGTTGTAAGGAAGAGAAAAAATACTTTTGCATATTCACAGGGGATTTCTGAACAGATTAAGGCTGTTCTTACGTTTTTGACTGAAACAAACATTGATTCTGCCATAATTGATAGATGACTGGTTTAAATACTGATGCTGGGTTCAGTACAGGTTGCACCAATGAAACTAGAGAAATTGAATTTGAACATTCACTCCGTGGTGTCTAGAAAATACTTCCTTCTTTATAAATTACCTCCCTTACATATTGTATGCGGCTCAATTCACAACATAGGTTCTTGCTAAATTGGTCCCTTAGTTTGTGTCCAGCAGCATTCATGCTTGTTTTTTGAAAATTCAGACTTTTTTAATGATCATTACCCAATGAAAGATGAGAGAAGTTACTTATTCATCTATCACCAGTCGAAGAAACTCTGAACTAAGCAATGAAATGCACCCTACTCGTGTATTGTAATTATGGAAAATGTAAAAAAATCATTGTAACCTGAAGACATCAAATTTCTCCCTAAGCTCAGAAGAGGCTAAGAAGAAGTTTTCCACGAGTTTGCTGTAATCTTCCCGTACTTCAGCATGAACTTCTGTTTTTTTCTCCGTATTTTTCTCATTCAGTTGTTCAACCTCATGCCGAAGGCGTGTGATCTCTACAAAAATGTCAGAAATAAAAATTACTCATAGTAATATTATTTTGATTTATTATGAGATGAAGCATTGTTAATAATTATTGATTTTTTGACTAGAATTTCTTTCATCTTAATCCAAGTTGTTTTCCATCACGACTACTCAGACCGTTAGTCTATGGCATTGCGTAAACAATGCAGATCAAAAATGATAAAACAATATTTGATACGGCACCGAGTGATCAGAGAAAAGTAGAGGATAGTCTTCAGGGTAAGATTTGATCTTCTACCAACCGTGGCTCAATCAGTAGTGCAACTGCCATACATAGGTAAACTTTCAGAGGTAAAAGAGATGCGAGTTTGAGTCTTACCGAGAACTTTTTATTTCTGATCAGCACTGTTTATTAATGTCCATATTTCATTGTAGTCACATCATTATGTTTGAGAATTACATGTATATCTAAAAGAACATACATTAGATCAAATAAAATCCCTTAACATAAGTAGGGTTAATTCTGTTTGATAAGAGCTTTATGATGAATCGGTTGGCTACCAAATGAGCTTAAAATAAAAGAGCTAGAACAAATGAGTAAAAGAAAATTGAATGAATATTATACCTTCTGCCAGTTGTGTTTTGGTCTATGTACAAGTAAGTAGTATAAGTAAAGCAATTATTTCATTATTTACTTTCATTAGATGAAGTACCAAGAAAACTTTTTTCATCAATTTCTGTCTACTATTTGCGTTCATCCCAATTTTTTCAGTTGTTTTTTTTAAATCAGAAAACAACTCAGTGTTTGCTATGGTTTCTGTACCAGCAGATATTATTAGTAAAGTAATTATTTTATTAGAAACCATCAGCATAGGTTTCTTCAGTTTTCAAGTCAGTCCAGCTGGTTTTATATATATATATATATATATATATATATATATATATATATATTATTGTGTTATCCACAGACAGTTGTTTTGTTGTATTACAACTCTTCAGTGTGGCTATAGACTTTCCATTATCCCATCCAGTACTACGAGGCAGGATTGAAACCTTCGCTTCAGACCCGGAGGCCAATATCCTACCTCTGAACTACAGAACTGGACAGTCAGTATGGCTGAATTTAAGTGATATATTTATTTTAGGTTAAATTCTCTGTCCACCAGAGTGCTCTATTCCTATGGAAGAGCATTGCATAAGCTTACAATGAACAAGTTACCTCACTTAAAGAGTGCTCAACCCTGAATAGAGGAGCGTTAACAGGCCAGACCAATGGTACTAAAGGGTTGTAAATATAAAAATTTACTCCTTATTACACCTACAAAAAAAATATCCGCGGAGGGTTTTTGAAAATTCCACTCTAAATAGGTTTTTAGAGGGAGGGTTCCATTTTTGATGAAAGTTTTTGCCAAGTTGGTCAATCTTTTGGGCCAGACTTTTTAGCGTTCACTGCTCAAACAAAAGGCAAGAAAAGTAACTAATTCATTGATCACCCCTTTTACAAATTTTTTCGATTCATCATGCCCATCACAGCATGTGGTTAAAAAATGTTGGTCACAAGGCAGTTTCTATTGAGCGTCTAACCAGATCTGTTGGTTTATGTTTTACAAAAATAAACGAAAAGTTCACGATGATAATCAGTTAAAAATATTCCTGAAAAATCAGACTTTACAACGGGGACTTTTCTTATTTTGACTCTTTTGATCCTTCAATTTATTCATTTTCCCATTTTTCAATTTGTATTTGGAAAGTCCTGTTGTTGTAAGAATGGCAGACAACCGATGGACATGACGACTTACAACATGGATCCCCAGAGATTACATGCACAACCGGGGCCGGCAGAATACAAAATGGAGAGACAAACTAGACAAATTCAGAAAGTATTGGCTCTGCGATGCCCATGATAGAGAGATGTGGCAAATCCTTGGGAAGGTCTATGTCCAATGACAAACATTAAAAGACTGATGATGATGATGATGAGAATGATGTGTCTGACACCTGGCAGGGGTCTCCCAGCACTTGACACCCAGCCAACTACCCGTGTTGCCATTATCAAGGGCAGACCCTACCCGTAGTAGATACATTTATAGAAATGATTGGATGTTGAATAATCTTTTGATTATAGACCTTGGTCAAGGTTGACAACAGGGTTAACAGCTTTTGTTACTATTTATGAACAGTTGAGGTAGTTATTATTTTCCACAGCAATAGGGCAGAGTAAATATGTCACTGCTTGCACTTTACTGAAATATCACTACGTAACAGATGTGAGGTCAGATCAATAAGTCTCTATTCTGACAGTTATTATCAGAATTTTGATCTGATATCTTCAAGGTATAATGTTTGATCTATCTAATTGATAAAGAGGCATTTAGTTGATGGCATCAATAAGGGAGGAGATTATGTCAAGAAAATAAGTTTAAGTTGTGTAAAAGGAATGCGTTTTTCATCATTTGGCTACAGACTTATCAATATCACTATGTACATTTCAAGTAATTATTGGATTATCTGTCTGAATTTTGTAGATGAGGGATCATCATTATGTATAGATTTTTTTACCATTATTTATCTTGGCTAATCTTTTGAACACAATGTTTTGACCATTGTACCCTAAAGCCTTCTTCAAGTGAGTGTTGTAAATGACATTTATGAAACATTGTGTTCAAAAGATGAACCAAGGTAAGGATAACAGTCCGAAAATATCTACACATAAAAATTATTGGATGTCGAATAATCCCATATCTATTGGACCCTGTCAAGGTTTTCTATGCAAGTAACAGCTTTTGATGCTAATTTCCTCCACAGTTCAGGCAGTTATAGGAGAGTGGTTTGCCCAAGTGTTCACTCACCAAATTTCTTTGTCAATCATCCTGGAAAGCCAGTGACAAGACATTATCTTGAGATATTTGGCAATTGGACAGAATGCAAGGATGTGGATTTGTACTTTTTCTCAAAGACACTTGTGCAAAGTGAACATAAACAGTCTCAGTAGATTAAATGATACCTCTATTCCAGTTGTAATTTCATGGTTTTATCTCCCAATTGAGGCTTTGTTTCCATATCTGGTCTATAGGACGACATTTTGGGGTGTGTATGTAAACATACTCAAATTTTTTCCTAAACAATATTAGAATATAATGTTCTGAGGATGATATAAATGAACATTAAATCATTCACCTGCAAATTATTAACCTCATTTCAAGAGGCCAAATTTTTATTGTTACCATTTTTGTTGTCCATATCATCTTACATCATCTTACAATTCAGAAAACAACATTTTTTATAAAACAATCAGATACATCTACTTCATTGCACACCCAAATTTCATGAAGAACTGCAACAAAAGAAGATTTGCATGCCATATTTTTCAACATGCTTGGTGTCTTTTTTAATTTGCTGGCCTTACTTTCAAGTTTTGCCTGGAAAAGATATAGATATAACTAAACATAGATTTTGTTCTTTCAAATAATTTTGTAATTTGATAATCTTACCAATACAGAAAATAGAATCAAAAAACCAAGTTTAAATTCCAAGTAAGGATGTTTTTGTTTACTTAGTACCATTGGGAAAAGCAATAAACCATTTTTCCCTGTGCTCTGTATCATCACTACATATCTCGTCATTTGTATACCATGATGGTTGCTGGAGAAAGGAGTAGGTAAATGAGCACTTGGGCAAACCACTCTCCAATAACTACATTACCTGCCCTGGTAGTAGCAGCAAAGAGCTGTGACTACTTCCATAGTCAAACTTGATAGGAACCAATAAGATAATTTGGTTCAAAAGCTCTGAAGACAGAATCTTATCTTCAGAGTTTCAACATAGCCTAAACTATGAATCTCATGACAAAAGAAAGAAATCTCACTGTCAACAGCAGGAGACAAGATTGAAGCAAATGAGTTAAACAAAACATTCCAAAAGAAAGAAAGGGAAAATAAAAGAAAATACACAACAGCAATCATCGAAAGCATTCTCGAGAAAGGTAATGAGTTGAAAGCTATTAAAAAAGGTTTCAGCTCATGAAGAATGCAAATAACCAGTGCGCTCGAAGAAAATAGGGGCTTAACTGGTAGGGACTGAATCGCCGATTATAAAAGTTACGGGTAATCAGGTTGAATTCCCCAGAATTTTACTTCATGGGAGGTGAAGCATGCCATCAAACAAACAAAAAAAAGAGAGGCCCCTGGACTACATAACATCACAATCACCTACTCAAAAGAGCTGGTAAATTCATCACTAGGAAACTGGCCATTCTATTCAACTTATGCTTAGAATAGAATAAAGTTCCGGAAAATTGGAACACTGCATTCATAATAATATTATATAAAGAGAACCTGAAAGATCTAAACAACTACAGGCCGATAAGCCTACTTAACTGCATGTACATCCTCTTCACTAAAGTCATCACCAACCAAATCACCAAAACACAAGATGGAAACCAACCATTGAAACAGGCTGGCTTCAGAAGAAGCTACTCTACCATAGGCCATCTCCATTTCATAAATCAACTAAACAAGAAAATAACAGAATATAAAATTTTGCTCACTGTAGCATTTGTTGACTTCAATTTACTAAAAATCTCGGAAGTCACAGATGCTATCATATAACAAGGTGCAGACCCTGTATATGTCGAAGACTTTTTAGTATTCACTGAATCCTCACAGCTAAAAAGAGGGGTAAGACAAGGTGATACCAGCTCACTCAATCTCTTCACAGCCTGCCCCAAGATGATCCTCCAAATCCTAAGCAGGGAAAACAAAAGAATCAGAATACCTCAGACAGCAAATATCAAAGTAACCCCTGACAATATTGTCCTTTTTGCTGAGAATCTTCATGAACTCCAAAGAATGCCAAATGAACTGAATGAAAAAAGCAAAAGTGTTGGCCTTCATATAAACATCAGTGAAACAAATATCATGTACAATAAACATGTAGAGGAAAAGGACACAATGGTTGGAATAGAAGATCCAGAACTGAAAAATTTATCCAGTCTAAGTAAAGTTGCAATAAAAAGCATGAGAAAAAATTTCTTAACAATGATCTATAATACTTCATCTACTAGAAAATAAATTGGTTTATAACACAGCGAATCGGAAAAAATTTAATGTCTAAAATACTTTTCGACTAATCGATTCACAACTGTTTAATCCACATATAAGATTAGTTTATACTGTCTGCATAAATGAATTAACACAAATATTACTGTTTATTATTTAGATTTTGTTGACTTTAAACGTTTTGTTTATACTGCATAGCATATTTTTCATGACACATCATTTCAGTTCCTTGCAAAACTGCCCCCGAAATTCTCAAAAAATTATTCAAGACTGAATCATGACTATCTAAGACTGCAAAAAAAACCCTATGAATATCGAGGTATAACTCTACTTATATGAAAAATAAAAGAACTCAGAAGACAAATATTTAACAAAATTATCAAATAACATAGTTTTACAAAGATAGAGTCTTTCTTGATTAATGAAAAGTTTTGCAGAATCCTAGTTGAGAAACGCTGGTTTAGACAATCAAATAACATACGTGGCACAAAAAATGAGTGCAATCGTCCAAAAATATTTTCAAATTCACAATATCATTTTAATGAAAACTTGAAAAGAAAATGTTTCTTTTTCTCGGTACAAATGCAGACCTGTATCATAGTTTTTTTTTAATACTAATACTGTGACTTCTAACAACTGCACAATCATTAGATATATGTTATTGTCTTTCTTTTTTAGAAGAAGAAGAAGCTTACACACTGATGACACCAAACTAGATTCATATTAGAACTAAAAAGCACCCAGAGAACACATACCTCTGCCAAAATTGTAGACTAACTAAAAACTGAATGAAAATTTAAAAAATTAAAAAACAAAGAAGAGATCTTCGAATGTACAAATGTTGAGCTAATTCCCATAACATTCAAAATTTGAATTTTTTATCAACTGTTCGTTTTTAACCTCTTTCCCAGCAAAATAATGAAAATATCAATCAATTCGGAACAAATTCCTGGATTTGTCTAAAAATTCATTCAATTCCACTGTAATTCATGGCCAAACCAGCCACAAAATTCCATTAAAATTCATTGAGAACTTTTTGAAATATTATGTGGACAAACACAAGTGAATACAAATACATCTTCCAATTTTGTTGGTAGAGGTAAATAACTGGCAACATCAAATAAAAAGAGACAATTCTTTACCCATAAGCAGATTAAATGTTTTTTCTGCCATTTGGCATTCGACAGCCGCTGTTACACTATGGTTCATAGTATGCTGATCTTCTCTGAACTGGTTGATTTCCTACAAAAAATACAAGCCAAAAAATCCTATCATATTTTGAAGGCAATAAAAATCACAAAGACATTTGGAAATTTCAGTTGAAAAACCAAACTCTACGAATGTGGGATTGTTTAGAAAGCAAATACTAACCTGTTCCTTGTGGTGTAATTGGTCATGATATGCTTTTATAAGCTTCTCAAAATGACTGGTGTAACTAAAAAAGAAGGAAAAGTCACCATTTCATTCTCATATAAACAGAGTTACCGAATCGGTCTGCAAGATGAGATAAGTCAAGCTCTAAATCCATGACTTACCCATCACAATGAATTTGAAAATTGGGCAAATCTAGAGACTACCTCAAGAGGCTGCTATCAAACCTCTGTCTCCAAACTCGCTCAATTTCCCAATTGGATGCTATATCAATGCCTGTGGGTAAGTCGCAGAGATAAAGTTCAGCTTATCTCCCCTTGTAAACCAGATTGTAAATAGCTAAAAGAAAATGATTAAAAGTATGAAATTTTTTTGTGCTTCTATAAAATTGGAAACTGGTAGTACAAGATAGTGTAACAATTATAAGTATGAAAAATAGAATCAGTAAAGAGAATTTAAATTTTGGCTGAAACAGCTTTTGGAAAAATTGTCTCATCACTGGCATGCCACAATGATTAATGGAGAAAAGAGTAAGTGAGTGAGTATTTAGGTCAACAAACACACCTCTATGAACACCTTATTGCCCAAGAAATAGTAACAGTGAAAAGCTATTACAACTATTGTCAACTTTGACAGTGGACAAAAGAATAATTTAAATCCCAAGATTACCACATTTTTTTCTTCCATTCAAGCGGATGACAACAAAATAAGTTGTTTTCTCTTTCAGATCTTCAATTTAAGGCCTTTCCCACTAATGTCAGTACATATTTTTCATGTACTTAAAGGTCAAGACTCAAGTAGGTTTTGGCCAATCCTCACAAACCCCAGTAACAAGATACAAGTACTCACAGAACCCTGCCATAATATATCAACCCAGCTAATCATAGGATGTGTCTTACCACTTTTAACTTCTTATCAATTAGGAAATACACCAAATGGCTGAATATTTATTCAGAATTTAACCTAAACACCACGAAAGACTATTTTGAATTGCAGTCCTTTATCTTTAAAGGAGTTAGGTAGTTTGATAAGAATGGAGGAGGAGAAAATCAAAGGTGGGTAGAGTGATACAAATGTAGAAAGAGAGCAGGCTGAAAAGAAAGTGAGATAGTTCCATAAGAGGGTAGGAAGGGAGAGGGGAACAAAAAAGTCAGATAGTTTAATAATAGGGTGGAGAGAGAGAGAAAGAGAGGGCAGGAAATTTTAGATGGTAAAATAAGAAATTTAGATGAAAGAAGACAGAAAAGAAACTCAGGCAGTTTAATAGGAGAGTAGGAAGAGATATGATGTAAGAGAAAGTTGTGTAGTTTACAGGGAAGTAGAAAGATTTTCACAAGTCAAACTAATACCTGTTTGCATAACATTTTGAAGGACAGCTCCATTTCTCACGAACTTAGGGTGAATTTTAAATAATGAGCCTCCATGTCTGCAATTTGCACTTTGCAAAGTTATCAAAGGTTTGTCCACTTTTTATATGAAGGTATAATTTGTAATTGAAAAAGGACAAATACTATACTATAAATCTGACCAGAAACAAATTAAAAAAAAAAAACCATTGATCATTTTATTAGAAAAAACAAGACTCAGAGGGAATTAAGTTGTTTATTGTAGAATGATTTTAATAAAACAAATTATCTTTTGAAATAATATTGATTACTATTTACCTTCATATTAATTTTCAGTTAGTTTTTTCAATTACAACTCAACTTGGGCTGCAACTCTTTTACAGTAAGCAAAGAGTAGAGTGATAACTTGGTTTTGACAGAAAAAAAAAAAATCAAAATTGAGCGGTTATGAAAATACAACTAAAAATTAAGATGGAAGTAGTCAAAATTGATACAATGGGTTATGATACTTAAAAATAATAACTAATCAATAGAAAATAATTAAATTACCTTTTATATGTATATTTCTCTCTTTCTATAATACTCTGAGCTAAGCTTTGGAGACAGTCATTCAGGTGTACCTCAGTACAGGCCAGTGTGGCATCAGTGCGTGATTCTTGAATTCCAGAGAGTAGTTTATCACGAAAGTCCATCATCATAGTAGGGTACGTAAGGCTAATTGGTTCATTCAGGCCCTGTTTAAGTAGGCAAAAAAATTATTTCATTGTAAAGATAAGAAAGTGGCACAATAACAATTGAGTAGTCCTAAATTGAATCAATTTAATGGAACAGATTTTGAGACTTAAGCGTCTAGATATCACAGTGCCTTTTTTAAATGCTGAATTTTTTCTGTTTTTCTTTCTTCTTATCTATAGACCTTGATAGACCATTTTTAACAGTGGATGTGTATGGGTATGAAATTATGTATACCACTGCACACCTGAGGTTAAAAATGGTGCAAAAATTAAAAAATTCATTAAATCTATTTTTTTAAATCAAAAGTCAGAAAAAATTCAGTATTAAAAAAAAAACATTGTCAAAAACATATAATTTTCAAGATAGCATCCAAGATGGTTGCCAAATCTTTAAAATGCTCATTACCCCTTCATTACAAGTAATTTTGGTGCCTAAACCCATGTTTTGGGTATGGAGGAATCCAATCATCATATTTAAAGCATTGCAAGGTGATTACAATAATGAACCACTTGAAAATCTCATAGTATTTATATCTGAGAAATATATTTGATTTGCTCCAGATTTAACTCTAGGCGTTGTCACACTCTCCACTCTGTAAAGGTTAATTACATAGTTTCTCATAATTCTTGACTTCACATGGACTACAGGTGGGCATGCATGGTAGTTCATATCCTCTGCATTGTGGTGCTCAGCAGGCAGTCGTGCAATTGCAGTCGACCATCTGCAACAGGCTTTTCTGGAGCAGTGGTTCTATTGATTATAACTGGCACTGACAGATTGGCTTCCATTTTCTATCCCCAATCATTCGGATCCATGTCAATCTCCTTTCCAAACCACACTATGATCTAGTAATACACTTTGAGTCAATGATATTAGTCGAGGACTTGATGGGAGGGCGACGTTCTGGAGTGACAAATGACTTGGCAGAGAGGATTTGCTGGCTATAAAGGTTGTAGTGCCAAGAGACAAGTAAATTGACGCTCTTTCTATCAATCATAATTGCCATCACTTTGCTTTTAAGGTCTTTTATGTCTCCTGTTTTGAAGCAGGGACATGTTTGTGCAAGTCTGGTTCATTAATTTACCATTTGCAAATTTCTGGAATACTTGCCTGCTAAAGATGTATCACACCCTGTAAAAATATGAATAAATAGCAACTGCTAACACAAATCATTACACAGAACTTGTTTTATCCTAGCTATGTCATACACTTTCAAGGCCCCTATTGTTCGTTTTTTCAGTATAGTAGAAAAAAGAATGAGTCAGTCTATATCCTTCCCTATCAAGGTCGTTGGTCGATGTTGTAACACCTTGATTGTAGCTTTGACTACGTCCACATCCTCTGATGTATTGATAACAGCCTGGCCTTTTTTTCTGAAGTTTCCCTGTCAAATGATTTGTTTGTTACAAGAGCTGGAAGAGAAATCATCCTTTCTTCCCCTAAACTTTTAGCATTGTGAGCTAAAGTGGGTGTTTTACCACCATGACAGTCACCCCCTTTCCATGGCAAATGATAAACCTAGGAGCCACTATCAAGAATTATGAGAAACTAATGTTCAGTCATAAAATAAATTCCATTACAGTTTTGTTGGATTCGTTGCTCAAAAACTTAGTGATTGCATGTACTATTTAGGGCATTTCAGCTTTAAGAAAAAGGACTTAGGGAATACGCTTAGCTCATAGCATATGATCTCTTCCATTGAAAGGTATCCATGTTTTAAACACAAGCAGAAATCATTAGAATAGCAAAGTAAGATCAATAGTTCAGCCTCAGGCAACTTTCGATGATGGACTCGTCTGCAAGAATTCATACCCGGTCATTCCATTTTAATGAGATGCTTAAAATGGGATTTCAGACCATTTTTTCAACAATCTCATTTCCAATGGTCTCAAACTTAGGCACATCCACTACAGTGTCTAAACCAGTGATGATGTTTCTTAGAGATGGGTCTAAAGAGAATGGCCTGTGAGTAGGGAGTTTTTCCTTGATCTTGTTACTTTGGCGAATCTCATGGAAACTCCTGGAAAATTTGGCATACCCATCAGGATGTCTCATCTGGAGTTGGTATATTTTTTGGACATAGAAATATGCAGATTTCTGATTAGTGCCAATCAACTCAAAATATTGGTGAACAAATGTTGAGCACAAGATCCTATGCAATCCACTTTGATAATAGCTCAGGAGGTCTCGGGTATTCTCTGATAATTCATCTACAGTTGACAGTTTTAAGTGGTCAGTTCTGACTTCTTTGTGTCATTCTTCTCGTTGATATTTATCAACATATCCAATCCTACAGCTCTCTCCAATGTTGTTTATTTCACCCCAAGATGAGGGTGTTTCTCTTGTCTGATCCACAAATGACTCGAACTGTGTGTTATCCTTTTCCAGATCAGATACAATCTTATCTCTGTTGTTTCTGATATGTTGGGATAAAAACAACAAAGCAGGAGATACTAGTCAAAATAATTCATAGAAAGATAGAAATATTTTATCTTGAGAACTTCAGAAAATTGAAACAATAATAAAATCAATTACACTGTAGAAGAAGAATGTTTTCCAGAGTTACTTTCATCCAATATATTCACAGAGAATTAATCTACCTCCCGACAAGGACACAAAGTCTCTTTGACCTGAGACTCACTCACTTATAGTGCATTTGGGAAGTGCTACCAGGAATTTGGGTTTTCAGGAATAAGACTTCTACACTCGTTATTACAGATTTCTAGCCAGGAAGTTTTTGTATAAATCTTCATAATTATAGAATACATTTATACATTTCCTTCTCAAGTAGGCAAGCAGTTAAGCTTAAGTAACAATAATAATAATAATAATTTATACTCAGGAAATATGCTCCTAAATCAGTAGATAGCTACTTAGATAATGAATTCCAAAAGTCAATTCTAATGATCAATGGGGTAATAGTTAGACATTTACACAACACTCCTATGAATCAAGGAGTAATAACTGCATACTTGAGCTTGAAGAAAACTTTTACGGATTAATGAACAATGATTGAACACTTACATGAATAGAACTTACAGAACCTCTCCATAGATCGGTAGGTAAGATCATTTCTTCCCGTGAACGCTCAGAAACGGCCAATGATAAATCCTGCCGAGCTTTTTTCAGCATTCTACGAGTCATTTGGTAGTCCAAGTTTTCGAGAATCGTTTTCAACTGAAAAACGAAAAAATTGAAATCAAGACAACAACAGCAACAGATCAAGCAAAACACAAATAAAGAAACTGCAATTGGTTTTGGAATACATGTAGGGAATCCTCTTGACTTTGATATCGATGGAATAACAGTTTATCAATTTAAAGTCAAGTACCTCGCAGAGCCAATTAGTGATCTGGAATGTCTACTGAGGCTAATGTAAGTAATTGAAATTCATGAAACGGTAATGATTCCACATATTGTTTTTTTTTTAAATTAGAATGACAGACATAGCTGGAAACTAGAGATACAAATGCAAAATTGATAGCTCTAGTTTGGGAATCAGATTTTAACTGAATTTAGTTTTATTAACTTTACTTTTACTTACCATGATAAACATATGTAGACAGTAAATCATACAAGGTCAGTACAGAGAATATCCAACCATTTAATATTGTTAAAAAAAAAATGCTATCTATGCAAGATAATCCATTACAAATCATCCATTGTAGGATAATCTATTACAAGCTTTATATTTTAAGTAGTCTAATGCAAGATAAAAGCCCTAACTCACAGAGAGAGCTGAGTTGCGACCTATGACTATTGTAAGTCATACAGATAGTCTGATGACTGGAAACTGTTGAAGTTGACTTTGGGGCTAACTGCTTCGCTATTACTGCCTAGGTATGTAAGTTTATTATAAGAATAGGGTTTGTCTAAGTGCAGGAGGTACTGGAAGGATGACTAAGTTAGCATCCAACCGCTTTAAAGGGACTCCACTCCCTGGTTTGAAATCAGAGTTATCCTCCTCCCAGACTGGTTTTCTTCCTAATTTTAAAGAGCCCAATCTGCCCTGCTCTCAAACTAATAGCTGGAGGAGGGGTATGGATTCATGCTTCCCCAAGGTCATTGGTGCAAACTGAACTTAAAAAGCCTTGACTGAATTTTGAACTTGGCTTGCCTAATCCATTATCCATGCTACATCACTCACATCTCTTAGGAAATAAAGGGTGTCTCATAATAATACTAACTTTTTTTAGCAGCTGGATGTTTTTCCCCTATAAAAGCGTGCATACTACTTTTGATAGAATCTAACAGTATTCACAATTGTGTGCATGGTCTTTTTGAATTTTCCCAACCTTTTTATTAATGCCAATTGTGTGCACCAGGTAAACTGTACAAAAAAAAAATTGAATATTTGCCTCTTTCTGTAGAGTTTGATAATAGAAGCCTAAGCAAAGGAACAGATCATGTGCGCCACGTTCTGATCCACACACAGGTGGGAAAAGCACGTTTTGCTTTTTATAGAATGGATTAGAGAATCACCTGACCTTAATCTCACTGAGAATCTAAAAGTCATGATGAAGGAGTGTGTTGAAAATGTCTTTTTGGACTTGTACAAAGAGAAGCAACATTCTTTACAGCGTTTGATACAGATGATTAGTGAAGTTTTGGAGGAACTGAAAAGGCTAACAACAAATCTCTTTTGCTTATTTGAAACTAGTTTAAATATCATGAAGGCATCTGGAGAAAAACCAATTGAACTAAAACTATTGGTAGTACATTGATTTTGGTGCTGATTGCAAGCACCAAATGATGTAGTATTATTTCTATTACGAGATAAGCTTCATGTAAGCCCCTCAAGTCTTTGATGAGCACAGTTCAAATACAGGACATTACAATTGATGAAAACAGATAAAAAAAGATCAAATAAAGAAGTTTGTGATGGATGCTTTCTTCAAAGTTCTTGTCTTAATTAGAAATCAAATTCTGTTTTACCTAGAATTCATGTACATTTACGGAATGTCCCTACCTATGGACTAATAATGAAAACCTATGCTAATATTGACAACCAACACAAAGCACTAACTAAAAACCGAATATAAATCAGTTCATATAAAGCTACAATGAAAGAGAGGTAACCGAGTAAGTTCTGACTATCCTGATGCAGACTATTGTCTTAATATATAGGAAATATCATTCAATAAAAAAAAAAATTCTTGGATCGCCCCCTCCCCCTCCCCAAAATTAATCACTCCTTCTTCAGCCCAAGGCCCATCCTTCTTCAAAATGCCATTGAGAACTTTTGGAGATATTGAATAGATAGACAGATAGACAGAGATGAATATATATACCTCTGAAAAAAACCAATGAACTAAACTTTTAGAGATATTCTTCAAATGCTCAAGAATAAAAGCAAATTTACCTGACATATTTTGACTTCCAATTCCGAAGTCCCTTTTGGAATGACCAGGGGATCACTGATCTGTGCTATACCCACATACAAATCTATCTGGCCATATTTTTTGGCCAAACTCTGGAGAACTGGGAACATGACCTCTTGACGATAAATCTTACTGGAAAAAATTTTGGAAAAAAACAAAAAGCAGACTTTCATTAAAACACTATACATTACCCATGAAAAAAAAACGAAAACATCTAAATTTCTATGATATTAGATATATATATATATATATATATATATATATATATATATATATATATATATTCAGTAGCACGTGGTTAGTGGTTAAAAAGTTGGGTTTCCATAGAGAACCAATTTAGCATAAGATGTTTTGATTAAAAAGCAGAAATGGAAATTTTAAAAAATGAGGATTTGTGAGAGGCTATAGTGGTGAGTCTGGACTGTTTTATGAAGGAATCTGTGGTGGTTTGGTTGGATCTTTTGTTGGGAGTAGTAGCAGCAATTATACATATATATGTACATATATAGGTATGTATCATTTACAATCAGATTGTATACTGCACAAGCCCATGACATGGTGGACCATAGCTACAATACTTATATAGAATAAATAGCAAAAGTTATGCACTATATTGCAGAGAGTCTCACATAATATGCACATTTTAAATAGGGTGTATTTTAAATGATATAACATGCATCATTATGCCAGCTACAATGCTTATACTAGCTTAGGCTTGCTGACATACCAGAATATCAACAATTTGCATTTTGCATTTTTAACAAGAAATACTACAGCAATACTTCATATATGAAATAGAGAAATATCATACAAGTACTGTCTCTATTACATAAAAGTTACATACAGACAGTAACAGTTATGCATTGATAAGTGTAGTGTAGGCTAGTCTACAATGACAAAATTTTGATTACATTTGTAAGGTGTTATGAATATCAGTGTGTAACATTTCAATACCATACAATTTAGAATGCAATCATTTTCATATCTTAAAGTTACACAATCAAGATTGATTTTGTTTTATGAAGAGAAACAAGTGTTGGATAAGTCTTTACCTCCAAAAATGATAACCCAAGAATTGAGGAAGGAATTCATGGGGAGAAAAAACATATAGGAAAAGTGCAGTATCATGTTTATCGATACAGTATTCTTACAAAAATTTTGAATAAAGTAAATGTTCAGAAGAAAATAGCAGCAGGTATGTAATAATAAAAAATACCATAAGACAATGTAAGTAAAATTGTATAGAACTCACCATCAAAGTCAATATGTGAAAATGAACTGTTTTTATTCTTTCAGTTGTAAGCTCTTATGTTAAATTCATTCAGCTTAATCTTTGTAAATATTTTTTTGGCTAATTTTATTGTTAAAATCAAATTCAATATTTGAAATGCACAATTATGTTTTACACTTAACAAACACCATATTGCTTATTTCTTAACTTTACTAAAATTCAAAAATCATTTTTGGATCAATTTTAAGCTTTACTATGAAGTACTATATCTGTTGGTTCATACTAACCCGCTAAAACTGATCTCAAAATTCATTTTATTCATTCTGAAAAGATAACAGTTTTTAGAATCCCCAAGGACTTTATCTTTAAGAAATTAATGGACCTTCATAATTTAATCATTTGAATAAAACCTTTTATAATGTATATTTAACTTAAACAAGTTCTCACAGATTTTTGGTTCAAATGTAGTAGTGAACTACTCTTGACATCATTCAAACAAAATTCAACATATGAATTTGTGATCATTAAGATATGCTGTCTTCACATATAAAATGATATTCATCTTCTTTCTTTCAACAACAATTTTACACAAAGTTATATTGACATTCCCCTGAACAATATAGCTTTTAAAAAGATAGATAAAGGGAAGCAATTAAATTCCATTTATTATTTTTTTTCTCCATCTAAACTTCTTTGAATTGCTTTTCCAATTCTAACTATTCTGCTCTTTCATGGTTTGAAGCAAATGTAAATCATCTATGATGCTGCTGTTGTCACTTAGTTTTCAGATCCATGGCAAGGAGGATTTTCTCTCTCCTTCCCCTTAATCATCTCTCCTGAATTGATGAAATATGCTTTCATATTTACCTCATTTTGAATATCTTTCTTTCTCTTTTCTTTTGCTGCTTCAGAAGATTTAGTAATATCTTTCATTCCATAGTAATAATCAATGGTAATCTTGGCTAAGCCAGAATCATCAGGATCTGCATAGTCTTTCAAATATTCTGGTCTTTTTATTTCTCTCTGGGGATATTTCCTTTTAATTTTGTCACTATTGAGGAAATAGAGCTTTCCGTTTTTCTGAATGTTAAATACATTGCCATCAGGAGCTTCTGATTGAGCAGTACTTGGAAAAAAGTTAATTGATGCACCATTTTTTGTAACGCATTGAACAGAAAACATGTTCTGCTTGTAGGAAGGAATACATGAAGTATAATTTGATATAAATTTTTGTTTATTTCCTTTAAAATCTTCTACGAAAATAGATACGACACTTTATGCACAAACTATACCATTAGAACGGCTACCATTGGCCAATTTAATGTAATGTTTTGACAAATCAAGATTATCATCAAATCTAATAAATTTAGAGTTATCAATTATAATATGAGCCGTTGATCAATGGTCAACAAGCATATTACAGGATTTATTTCAAAATCAGTATTTATTTTGAATAAATACAAATATTTTACATCTTCATTTTTACTTTTTTTGACAGAATTTTACAGAATTTTTCTGTTTGAAATAATTTGTATTATGTGTGTTATTTTTGAAAATATTGCACCATTTGTTTGATTTGAAATGATTTTTACTTCTACACTCAAATTTTCTATGGCCTAATTTTCCGCAATAGCAACATTTCATGGCTTAAGAAATGCCCTCAACTTCTATCAAGTTGTTGTCATGTATGGGTGATCATGGCTTTCTCTGGCTTCCTTTCTTTGTCGATTTAAAGAATTCTTCTTGTTACGACCCCTCTTTTTCCTTCTTATTGCAGACATCCTAATTGGGCGAGGATTCAGTTCTGAATGGTCTGTCCCCCTTCATGCCTTTGTCAACGGTGTAATGCCAGAATTGTTTTGGGGATGGATAGTCTCTCTACGATTTTTTCATTGAGACACCATCTCTAGTAAGTTGGCTATTGTTTCTTGGAGTTCATTTTACCCTTTGATAGGTCTTATTTTTAATCCAACTGGGTTGCTAACCACCGTCTGAAGTTGAATAGGGGAGTAGGTTTGGTCAGATTACCCAATCCTAGAGGCAATGATAATCTGGAAAACATCTGTTATCCTTATTGATTTATATGCTTTTTTAGTGACTACTAAAATTTCTGCAGTTTTCACGGATTTTTAACATCTGTATAAAAACTACAGCATTACAAACTGTGAAACTATAGGTATTTATCCTGTGTAATTGATTTACATGAGTTGAACTAATACAATAAAGAAACGGGTTTCATTCCACCACAAACAAAGTTTTTTAAAATTCTTTTTGTGCTTACTACTCAGTCTGCGTGTTTCTTATACGAACAGAAAGACAAAATGTTGTTGTTCAATCTTCAGCCAGACACAGCTGAGTACAGCCACCCAACATATCAGGATTTCAATTTATTTACAGCAGCTCATATCCTTTCTTGGCTCAATGGCGATGTTACATAGTCGCTTGCATCATAATCTCTAAGACTCAATATTAAATGTTTACCTTGTCATTCTCAGCAGATACATTACAAACACTCATATCAATAACTAAAATGATCCTTTTTGCGTTAGTAGCTTAGAAACCCATGACATTGAGTTTACATGCTTTATATCTTTCTTGGAGCATCTCTCTCAGCCAACTTTACTGTTGGAAAATATACTTTTACTGATACGTCGCAGTAATTATGTTTATCAATTCGTTCATTGGTAATTATCCTTTACTGATAATGCCGTCAGTAATTATGGTTTGCTTGCCAATTCATTTGTTTATATACTACCTTCTTCGCCAATTCTTTTGTTGGTAAATATATCTTTACTATATGCCATTAGTAACTATCCTTATGAATTCATTTGTTGGTATATAAAGAGTTACTAGCATCTTTCTCTAAAAATTCCCTCATCAGTAACAAACTATCTTTACTGAAATGTTGTCAATAATCATTAACATTTTCTCTCGTCAGTACTAATATTATAGCTATCCATATTCTGTAATTCTATCCTTAGAGAACATTGTTCGTATTCTAATGATATGACTTCTTTTACAGAATTGCTTATCTTACTATTTATATGTAACATGCATGTACATTAAAGTGCTTTTTACGCACTAGCTTGTTATCAGATGATTTGTTACTTGAATATATACTAGTGTCGTGTCGGGGGCCTGATTTAAGGTTGCTAATATATCAGTCCCCTAACACGTGTATAACCCAGAATTGATCTAAGAAGATAAATTCCGGGAATCAGCGTGTTCGTTGCTTAAGCATAAAAACAAGGTTAGTACACAGTTAGTTGGATTGTCAACAAAACATAGAAATAAGAACAAACAAAGAAGTTAACAACAGTGCCAGGTTTAATTCGTGAGCAAATTAAAATCAACAAGGACTGGTGTTTCTGCCAACATGAATATGTGGAGGGCTCTACCAGGATAAAAGATGTAGAGATAGGAAGGATGTCACTGAGTAAATGTGAGATAGAGTCTATACAATGATCCTAGTTTTGCCACCAAGAAGTTATCTTAGGAAGTCCGTCCTAACTACGATGATAGTGCTTAACTTGGTTAGGATGTGTTCTTGAGATGAAGATGTGATGATGCGTGTGTAAGAACAAAGTGTGTATAAAAACTATACTAACTATCCTAACTAAAGAGAGAAAGAAGAAGAGATGATCTTACCTCGACGTAGGAACACAGAGAGGGAGAGAAATTTACCGCCACAGTTTAAAAATGGTAAAGATAAGAATCAGCTATCTGATTGGCAGTTTTGTGTGACATCAAAAAGGGGAACAAGGAATTTACCATTTCTAGAGATATAGGGGTTAGAAGTAGATCTTTTTCGAAGGGCAGATAACTCCGTATATAAATAATTTACTGGAAAGGCTGGCACTACACTAGTTTGCTCTTTCCAGCAAAAAATGAGAGCAATTATTTAAGCAATTTTGCAGTTACAATCACATAAAAGCTTAGAATATGAAAAAGAGGTGTGAAGCTGAATCAATTGAAAAATGGCCTGGGAATTCAAGTATTATTGTGTACAATCATCTTTCTCATACAAATATCGAAATCTGAAAGGAAAGTAACACTCATGTAAAAATATGAAAATTATTTCCTTTGGAATGTTATAGAAAAAAATTATAGGTACGCTCTTGGAAAAATGCAAATAGTTATTGACAACATGTCAGTAGGGATAGTTAGTTACCGATAAGGGGATTGGTAGAGAAAGATGCTAGTGACTCTATATATGCTAACAAATAAATTCATAAGTAGGTTCTCTGTTTCCTGGTGTATTCTATTCATCTTCGTCCTTATTTTTCTGTCCGATAAGTCCTAAGAAAACTATTCAAAAAGCAATCTAAGGGAAAAAGACCCTTGCACTTTTTTGTCCAAAAACACAACAACTCATCTACTATAATTCATACCTCCGACTTCTGGACAGAGACCTACAACATAACTTCTACACTTGGATAGTAACTATTGCTGTACTTGCACTCCAAGTCCGTCACGAACAAAAACAAGAAACCAATATTTACCAAATTTCACGGTAGTCATCAATAGGGTTTCCAGAAATCACATGTTGCCAAAGAGACACCCACTCTTGCTTGACAATTTCCAATTGCTTCCATAAAAACAAACAAAACTGCAGCAAAGTGTAAATATCAATTGGATCAACTTTTTGCATCGCCTCTTCATCAAGAAAATCTTCAGAGGTTAGATCTGAAAAATATTTGCAATGAAAAATGCATAAAAAACAGGGTTTTCAGATTGAACTACAAAGGGAGATACTCCTAGCTTCATCTCAAAAACTTGCCCTTCACATTTGGAAATCAAGCTAGTATGGTATTGAACCTCTATCTCCAGATTCACTTGATTTCTAATTTTGACACTATTCCAATGTCCATGTTGGATAAGTCGCAGAGATAAAGCTAATATTATCTCCCCTCTGTATCATCACTCTGGTAACCCTGCATATAAACCTAAGTGACAAACTCTAATTAATATATTTTTTAATGGAGGTTGATGTATAACTTGTACACGTTATTGTGAATTTTACTAGTAACAAACTGTTATTGGGAAGAAAAAGCCCTCAGTTTTGGTTTATAATCAGTTTTTTCTCTTCTTCAGATTAACAAGTGGTTGAGACCAAGCACCAGGAAGAACCTCAAAACTCCTCTCCTTCAGTTTTATCATCTGGCAACTCTGTATATCAACCTGAGTGACAAACTCTGATTAATATATATTTTTAATGGAGATTGATATGTATAATTTGTATATGATATTGTGGATTTTGCCAAACTCAAAATTCCTCTCCTTCAGTTTTATGATCTAGCAACTGAGCAACATAGAAATGCTTATAAATGGAGAATTATTTCAGAGCGGGATAAAATCCTACATCTTGGCTTTTATATCATGTGCTCGATAGAGCATGGCTTTTATAGATCAGTGCAGAGATACTTCATTTAGCTTTCTGGAGAGATGCCTGAAAAATGTAGCAATAAATGAAACGGTGCTATAAGAGGTCATTATAAGATAGCATGAATAGAGATACAAGTTTGATAGACTACTTTAATGGGCTGTTTTGCACTCATGACAGGTAAAAAATTAAGTGAACTTGTGCAGAGAAAGCAATTTTTTAAAGAAATTAGGGTACATGAGGGAATGTGCATGTGTGTGAATCAGTTTCTTGCATGCTGGCGTACAGTTATTATCATAATATGCAAAGTGCTATCACACAGGAAATGCTCTGTCAGCAAATATTTCAAAATATATGATGTCATTGATGAGTTTCAAGAAGATGGAATGAATCGGTCTAGTGTATTTCATTTGGTAGTGACTTTCCAAAGCTGATGAAATAACACTGGATGGCACATTAAACAAAGCGTATGTACAGTTATTTTGGAGACTGTCCATGATGCTCTTTTTTACCATTATTTATTTAGGAGATTTCACATTACTAAATCTATAGTGAAAAATATATTAGAAGAAGATTGTTGTGGCAAATCAGCAATAAATGAGACAGCACTAAGTGGGGTACAACAGTACGTTTATCTCATCAGACTCGTGGTTGAAATTTGCTGCAGTATACTCACCAATTGATAAACGTGGGAATGATTTTTTACGCATTTGCGCTTTCTTGCTGAGAACTTTTCTGGCAACTGCTGATAGCGACGTTGTATCCACAGGGGAGAATGTTGCCATAGAATCCCTTCTAAGTTCTTTAATGGAGGGAAATTCAGAAAGAAGCATGTCTTCCATTGCTAAGCTGACCCCTAAGATTTCCCCACTTGCAATCGTTCTGGAAAAAAGTGATAAAAAATTATTAATCAAAAATAAAAATGCAAATATTTATAGCAACTTTTTTCGTAGCTTTTACATTCATCCATATAATAAATGTATAGATAAGGGTTATTAGGGAAAACTGTAACGGCATTTAAACTCTCATCATCAGATTGTAGCCTCCAATACATTGGCATTGTTAGTATTTTAGTTAATAACTCAGGTGTAGCTTTGAAAACAAGGAGGGGCCTGTACAATGTCAAAAGAAAAAAATGCACCCATATTGTGAAATTGACAAGCTAGATCATATAAAGCAGAGCACACTCTGTTGAAAAATGAACATCCAATCTTTTTTTAAATTTTGTTTCTTGCCAGGGAGATCCTTTAGTTTGCAAGACAAGAGGTGGTGCATTGGAGCAAAACAACGAATTCAAGTTGCAAAATGAACATGGATGCCAAACCGATCTGCCACTGACTTCGGCTGCTATTTCAGTCTTCTCTATATCCTATCACCTCCTGCTGACTTTTCTGGCCCCTACTGCCCATCTTCTGAAATTTTCTTTCCAGTCAGGAAATTTCCACTACATCTCTAAAAAAAATATTAAGACAAAGTTTACCATTTCAGTCACCTAGCATTCCAGACCACTTGCTTGATGTCAGAGACCAATCCTAGCAAAGGGCCATTTGAGATTTCAGGATTATCCTAGACACCATCCATACTGATCCCGTTACACATCTTATAAGGATCTAGCTTTGAATCAAAACTATGAGTACAATTACCAGATCCCCCACCATATAAGGTGCACTTTTTTTCCAAAAAAGAACCCCCCCTCCCAAAGATCACCCTGCATCTTATAATAACCAGATATTTCAAATATTGTTTCATTCAAACTTACCACCTTGATAAAGCTGAAAGATGAAACATGTTAGTGGAATAAACTTGAATTTACATACAATTATTGTTTTCTCTCCTTATTGTCAACCAAGTTCATTCTGTCAGATATATCGTATTCATAAACTGATCATATATATATGTATATTTACGCATGTATTTTTTCGATGTTTTTGAATGGATCAAGCATTTTAACGAAGGTCGGAAATATTTCGAAGATGGATCAAGGGAGGGGGAACCATCCACCTTGACAAATAGAGAAACTGTGGCTGAAGTCAACGAACTGGTGGAAGAAGGCTGTCAAATTACTATTTCTGGGATAGCTACAGAAGTTAGAATCGCACATGGTTTGGCATTTTCAATTTTAAGTGAATATATTGGCCTCAGCAATCTTTCGCAAGAATCAGATAGCTCAAAGAGCTGATCTTTCCATCTGCCTTCTAAGCAAGATCAAAGCAATTTAAGATGATTTTATGGAACAAATCATAATGGGATGAGTCCTGGATCTACCAATATGATCCAAAGAGCAAGCTCCAGTCTGACAGTGGCTTCCAATGGGAGCGGCTGAGCGTGTCAAATGCAAGGCAGAGAGGACAGCTTTGGAGGTGATGGTGACTCTTTTACAGGATTCCAAATGGTTAACCTTGATAGATTTTCTTTAAGGATACAGAACGATCATAGTGATTAATTATGAAAAAGTTTCAAGAAAACTGTATTAAGAGGAAAATGGTCAGATGAGTTATGCTAGGGAATTTTTTTCTCTCACAACAATGCACTTGCTTATTCTCCAAGGTTTACAAAGGCTGTTCTACCTGAATTTTGTTGGAATACCTTACCCAATCCATCCTACGGGCCTGATCTTGCCCATTCAGACTTCAACTTGCTCCAAAACTTCAACAAACAAAAGGAACACGATCTGAGTCACTGCTATAACTGCAGTTTTTACATGGTGTTAATTGAAGGACACAGAATTCTTCAGGTCAAATAGATGGAAACATGACCTTCAAAAGTGTGTGGATCTCGAATGGAGGATATGTAGAAAAATAATAGCTTCAGATACTGACCTTTTTGTTTAAGTTTTCCAAAAATTCATAGCAATTCATTTTGACTTATCCTTGTATACATAGATATATAAAGTTCCATACCCTATTTATATCTGAATATCTACCAATGTATATCTATATTTTGTTTGAGTACAGTTAGTGTGTCACATAAGTCAAATTAATTTCTTAGTGTGCCATCACAAGATGAAGTTTGAGAACCACTGACTAACATTTTTTTTTTTTCACTGGTTCTCCATTTTATGCTGATCGAAAGCCTTTTTACATATTCTTTATGTATGCAAATATTCAATTACTGAAACAGTTTGATGACATTCGTAAAATCAAATCCAAATCAAATTTTCTCACCTGTCTACATCTTTCAAACCAGACATACACAACTGAACATAATATCCAATCGAGTAGAATGGCCAGAACATCTGTGGGTATGGTCCATGACTGAAATAAGAAATTCGTATTAGCACTTTAGTACAAGGAAAAGAACAAACAAGTCCTCTTAAAAAACAGAGTGAATAGATCCAACAATGCTGAAAAGGGGAAGTTGATGAAAAAGCATGAATGAAATGAAAAGAGTCTTGCATAACAATAGCGTAATGTATTTTTATTCACTGAGATGCAATAGTTGAATAAGTTTGTTAAAGTGCTTTCGAAGGTCGTCATCTGAAAGAGGCTTAATTGGTAAAAGTTATTGAGAAGTTCTAAAGGTTTATGTTTACAAGGAAATGGGTGTATCTTTACGAAAAGTAAGTTAAATTGTCTATCTCTAAAGAAAAGAGTTTGTAGAATGAATTGTATGTATGGAAAACATGAATGTCTTTTGATTGGATTGTAATAGTTTATGTATTTATTGACAGTCTGTTGACAGAGAGGTATACCTGTGTAGGTAAGCGTGCAGGTGAAAATGTGTGTGTATGCAGAAACAAGTGCCTTAAGGGTATGCACGTATTAGAAAATTTGGGCTTGTGAGTTGAATCAGTGTTAGCATTGGCTATTTATGATAGAGAATAGGCTCCAGTGAGCCTATTTTTCTATTGGTCAATTCTGCAAAGTTTGTCCACAACTGAGTCTGCATTATACATCAGCTTTTGACAAGTCTTATACAAATCTGGCTTTCCATTGTCTGAAGTATGGGAGCTTATAATTGGTATAATTGTTAGTAGGGAATTCTGGATTCTGTTAATTGACAGATGTCCAGAAGTTCCTGTTGAAAAATGAGTGTGTGCAGTGCATGGATTCAGTGTGGTCAACAATGACAGGTCCTTAAGGAATCATGAACGTTTTCATGGACCACAAAATTCAATTGGTGTTTATCGCCAAAGAACAATCTGCATTATTTCAAACATATCTGGAAATGATTGGTGTTCTTGCAGACCCGCAAATCTTTTTGGAAAAAATGATTGTCCTCAACTGGTGTTTGTTGCCAGAAACAACATTTGTTCATTTTCATGGCTCAATTCAGACTGAACTCTCTCTTTGGCATGCAACGATGTTGTCTACATTCTAATCAAGGGGCCTGTCCAATAAAAGACTGTTAACAGCCAATGGTAAACAGAGTACGCTGAGAAGTGAGCCAGTAGTCGTTAATTTTACAGGGAGAGGAAAGGTCCCCCACTTTCTGTTGTACCCCAGCAAACTTTCCCGTCCTCCGTCCATTTTCCTCGTCTCGTACCTCACATCTGCTGTGTTGCATTTTCTGACATCATTCATAAGTGGCAGAACCCCGAAGTTGAGAAAAGGAGAAAAAAACAAGACACTAAATTGTAATTATGGGATTTCCTCCTTATTCGTCTTTACTGTAGACACGCCTTTTAGCCGATGCATCATTTCCTACCTTTTAGCCCATGTATTATTTAATTATGCAACATTCCTACACTAGATTAGTTTCCTTCAACTTTGTTTGGGGTTCTCTCTCAAATTCCTTCTTTGACAACATCTGTATTTCTTCTAACAACAAAGTGGCTAAGAATTCAGTTTTGACCAACTCTATAAAAATCTTTCTCTATTCAGGAAAAAAATTCATCTTTATTGATAAAATTATACCTTTCCAATCTACTTTGGCCCCATTTCAATGTTCACATCAAGCTAAGTCTAGTCTGCTACTTTATTTGGCCAATATAACATTTTTATCTTATCTTATGTCCTACCTCATTATAATGGAGCAAAAGTAAGTATATATAGCTAAAACTACTGATGATGTATGATGAAACCATGTTTGAATGTTTTGTCTATATGAAAAAGCCTTTCGTAGAGCCTTATACTTGACAAGCTAACATAAACATTTTGGTTATGTGAAGCCTTATACTTACCAACCCAGAAAACTCATCCATGGGTAAAGAGACTTGGATTTCTCATCAGAAGCTTCTAATGGTTCTGGCACTTTGAGATACATGTTAAACAAACTGTCTCGTTGTGCATCACTCAACAGTGTAAGACTTATATCCATATTGTTGGAAAGAGCCTGCAAAAGGCAAATACAATCCTTTTAGAAACTGAATGAGGATGAAATGTAGAAATAGAATTGTGAAGAAAACAGAAGTTTTTAAAAAGAGCTGATTATGCTTTTTGAGCTGATTACATGTTTTCCAAAGAAAAGAGTAAGTCGAATGAATTACAAGAGAGTTGCAATAGTCTGCTTCATGCATGTTTCTTATCACCATTCTTGCTAGTGAAATCATGAAGCATGATCTATTAAATTCATTTTGACTACTGCTTACCTTCATCTTAATTTTTAATTTGTTATTATCCCAACTCCAAATGGGGCTGTCACTTCTTGACTACGACTTACCTTCATCTTAATTTTTAATTTCTTTTTATCACAACTTCGACTGGGGCTGTAACTTCTCAGACGTGAACAGTAAGTTTGAGGTGAGATTCAAATATCACCAAAAGCTGGCTCTTTATTTCTGTTCCAGGCTGTTTGTTTGGTGCCTAAGGAGTGATAGCCCCCATTGGAGTTGCGATTAAAACAGCTCGGGTTGAAGATAAATAGTAACCAGAATTAATCCAGTGAATTACAATAGTTTATCAGATGATAAAAATCAAAATAATGAAGTGTGATATTTTTTTTTAAATCCTCCAATTAACTGTCATCAGTTTTTTTTATAATTTTATTTCCAATATGTTTTCTTATTCTTCAGATCAATGACTAAAGAGATGAAACAAGATGGAGAGAAAGAAACAGAGAAGCAGAAAACTAAGAAAAGGAAGAAAAAGTTGAAAGAAAAAAAAATTATCAAAAGATATCATAATTAGATCATATCATAAGCTTAAAAAATCGTGTAGACAACTATTGAGAGGTTTGGTATGATTAAAAAATGAAAATGGTTTTGATACATCCCAATAGAAGACAATACAAATTATCCAACACCTTGAGCAGATGAGTAGTATCTATCTATTGATATATATAAATATATATATATATATATATATATATATATATATATATATATATATATATATGATATGTGCATCTATTTCAATTTTTCCAGTTCTAGTACTGGTGATGGTATTGGGTTAACTTTGAAATTAACTAAATATTTCCTTATGAAAGTCTTAATAGATTGCAAATACACTCCAATTCAAAAACAGATAGCCATATATTAAAACAGAAATAAACTTTAGATTATTTATTGTGCATTGTTGAAAATAGATTATGAAAACTTATCCATGGATCTATTTACTTTATTTTCTTTTCTACTGTGATCTATTTAAGCAAGGAAGATTTTAATTCAAAAATTTCAAAACAAACATACAATTTCTGTTTATGTTTTCCAGGCATAAAAATATTACTGTTAGTGGATTTTAAAAGGTTTTACACAGACAGGATGGAAGTCCTATTCTCTGATGAAGGGAATTCTTATCTTAATTACTAATCAGGTCGATTAAAATTGAATAAAATTTTTCGCAGATTTTGACCCCTAAAAGTGGAAAGAAAAAATTCCCCCTCAATTTTGTCTCCTTAAAATTCGACTAAAACCAAAAATCACTTTTTAGATAAAAATCTTATTCAGTTTTTCCTTCTTGATATATTCTTATATATTTTTAAAAATCAATCGAAGTGTTCACCTGTATGAAGAAAAACAGTAAGTATACATGATTTGCATTCATTTACAGGAGTCAACTGTGACATTATAGCTGACTTAGTCTCCACCAAAGCAAAAGATACATGTCTACATAACAAATTATGTATTGATCCCGTTATAACTAGTTTTGGTTATCATATGTTTCAAATAACTATGCAAATCTTAATATATTTTTATTTTAGATGTATTCAATAGTTCACTCTATAGTTAATTTATTGAATATTCCTCACATTTATTTCTGGTTGGCAATTCTGGTGGTGTAAATAAATTTTCATTTACACTCATTGCATTCCATTCACAATGAAATTATCATTGAAAAAATATTTGTATTTGTATTGAATTAAATTATTTTGTATCAAAATTTGTATCAAATTATTCTATATTGTTTTGAATTACTTGTTCATCTTGAATAACATAACAATGTTTACTTTTCTCGATCGATTTCCAGACATTACAAAAAACTAAATCATTATTCAAGCACTTGTGTTCCCATTTTTTTAAGCATTCCCATTTGGAAAATGTTTTTCGCAACTAATTTTTTGTGCTTTCAATCTTAAAGATCATTCTCTACTTAGAAAATTTGTCAATTTTGAAAAAAATTGCTTTTGAGTTCAAGGAAAAATGAACATCAGGAATGTTGTCTGAATCTCTTTAAAAAAAGGCCACCATATTGTAGTAAACTGATTTCATGAACAGGAACAATATCATGTAATACTGAGTTCGATTTTGATTTTTACAGATCAATACTGCAGAGATCAGTTGGCCATAGAATAATTAAGGGCTCAAAATAAGGTTTTTAGGGAACAAAGAAATAGACTGTTAAGTAAAAATGCATGCAGAAATCTATTTCAGTTGACCTTCAAATTGAAAAAAGATTTTTTCTTCAATTTTTACCTATAAAAGTGAAAAAAATTCTTTCAACTTTGACATTTTAAATAAAGTTTTCCAATTAAAAATGAAAAAGACATCCCCTAGATTTTTCCCTTTATAATGACCCCTGAGAATAAGAAGAACTCTCCCACAAGATTTTGTTATTACCCCTGAAAGTGAAATAAAATTACCCCTTGATTTCGTAAAATTGAAAAAAAAAATCTTCTTTCAATATTGTCCCCTCAATTCTAACCCCTGAAAGTGGAAAAATAATTTTCCCCTTGAAAATGAAAGCAAAATTCCTTCAGAATTCAAACCGAAATATTTTCATCCATATCTTAAATCTTAAAAGTGAAAAATGAAAGTTCCTTATTGATTTCATCCTCTAAAAGTGGAAAATTGATTCCCTTTTGATTTTGTCCCCAAAAAGTGAAAAATAAAAGTTGCTTTCATATAATGTACACAATCTGTAATCTCCAAATTTTGTGTTTTGGAAAAATGATTCATCAATAAAGGAGAGGTTTACATTGTAAATTGAACAGTGATACCTTAATCATACTACATTAAAACACGCACTAATCAAAACAACACTATCAAAAATATTTGTTTACAACCAATAAACAGCACAATATGAGGTATATCAAAAAAGTCTAAGTTTCTTCTTGAATAAAGAATGCAAGCTTGCATCACATTTTGATTTCAATGATTGATTTGAAAAAGAGAATAATAAATGTTTAAAGGAATGATCAGGGGTCAAACATTAATGCAAGCATTACTGGCACAATAGGATTATTGGACATATACTGTATATGTAGGTATATAAAACAGATGTTGGTTTTTTTCAAATGATGTAAATATTACAATGTATCATGATAAAGGGCCAGCTACCAATGGTAAATATGGACAATTATGGTACTTGGATGAGTGACTGAGCAATAGCCCTCCAAACACTGTTGTAAACCATTTCTCTTATAGTCTGGCATATACGATAATTGAACATATCTCAAATATAAATTGTATTTACTTAAACTGGTCAATAACTTGACTGCTTCATTACAATGGTTACACCTTGAAAGAGTTAGCCACAAAGGAGCTGTTTACAAGAGCTACTAAAAACAAGCTAAGAAATAGAAAACACTAGTACAATAAGGGCTAAGCAGGAAAAAATAAAGGACATAATCAAGATATTCTAAAAAAGAGTGTGATGTCATGCATAGGTATATATCATGCATATAGTTATTTAGACTGTATGGAATAAAAAAAAATCTGACCTCAATCTCTAACCCAAACCTCAATCAGAACATCTTGCTGTTTGGAGATTTACTGTCTCCGTTCCTTTCTATTCTTTGCTCATAGGAAGTATTATCAATTCTCACCTAGCTCTTTCTATGCTTAGCTAAAAAAAAGTATTATCAAATGTGGCTCAGCTCTTTTGTCATAGCTTTTTTGTAGCTAGCTCTTTTGTGGCTGCCTCTTTGTGAGAACACATCATTACAATACCTCGTGTGCTGTTCTGTTTCCTGACATTAAGAAAGTCTCGGTTACAGAATGGCGCAGAGACAAGTCAAATTCAAGGAAGGTGATGTCTCGACGAAGGGTTAACAATTCTGCCACAAGAACAGGACAGGTGGGCACAGACAATGATCGAATTTGTGCTTGGATTTCACGAAATTGAGATTCTAGCAAAGAGACAGAAAATCCGTCATGATCAAGACATTCAGAAACGAAGAAGAGTAATCAATTATCAATCAACTTTGATTAATGGTTAACATTCTGTCAGAAGATGCAATTCACGTTTGATGAATTTATTCTTACACATGAGTAAAAGCCCATATCATAAACCAGAATTCTTTGGCACATTAATCACAACTTTGCTATAAGAAATTTTTGACAATCAGAACAAAAAAAATAATTCTTGTCTTCACTGAAAACAGAGATTGCTTGTTAACCCATTAACTGCAAATGGTGGAAATTTCAGTCATTGTAGTTCAATGGATAACTCAATAAATAAAATTTCCGCTTTATTGCTATAGATTACAACTAAGTTCTATCTGTGAGTCAAAGTTTTTATGTTGCAATGGATAACTTGCAATAGATTATCATGCAATGGACAAGGGCTTTTATCTTGCCATGAATAACCATTACTATTAGCCACCTTCCACAGTAAATGGGTTAATAAAAACTGACAAACCAAGTTAAACGTTTTTATTACTTATCGATTCTGACTCGTCTATCAGAGAAAAAACAAAAAGGATAAAGCAGAGGAATTAATGATAACATCTAACTGACGATAAGAAAAATAAATCACAATCATATTGTACCGCGGAATAGTTAATCTTTTTTCAAAAATTGATGGAATGATAAAAAAAAAGAGAAGAAAGAAGACAAGCACTAAGGGGTTATAAAATGACCGAGGTACATCCAATCACTACTGTTGGAATGATATTGAAGGTTCTTTTAATTAGATTAGAGAGTCTAATTTTATTATAAGACAAAAAAAGTGGCATCCCATAATAGAAATAACATTTTTTTGCAGCTGGATGTTTTGCACGAAAAGGATTTTTATTGACAATTGTGTACATGGTCTTCTCAGATTTTCTTTACATTTTCTACGTACGTTGTGCATATCACATGAGCTGAGCACAACCATAAATACTTCCCCTTTTTGTGGAGTTCGATGGTTGACTCGTTGGTCAAAAAATGAATTGCATGTGCTGGGTTCACAGCCAGACACAGGTTTGAAAAGTAACTTCATCTCAATCTTGCTGAGAATCGTTGCACCATCATGAGGGAGTGTATTGAAAATGTCCAAAGAACAGCAGCATTTTCAATACAATTTGACATGGGTGTTTGGCAAAGTTTTGGAGGATTTAAAAAGTGAACAACAAATGTTCAAAAACCTCTTTTGCTTGTTTAAAACTAGGTTGGAGTTTGTGAAGGCTTCTGGTTGGGAATCAATCAAAAGATATTGATGGTACATATATTGCAAGGAAGTTACCCTCTAGATACTTAAGATGGTTAATGTTTTTGGTATTTTCAAAGCTAATGAATGCACAAAACAAGTCAAGCAATAGTATGTACTTGTATATTCAGTTACTGGATTTTTAAGATTTTTCCTGCTTTAAATATTGAGAATATATAGCATTATATATATGATAATGGACAGTGGGATCTCTTCTATTTGTTCTTCTGTCACATAACAATGGATTGTATCACTTGAATTTTGCTGATAAAATATCTTTCACCCACCATTTGAAATAATAGACTCATCCACATGAACTGATCCAGAAGTTTCTTTTCTAAAAAAATTAATTTCATAAAATTTCAACTATATCTGTGAAATTTTTCAATGGAAACAACAAGTAAAAATGAAGAAAAAAATATCAGATTAAACAAAATGAAATTTCAATTATCTTTCCCATCTCTGTGCCAAGCTTCAGGGGTTTAATGATAGAAAAATAACAATTTCCAGATGAATATTTGAACAAAATGTTTTCAACTCAAAACTAATGTTACAACTGCCACTTCTAATTTCATTATCATGGCTACTACTGTAATTATAATTAACATGTTTTATTTCATTTCTTTCCATTTTCATATTCAAGAATTCTGCAAGATTTTATCACACCTTTCTTCTTGATGAATTTTTGTAATTGTTATAATCATTTTAACTTTCGGTGAATTGCTACTCGAGAACAGAGGAGGACAATCGATTGCTAACTTGTTGCTGCGTAAACAAATTCAAGTTATTTATGAAAGTCAGTGCATTGAAAGAACAGATGTTGCAAATAGGGTTGTTAGATTGGGCTGCAAGAGATGATCCAAATTTTATCTACGAGACTCAACCAACACAAACACAGGAGTAGCATTGAATTCCAAAATCAAAACTGGAAGCAAAGGTTCAATACCAGTCGAATTCAATGCTGTGTTGGGTAAGTCTCAGAGATGAAGTTTAGATTATTTCCTCTGCCAACTCTGTTGAAAGAACAGATGCTGCAAAATAAATGATGTTTTATCGGTTTGTACCAACATGAAAGCTGAAAGAATAATAAGGATAGCAGTATTAGGTTTCTTTTAATACTTAAGTGAAGGATGATATAGGCAAATCTTCAAATTTCCATTCATATTTCTAGGAGTTTTGGAAGATATTTAGGTTGTAAATTTTAGGTAAATCTAACTATTAGAAATGCATCAATCTTTTGATAAACTATATCCATAAAGAGGGTTGATGATATATAATCCAGCTGTTTCATGTCTTTCAGTATAAAATTAGAGAAATTAGCCAAGAAAATTTGAATACTTGTGAGTAGATTCTAAGAGTTGTATTGATAACTAATCTCTTCTGAAGTACAGCATATATCTACTTCTCAAGTTCTAGGGTTTTGTATGTCTCAAAAACTGCCCAAGAATTTGCCATGTTTTTTTCTGAACTACCTACTGGGGCTTAAATATACCTTGGATCCCCCAGTTGCATGGATTCACTTCGCTCATTCATAATGGACTCTCCATGAGCTCTGAGTATAAAACCTACATCTAACCTTATCATATACCTAGTTCTCAGAACCCATTCCCATCACTGCTGTGAGAATTGATATAATAGGTTCAATACATTTGCCACCACTTTTTCTGTTTCCTTTTACAGTTTTCAGTGGTAACGAGAGAGGATTGATAAATACTAATTGGAAAACAAAGACCCCCCCCCTTTAACTGCTCTTTCCATACAGATTGTACATGTGAGAAAGGCCAGAAAATGGGTCTGCTGAAATATTGTGGTCACAACAAAATTGACAGAAAAATTGCTAAGTAGTCTGAACAACTTTTGGAATGATAATGACTTTTCTTGAATCTTCTCCAAATTACGGAAGGCCAAAGAATGGATCAGCCAAAATGTTGCAATAGCAATAAAAGTAACAAAGAATGAGATCAATAGTTTGATCAAGTCTTGGAGTGATAACGACTTGTCATAAGATTACAGAATATATCTTCTGGGTGAATATATATGAAAAAAAAAAGAAGATATTTACTGATGCCCTCAACACCTCCACTGTCAACAGATGACTCTTCTAGTCCCGTGAAGAATTTTACATGTTTGTTTCCTAGTTCAACATGAGCAAAGATGTAATGCACAAGATCATGGAGAGCTGAGCAGATGGTCAACATATTGGTCAGGGCATCAATGCAGCTTTGTTCATCCAGGTTCTTGAAAAGGCTCACAACTTCGGTGGGATGTGGCAGGTACCAGATGTTGCACACCTCTTTCCCATTTCTAGACAAAACTTGACTGTTTGCTTCACTGTTGCAATGACAAAACAAGCAGAAAGATAAATAACAAAAGTTATACCAATGATTTTGAATGTAGTGCACATAAGGGGGCAATTCTAACCTATTCGAACAATTTGGCATTTAGATGCAAAGAACGATAAAGAGTTCTGAGGCTTAAATAATTGATTCCTAATTATCAACATCAGTCTTTTAGTATCCAACGTTGAACATAGACCTTTCCATCATTGTCTAGTTCATCATGCCATATAACAACTAACTTTCTTGTTCTTCATTCAGTTCATCTAGTATTACTTGGAGATTTTGAAGGTTCTCGCCAAAGAGGACGACTATTCCAAAGTTTGAAAAAATTTCAAAACATAATTTTTTCTCTACAAGGCATTTCTATGAAGTCTCCAGAACGACATACTAAAAGTCCAAAGAAATCCTAGTTGAAAATCCAAGATGGTCACCAATTTGATTTCCCTAAGTTGTCACCGGCCAGAAAACTCAATGTTTGTATTGATGACATGATATATCATTGGAAAGGAAAATTTGTCAGCTTCCCAATGGTGAATCATTTGTATCTGCTGTGCAAAAGAAGTAACAGATGAAAATGTGAGGGTAGGTATTCCAGCATGCCTTGATGAAATTCTCTTTACATTTACAGAGATATATCATTAGAAAAAAAATTTTTTAAACTTTTTCAAATATGTGTCTTATCATTTTTTATCTGCAATGCAAAAAAAGTTACGGGCCAGACTATTGAAAAGGGGGAAGGTATCATTTTGAAATTAAAAATGGACGATGTTCCATCAAAGTATGACTAAATCATTGTATGTGGATCCATCCCAAAATTCAATCACTTTTTTCATAGCCCATTGCCAGAAATTTCACAAAATTTCATTGACATCCATGGAGAACATTTAGAGATATCGTGTGGACAGCCAGGAGCGAATACAGAAATGGGCAAAAAATTCCATAAAATATCTCAATTAAAAATAATTACCTAAATGTACCACAAAACTTAATCACATCTTCTTTCATAAACGCCTCAGTTCCACAATTTTATTGAAACTTATGGAGAACTTTCAAAGATATCGCATGGAACTACGTGGAAAAAACTCAAATATATTTCCCAATAAAAGACAGATACCTGGATCCACCCTAAATTTGAATCACTTCTACCTTACAATGTGGCTTAATCTTGCACAGATCTCCATTGAAATACGTTGAAAACAAAAGTCTGATCACTTCTCCTTCATAATGTGGCCCACCCTTCCAGAAAAATTGAATCAGAATTCATTGAGAACTTTTGAAGATATACCGTATAAACAGGCATGGACGAATGCAGAAATTATTAAATATTGAAACGCAAAAATATCTATCAATCAAGAATGTATTCCTGGATCTGCCCCCCAAATTTAATCACCTTTTCCTCCCTGTGGCTTACCTTTCTACAAAATTTCATCAAAATTTATTGAGACAGACAGGAGCTGATATGAAAAGAAAGAAGGTTTTTTGCTGACAGATATTTCCCGCTTTTTTTTTCATCCCAAATTTCTGTATTCGCTCCTGTCTGTCCATGCAATATCCCCGAAGGTTCTCCATTTATATCAATAAAATTTTGTGAAAAAGTAGGCCAGGGGGTATTGAAGAAGTTTTGAAAGTTTGTAGTGTATCCTGGAATTTGTTTTTGTTTGACAGATATCTTTTTTTGTATTTGCTCCTGACTTCCAAAACAATATCTCCAAAAGGTCTCAGAGAAATGATTAAATTTTAGGATGCATCCAGGAATCTGTTTTTGATTGCGAGATATTTTTGCATTCTTTTTCCATGAATTTCTGTAATCATTCATGTCTGTCCACACAATATCTTCAAAAGTTCTTGATTATTAACAGTGTATACAGAAATACCTACCTTCATTTTTTTGGCTATAACTTCTTCTACATACAAACTGACAAGATAGATTGTTGAAAAGCTGACAAAATTCTCTTTTCAATGTATCATGTTCTCTGTATAAATATTGGGTTTTCTATATTTATACATATAAACATTGTAATGGGAAATTCATCAGCATCTGCTCGGAAAACTATCATCACGTTTTTGTCAGTAACTTCTTTAGCATAATTGTGTAATAGATGCAAATTGACATGATACACCACTGGAAAGCTGACAAATTTCATTTTCCAATAATAGATCATGTCATCTGTACGAACATTGGGTTTTCTAGCCCCAAACAACTTAGAGAGGACAAATTGTTGGACATCATGGATTCTAAACTAGGATTTCTTTGGACTTCCACCATGGTGTTCTAGAGACGTCATAGAAATGCATTGTGGAGGAAAAATTTATGCTTTAATTTTTTCCAATTTTAATCCAAATTTGCCTAGACTATTTAGTTGATTTACCATTCAGAGATGGTCAATTGTCAAGCGGCTTTTTCTGAAACCAGCCTGTTCTCATGGTTGATTCTCATCTAGAGTTTTGGTGATTTGATTTGTGATCACTTTGGTAAAACGCTCGTAAATGCAGTTGAGTAGGCTTATTGGCCTGTAGTTCTAAAAGTTTCCTTTTATATATAAAAGCAATATGATTTCAGTGTTCGGTCCACGTGCCTTTCCTCTTTGTGTTTGTTCAATGGCTTGCTTTACCTCCCAGGGAGCAGTTTCTGGGAACTCTTCAAGCTTGTTGCTCATGACTTTTGTACCTTGTACTGTGTCTTTAGTTAGACGGAATAAAAGTTTTATGCAGAATTCCTAGGCATGTTCAACAATTAGGTCCCTATCTATTGTTAGGTCTTCATTGAAAAAAATAAATGGAAAGCAAAATGGTGATAGTGTGAGCAACAGTAAGAGAGATAGAGGGAGAAAGAAAATTTCACTCTGACCAACTAAAAGTCCTTGGCAGCCCCAAGTTTGGTTGAAACTAGCTCTCTTACTGTTTATTTTGAGTCGAAAAAGGTAAGAAAACTTGAAATACTAATCAAGAATACAGAAATTTATTCTTATTTTTAATTCTCAATTTCCTGCCATGTATAAATTATGTAATAAGCTTGTTTGTTTGCCCATGTACAACAATAGTACAAGCATTGTTGTTGTTGTTACAAGTTATAAGTATCATTATTATTTATGATGGTAAATGACGTATGATTCGGATCAAATCTAAAAAGTCTCCATCCAGCAGCAAATAAACTTCACTTAAGGAAAAAATACAGCGGGTGCCAAATTATAATGCAAATACGTTTTTCTCTTCCTAATTCTGTTACAGTTGAAGGATTTCAATAATTTTTCATACAAATATCTGCATTATTATACAATGCCAGCAAATATTGAACTTGAATGGACAGATGATGGATGCAAGGTATTTTTTCAGCAATTCCTCAATTTTTATGGTGCCAGATTATTAAGCATGTGTAGAAAAATACAGACACTTATCATTAATTGATTGAATCATTAAATTTGAATCAAGTTATAATTAAGAAAGTCTAAGCCAGCTATAAAAACTCATATACGTAAAATAATCATCATCATCATCATCAGTCTTTTAACATCCGTTGTTGGATATAGATCTTCCCCAGGATTTGCCACACTTCTCTATCATGGGTGTCACGGAGCCAGTACTTCCTGAACTTGTCTAGCTCGTCTCTCCATCTAATATTCTGCCGGCCTCGGTTGCACATGTGACCTTGGGGGATCCATGTCATGAGTCGTGATGTCCATTGGTTGTCTGCCATTCTTGCAACATGGCCAGCCCACCGCCATTTGAGATTTTTGATTGATTCTATGATGTCCCTAACTCATGTCTTTTCTCTAATGTACTGTGCTGTCTTGTGGTCTCTCCATGTGAGGCCCAGCATCATTCTTTCATGTGCACGTTGCATGGTTCTCAATTTACGGGTCTGTCTCTTGGTTAGGTTCCATGTCTCGGCACCATAAGTGACTATTGGGAGGATGCATTGGTTATACTTGAGCCTATAAATTAACAGAATGCAATTCTGAGGACAAAAACTCCAAAACAAATCATCTACTTTAAAATGTAAGATCCTTGTCCACAAATCACAGATATTAGTCAATCATTCATTGATTTTGTTAAATTTTGTCTTTCTCCAGCTGGAATAACATCCACACTTCTCACAATAGCTTGTCATAAGTCTTCTTTGGTTGAAAAATGATGCCCATCTTGATACACTTTCCTCTTGCTCCAGAGATTTTCAATTCAGTTGAAACCTTGTGAGAAAGATGGCCAGTCCATTAATCTACCATTTCTAAAACCTGTTATAGTCCAGTAGTCGACTGTTGCATGCAAACTGTGCAAAGGGGCGTTGTCTTGCTTGTAGATAAGTTTCATACATAGGCCAAGAGACTTGTTCCTAAACCAAAACTGAAAATCATCCTTCAAAGATTTCTATATAACCATGGGAAGTCATTTTCACTGCATCTGGTACATCCCCAATCCAACCAACTCGTCTCCTACAATTCCAGCACATTGATGCCTTAGTCATAAAGGATGCTACTCATCTTTGGTCATTCAGCCTGCATTCCATTCACCTAGTCCATCAAGGGTAGTTCGACACTTATTGGTGAAAAGAACAACATTCAAGTTTTCAAATACTTTCGAGCCCATTCCAGACGTTTCATCTTGTGTCTGGGCTTCAAAGATGATCAAATATCAACATGCAACATGCCAACATAGTGGAGAGTCCGGCTTTGAGATGATTTAGCCATCTTACCTGGATCAAACTCTTTGAATATCATGTTGCTGCATAGGGATTTTTTTCTGACAATGCGCTCAATTCAAGACACTCCCCGCAGTGTTATTAAGCTGGACTTATGACCCATGAATCACAACGCTTCTCTATTATTTTTAGAAAACTGCCATCATTGCAAGTTGCCAAATTTATGAAAGTAATTACACCCTTCCAATGCAGGAATCCAATAGAAGAATACACCCTAACAAAGCAGTTGAAAAATACACACTACTAAAGCAGAAATCTGATTGAAAAAAATACACACTACCAAAGCAGAAATTATCAATCCATAATTTGCTCTGCTACAACGTTAAACTCAACGGTGGTTTATTGTTCTGTAAGTCAAGTCATCCACCATTTTGGATTGACTTAATATCTCATATAATCTTATGTTATCACATCCCCTTAAACTTCAGCTAAGGGGTAGATAACTGAATACCAACAATAAGCACATGAAAGGCTTAATTTTTTTTCCTCTGTAACAATTTGATTCCACATATTTCATCCCGTAAGAGAGTAAAACATTCATGCAGAGTTTTACACCTAGTGAGAAACCAGGAAAAAACTATATTCCTAAATCCAACTTCTTCATCTGATAAATACCATTTCTGTGCTATTTTGTCAGTCAAAAAACCTCAAAATTTGCCTGAAAAGTAAAAAAATTTAACACAAACAGTAAATCAGTAGATATGACGTACACTGTGATTAGTCAAAATCCCCAAGTCAGATTAGGGTTCAAAGGTCACAATTCCAGGGGCGTTGCAATGTTTCAATGTTTAGAAACAAAATGCATAAAATATCCGCAGGCAGTATACTGACAACTAGTATGTAAGTACTTTCAAATAGCGGCTGGTATACTAGCCATCAGTTTTCAGAGAGTTAATCTTGACGTGTAAGCATAATTATTCCAAGTGCAGATTAGAGAAAATCATGCAAAACAAAAGGATTTATATAGGGTGGTGCAGATTCATATATGATGGTTTGAGAACAAATTTCACTCTACTGACAAATGTGCGATGCTCTTCTGTAAATCAAGTATAGAGGTGTTCAGAAGTAGATGAATCTCAATTCTGATACTCATCATAAATACTGGAGTAGATCATTGATTTAAAAATAATTTAGTCAATTATATATGCCTTACTAAATTTCTCTATTATGAACCACCAATTGATTCAGACTTTTACACCTCTCTGCAGTGTAACAAGATTTGTCCAAAATGGGAGAAAATCCGAGTTTGGAGGCAAATGTTCACTACCAGCCTCTCTAGACCTGCCCGCTTTAAGATTGGTATTGAAATTCCGCCTCAAAACTTGCTCAAGAGACTGATATTGAACCTCAGCCTCCAGATCTATTCAATTTCCAAATTCAACATTATTCCTGTGTTTGTGTTTGGTAAGTCTGAAATAGAGCTTAGATTATCTTCCCCTCTGGCCCAATCTGACAACACTGCCACCCTGTATATATTGGAAAAAAAAAGCATCAGCCTGATTTAATCTCTGGCATAAAAATGACAATTGATCTTACCTTTTTTCTGAGTCTTGAGACAGTCCTGGTAGTTCCTTCTTGTGAGTTCCAACCAAAAAATATGTTTTCCTTTTGAAAAGAAAGATTTTTTTTCAATATCTGAGAGGATATATTTGTGGCTTGTATAAAGACTGTGCAAAGAATGTACCTACTGAATGAATTCAGCCTAACTTCCCAATTGAGCCAACAAATTGCATGAGTGGAGATTACAAGACTAGATTGATAAAAGTAAGTCACTGAGATATGTACGCAGACACTTGGAGAGAGATGGCAGCAGTATGAAATTCAAATGAAAGCTTGCAACAAAAATTAACCCATAAACTGAGGCAGGACACAAAAAGCAATAGTCATCCATTGCAAGATAGAGGCCCTGACTCAATAGAACTGAGTTGCCATCTATCCTCCCTTCTTTTTCAGGCTCCATATCTTTCAATGTAGAATGACATAGTAGTACTCTACTGTGTATGACGATACTTGGTAGGGCCCCTATTTTTTCAAAGATACCTAGTCTCCACCATTTTGATGCATCTATGACTGCCCTTACATGTACCATTCTGAAATTGATAGAGTGTCTTTGAAGTCAGAGCTTCTGTTTTTCATCATTCCAGACTTCTGCCCTAGGTTGGGTGTGCCATCTTGGACATTGGAAATCCCCAGGTTATAAGATATGGATGGGTGTAATGGGCCTTACTTTATCAAATTGGCCCATGACATCAATCACAATAAGATAGGAACTTTATCTATCATCTGCAGTTAATGGGTTAAAGATTTTAAGTTGAGATTTTTCATGTCTAAATGAAGATGAATTTTGAAATTTTTTTCCCTGTTATCAAATAAAAAAAATGAAAAAATGTCAGCCAAGCTAGCATGTGTTAATTGTATACCCACATCTCTTTTGTACTGAGCTCTGTCTATGATGGAACAGAAAGATCCCAGAGCTCAATTGACATATGCAAATGGCAGCCATATATATCTTTCTGTAAACAAAGGGTACATTACCCCATATGATCCAATGCAAGGGGAGTAACTAACTTCAATAGATTCTCATTGTATCTTTTGTCTAACACACCTCTTAAAATTAACTATATACAATGTTTACATCAGTAGAAGTGAAAGTCAGCAAGGGGAACACTTGAACGGGTTAATAGGATTAATTTTCTATCTGGAATTGCCAGATTTGTTTGCAAAATCTTTCTCTCACCATAATACTTTGTTTTTAATTTCTTTCTCCTTCTCTGTAAGATTTTATAGGCATATTCCCTTTTTGTAGGACATTTTTAAGGTTTCAGGAAGAGGCACCTCTTTTTGTCCGGTAGTCTACGAGCTGATTTTTGTACTCTCTGTCTTTCTTCATTTTTTTTTCTGAGTTAATTGCATCAACTAATGATTCATCTGCAGAGCAATCGAGTGATATCTGCTTTGCATTCTTATTCAGAGTCTCTCGTAGAATAGTTTTCATGTAATAGGCTGATTCAGCTACTTCTCAAAGTGCAAGGCATTCAATAGCTAGTATATTATTTGCAACTCTCTATAGTTTCTTTGACTGTCAATTCTCTTTATCATCACAAATGAATGTAATTAAACCAACCTAAGATCCTCCTCCTGGCAGATTATTATGAGCAGTGTCACTGAAGATAACAATTTTTGAGCTTTCAATTGATTCTATTTTTTGAAAGGTTAGAGAAGCTTATGCTTGACTTGAGTTTGTTTGTTTTTTGTCTGTTTTCAACTACAGCCTGTTTGTAGGAATTGCTCAGATTGCATCCATCAAATGCTATATCAGGACATGTCTGAGTTGACAACCATGACAATTTTCCTATCATGTTTCTCAATGATTCATTCTCACTTGGAAGTAGTTGTCTCTGTTTGTTATTGTCTGCTATTAGTGGAATTTTCCAGAGACTTCATGCATAGGCATGTTGATTTGACTGAATTTTTTTGTTTGGTTGGTTTATCTGAATTCCTAGGTATTTTAAACTTGCTTGCTGTTCACTGTTTATTTTGAAGATGCTGGTGAGCTTGTCAATGATTTGTTTCTCAAACTCATCTGTCCCTTTACAGTAGAAATCATCACCAAGGGCAGTTATAACTCCCTGTAATTGTTCAGCTTGATGATGGAAGACAACTACTTCATCTAACTGAGTCAATTCATAAGAAACTTGCAAGCTTCATTAAGTCTGAAAATGCATTTTCACAGTTTCTAAACTTTATTTGTGTTTGCGTCTGAAATCGGTTTTAGAAAAATATTGTCTTTAGCTTCTTGTACTTGAGAGCACTTTGGATATCTGAAGAAGTTATTTTCAAATTCTTTGATGCTGCAATGACTATTATTAAACAAAGAATCATCTTAGAACAGGCAGGTGAGTCTGTACAAGTTTATGCATCATAATCATTGAACCTTATTGCCACAAGACAGACCTTTATCTTCCTTCCCTTAAAAATAGCTATCCATCACACCAATACCAGGCTCTGACAAACACAATCTACCTCATCAAAAACTCTATAATTCCTCCATTTTCAAATCTCTGGAACTTTGCCATTATCAGTCCCAGACTATCCACCAAGAAAACCAATTCCTCTGCAGGCTGTGTTTCCTCCGATTCTATTGCTTCTTCTTTCTAACTGATGCATTCGCATTACTTACTATCAATGTCAAAAACATTTATATAATCAGTGTTTTTTCTTCCGGCTTTTCTGCCTAATAAAAAGCTTGATAATTTTTCCAACCATCAATGGTTTTGGCTTGCACTATGTTTCATTTTTGGCAACTAGTTACCAAAATTGGCATTTTCTATAGTAATAATCTTTTCCTCATGAGTAGGCGGATCTTCTTGTTCCTGCAAACGAGTGTGATATGAAGCTTCATGCAAATGAGAATCACCAATTTTTTAAGTTGGCTGAGATTGATCTTGATATTCATCTTGATCATTTTGGTTCAAATTATTTCTTACTCCTTCATCATCACTAGGTGTGTCTTCTATGTCTTCCTTTTGGTCACAGATGACACATCTCTTATTTTCACCACATTTGTTTGTCTTGGTTTCTGAATTTCATGACCCCTGAAATTTTACATTTCCATGCATTAATCTACTAGGGTGCACTCTAACATGGATAGAGCCATATTTTACCAAGATGGTATGCCTTTCTCTATGAATTAAAACACCTAGGCCTTTCTATTTTTCTTGTAATACACAGATTTTCCATCTTGAAATGTCAATGAAGAACTGGTGCAAGTTTTTGCCTTTAGTGCTCGTCTAATCTTCTCATTTGATTCAATGGATATAAATGCTTGGTGTGCAGCCTGGAGGGCATTCAAGTTATTGAGGAGAATTTTCGAATTTGTATCATGCTCCTTGCTGGCATTTTATCCTGGAGGATTGAGGTAAAGTTGGGGTTTCTATCGAAAATGAGCTGATTCAACTTGTATTCAGGGACATTTACTATGGCATTCTTTGCAGATATAGCCCAAGCAACAGCTATCTCAACAGAACATTTTGTATCGTCCTTGACCTTCCTTATCATATCACCTAAGATAACATTGTTTTTCAAGACTCCATTGCTCCAGGGAGCTTCAGCAGCCATGTTTGCAATTTTTCTCCCAATCCTCAAAAATCATCAATGCTAAGCTCTCTGCCGTTCTCACTCAAAATTCTTTGTGGTGCACTGAATATCAAAATCGATGCAATATTGCAAACATACTAGCAGTTTCAGTCAAACTTTCTTATACTTTTGGCATATTTGGCATCTGTCAGGGATATTTTCAATGATTTAAAGCAATTCAACATCTTTAAAACCTGCATATTTTTTTCTTTCTGTTTTTCAACAAGTGTTTCAATGTAGGTGTTGAGCCAGTGCTCTGAGTATAGTTTCTTAACAACCGGAAACAGGGCACATCCAAACGTTTCTCCAAGTAGTTTTCCATGATATTCTGAGCTTACACCTTTGGCAAACAATATGATATTCACTTCCTCTTTAAATAAAACATCCTCTTCTGCATCTTATTGCGGATAATCTTTTGCCCAAAGTAGAACTGATTTGCGTATGAAGCACTGTGTTGTTCTACCTTCTGCGTCTTCCAATGCATAGGGTATTTCTCTGATCGATTCTCCCTCACCTCATCCTCCACATCTGCCTCATTCTCTCCTGGAACGATAACTTCAACCCCAACCTTAAATAATACACCTGAGAGTTTGTCTTTGATATTTGGCATTCACTGTGAAAGATCCTGATGAGGTAATGTCTTAAAGCTTTCTCAGTTGGGTTTCCATCTCTTTTTATTTTAGCTTGTTTGTTGCTGCTTGAATGGGTTCGGCTCTCTGTCAGGGCAGGTTAGCACTTTCTAGAAATCAATATGCTAGTACTGGATTTGGCAGCACTATTTAATAAGTTTGAACCTTATTATACAAATGTTCAAAATCATTTATGCAGGTATCAATGTTCATTTCAGCAGTGCATTGATATTTTCAAATTCTGAATATGCTATATATCATCACTGATTTTCATCTTTCAAAAATAAACCGTCCAACTTAGAAATCAAATTATTCAATCGATCTTCTGCATTTAATTCCTCCACACTTATTCTTAAAGTCATAGCATTCTGTGTTTTTGTAATAGTTTTGAAAAAGCAGCATTTTTAGAGATATGCCTAGTTTTTGTTTATTTTATTTATTATAATTTTGATCTCAGTTTGTTTTAATATAAGTTCCTGTAAATTTCAAGTGGCTTTGCAATTGAGCATATGAAAATACTGGGATATATATCATATATCTATATTCAGCCTGACAATATTCGTATATGAATTTTTGTGCATGTTACCCAGCCTTACCTGCTAATATATATATATATATATATATATATATATATATATATATATATATATATATATATATATATATATATAATTTCTAATATACTCAAACTGCTTTGGTCATCTTTCAACAGATCATGCTCTTGCTATAAAAATGGTGATATGCCTTGCTGACATTTGTGTTTTACTAATGAATCTGAACATAAGTTTTCTCAAAATATCTATTCTTCATATTGCTGAAAAATTGAGCTTGATCATGTATTGATTTATTAGAATAAAAACAGAAAATTTGAATTTTATTCAAAACTAACCAAATAACCTGTTCGTAGGATGGATATTTACTTAGTTTCCTCTAAAGATTAAACAATTTCCTATAAAGCAAGGCTTCTCAAAATTTTTCCATTCACAGCACTTCCCTTGAGATGAAATTTTTCACAACCCCTCACTCAGTTATCAGAACAATAGGTACAAAGACTATCAGTCGTTGGCCATAACAGCAACTAAACATAGAAACAAATAACTACCAAATAATTGTCAAAAATTGTAGCGTATTTATAGTCTATAGTAAGTTTTATGGTGTTTATTTTAAGAAAAAATAAATAATTTTTTAAAGAAGAATGAAATTTACTTTTAAAAAATTGGTGAATAGCATCGAGGCATTTTACAATAACCACCAAGAAGAATACATTTCTGTATAGTGATAGATAAAAAAAACAAAATTATTCTTCAAAAAAAGACTTTCAAATATTTCTGCAACCCCCAATAATCTCTAGGTGACCCACCTGAGGCATCCATACAAGAGCCCTACTCTAAAATTTAAAAGAAAATATAAAACCAGGGATTTAACCAGTTGATTGATAGTTATTGATTGTCTTACCTGATTAGAGGGAAACGATTCAGAATCTTCTTAAGGCTATTGTAGTAAGCAATGATTTGAGTCCGTAAAGAATATTGACTCATATGGGTAAAAAACTCATCACAAAAGCCAGAGATTACAGACCTGCAATGAAGAAGGAATCAATAAATCAGTTTGGGGATTAATTTGATGGATTTTTCAAGACAAGCTTTTAAGTAGCAACAATTCAACAAGCTTAACCTATTAACAGCAGCAGGTGGCAAAGTGTAATAGTTATCCATCGCAAGATAAAAGTCCTTTTCCCCAGCAAGATAATCCATAGCAAGTTATCTAACGGAAAATTTCATTCAGTTAGCCATAGAACTGCAATGGCGGAAATTGGGAGGTTTAGTTTGATGCTGAGAGCAATTTAGAGAATATGAAATATAAACAAGACTATATCATGCTGGGTTCTCTATGGGCCACATACAACTGATATCTTTATTTCTTTTGATACAGACTTTTGTGATCACTGCCCCAAAATTGATCATCCCCAACACCGTATACTTCTAAAAGATGTTGGTCACACAACAGTTTCTATTGAGTGACTAACCAGACACCAACCGTGTGATAGACCAAATACGTCTTATTCAGAACCACTTCTGAACAAGAAGACTATGTGCACCTTCACAGCCAGATGAACCCCAACCAACATTTTGCTCTAATTTCATCAATATCCCAATCCAAATAGCTTGTGCCTCTTGGCACCAAATAGATCATCAATTTAGACTGTTTAATGACTGATTCCTTATTTCTATTATTATTCAGACTATCCTCATCTTGGTTGTTTTTCTTATGTGGACACATAGCGTAGTGGTTACAGAATCAGACAAAATTACTGCAAGTAATCTGATGGTTCTAGGTTCAATCCCAGTGTGAGACAATAATAATACTACTAATGCTAAGAGGGGGGTGTGGTCAATATACCCCCGTCGGTTAAATAAAGAGTACAACGGCTGAAACATTGTATGAAAAACAACTAAGATGAGGATAGTCCGAATAATAATAGAAATAATAATGATACCTCATCTCAAAAATTTAGAGATAGACTGATTCCTTGTTCAGCAATAATTATTGTTAGTTCCTCCACATACAAATTATGATTAGTCCAAGTGGACTTGTCTCTGTGGTTTATCTTGGTCCTTGTGTCAACTAACCTCTATTTCAGTAAACCAACATTTCAGATCTTGAACAAGAAATACCACAATCAAGGACTGAATAAGAAAAACTGACTGCACATAAAACATTTGAGCAAAGATTTTCAGAGTCAACTCACCGTTTGTATACCTCCATCTGCTGCATATCCATGTCACCTACTTCACGTATATCTCTGAGATATTTTTTCAGCATTGAATCTCGGACTGGAAGCTGCAATGTAAATAAATGAACGGAAAAGGTTTCAACATCAAAAGCAAGTACGCAAAATGTTATGGAATAGCAAACAAATGAGAACATAGCAGCTCTCATTTTATTCTTTATTTTTAATACTAGATGAAGTATTATAAATCATCATATCAATTTTGACAACAATTTACCTCCATCTTTATTGTTCTAATTGTTTTTATCAAAAATCAACTCTACAGCAACAAGCAAACAGAGTGGATTGGAAATGAGGCTTTCCTCAGGAGATTATCCTGTATTTCTGATCAGTGCTGTCTGCTCGCTGCTGTAGAGTGACAAAAAGAGTTAGGTTATGATAAAAACAACTAAAAAAAAAAAGGATGAAGGTGAATAGTAGTCAAAATTAACACAATTATTGCAATCATCTGGAAAATGAATAGTTTATGAACTTATCCCAAATGCCGAGGGGAAAGTTAACAACAATCATCAGTAACTGATTTTGAAAACAAAAAGGTGGTTATTAGCTTTCAATATGATACACAAAAGAGATAAGATGTTGATAGAAAACAAATTTGAGTGCAGAAAATTTAGGTTCTATTTTCGATGTCTAGCCAATTGATCTATTAACTGTAGTGGCAAAGAGTAATAGATATCTATTGCAAGATAAAAGCCCTTGTCACTTACAAGTTAGCCATTGTAAGATACTGATGGAACAGAGTTGCCATAAATCACAATGAAAGGGGAATCTTATTGGATTTGCCATAGACTTGCAGAGACAGAAATTGTTGTCATCTGCAGTTAATATGTTAATATGTTATGGGCTTTTCAGTCAATGTACAAATGATATCATTGAAATAACTGAACCATGGGCTACCAAAAGTCAATTATGTATGCCAAAACCTGTGAACAAAAGTATTTATTTCATCACAAAATCAAAGAAATTATGAGTAAAACACCATGTAATTGAATGGCAATTGATCGTAAATTGTGGGGATACACTATTTTAGTCATATGAAGTAAATCTTTTGATGAAATTCTATTTTCATTCACAGTTTTCTGGACAAGCGGATGTTATTATAAGCAAAAATGTTGGGGTCCTAGTATCATGAACTGTACTATAACAAACCACACTATATTGCAGGAGGCCTGTACTATTTATTATAAATAATAATCTTTAGTGTTCTAGGTCTGAATTGTATTGCATTCTATAATTCATTTACTTAGGGGAATTCATAATGAGTTTGAATACCTTGAGCAGAAATTTTGGTTTGTAGGTAATTGTAAGTCATTGGTCAATATATTCCACACTTATTTCTGCACAAAGTATAGCAAGAATATTTGGTTAAAAATTGAAAAATATCAACAAGTAAAATCTGACATGAAACCAAAAATATCGAATCTTTCCTCCGTCTAAAGAACTAAAACTTTCTAGTCATTTACCATAACTTTACACATAGACATCCAAACATATCAGGAATAGAATTATTTCTTTTACAAATTAGATGCTTTTAAGGCATGTTGGAATCAGAATTGGATGTAGTAGTGAATAACTTGAACTAATAATAATTCGTGCAATGTTAATCTAAAAGTTAAAAAGCTTATTGTACCTTGAGTTATTAATAATTTGCTTGCTATTCATTTCTAGTCCATGTAGATGAGCCTCAATCTGGACTTTTAATGCAGCAATTTCAAGATAATTCATACTTTAACTTTTATTGAATATTAGAAAACATGGTCCCTGTATATGTTTCAAAATCAGCCTTTCTCAACAGGGGTTCCATGGAACTGTAGGGTTCTGCAAGAGGTTACTAGGAATTCAGTGAAGATTTATACATGTGTAAAAAAAGCGCTTGACTATAGCTTTATTTGGAGTAATTGTATATAATGAATAGCAGTCTGTCTTGACGACTTTTTTTTGAAATAGCACCAGAATCTTTACCAACCAAAAAAGACCACCAGCTGTCTCTTTTTTACAAGTTTTGTAAATTCTAAGTTTTTAAATAAAAATTCCAAGCATATAAAGTTTATGAAAAACATTAATTCTATGAAAGGTAATCTAAATTTTTCAATATTTTTTCAAGGAAACAGACTTCCATTTTTCCAATCATCTGTCCCTTGAGAAAGAGGAGAATGAAATAGGAAGAATATCTTGAAATGTTCACCGAAATGAACGAATTCGTTGAAAACCATCTTCCCATAATAGAATACTGATAACTACTTTCAGATTATAATATATAGACATTTTGGAAACACTGATGTGTCATGAGGGGTACAAATATTTCATGCAGAGGTTCCTTGGGCCATGAAAGTTATTTCAAGGGGTTCCTCTAGTCTAAAAAGGTTGAGAAAGGCTGTTTTAATCTAAGATAAATGGTTTACTTTTGATAAAGTCTCAATCAGACATATTTTATAGAGACTAGTGCAAAGAAATAAGAATGTGTACACAGGTCAGTATAATTGTAATCTTTATACAAACTCAGTATTGTCAATGTTACCATTAGGCATTACATAGAGAAAAATTGACTCCATTAATGATTTTTAATCGATATGAAGAAGATAAAAGAATTTGAAAATAAACTACAATTACAAGGTTATATCAACAAGCTGAATGACAGGCACAGCTAAATATTGAATAGTTTCAAAATCGATTATTAATATTATTCAGTCTGATTTGCACATAGCAGGGTTGCTAGATATCTTTTGTGGTAAAAGACCAAATTTGTAGGGTCTTGGGACTAAATTAAGTTGCTCCAGTATCAAAATAATCAAGTAACTTAATATCCATCATCATAATGAGCTTGCAGGAAATAGATTGAAATGCATATTTTTTTACCTATTCTTCATGTATATTTATGTTGTATCATACAATTTGTGTGTAAGGGATAGTTATCTTTTGTGAATTTTCCTTCAGTACCAAATGTTTATTTTCAGAACCAGCTTTTTCCAGTACCAAATTTGCCTAATTTTGGTACTGAAAAATACCAAATGGCAATCCTAGCATACAGGCAATCTGTTAGAATTAGTCAAAAGAATAGATCACTCCTGTCTATCTATATATATATCATGACCTCCAAGTAATGTTAGATGAACTGAATGAACAAAGTAAGAAAGTTGGTCTTCCCATGAACTTCAGTGAAAACAAAGGTCATATGCAACAAACATGTTGGAGACAAACACACAATGATCAAAATTGGAAACGCAGAGCAAGAGAAAGTAGACAACTACACCTATGTAATACAACAAATCTCCATGAAATCCTGAAAAGAAGAAGGAATCAAGTGGAAAATCACTCTGGGATGGCAAGCTTTTGGTAAAGTAAATTCAACCTTCAAAAATAAGAAAATACTATTAGTCCTAAAAAGAAGTGTCCACAACCAATGCATTCTCCTGATAGTCACCTATCGAGCTGAAACATGGAACCTAACCAAGACTGACCCTCAGACTGAGAATCATGTAACATGCACATGAAAGAATCATGCTCAACATCAAATGGAGAGATCACAAGACAGCACAATATATTAGAGAAAAAATAAGAGTCAGAGATATCACAGAAACCATTTGAAAACTCAAGTGGCAACGGGCTGGTTATGTTGCATGAATGGCAGACAAACATTGGACATTGCTACTCACAGCATGGATCTCGAGAGATCATATGCAAAACCATGGCCAGCAGGATATAAGATGGTATGACAAACTTGACAAGTTCAGAAAATACTGGCTCCATAACACCCGAAATCTGGCAAATTTTGAGAAAAGTCTATGTTCAACGACAGATGCTAAAAGGTTGATGATGATGATAATGATGAGCTCATATAATTCTACAACAATCTATTAATATAAGAAATAGTGTGACCTTTTAGTTTCTCTAATATCTGTAATACATAAAAAAAAGTAAGATAAATTAATTGGATGTATAAAAAAAAAAATTATACAAGTGTCCCTCGTTATAATGCAGGTTTTGGAATCCAAATCTTTTGTGAAACTGAATTTTAAATACTTTTGTATTATAATTTGGCATAAACTGTACGTAAATTACAATCTCATTTAGTTACTTATGTAAAAACTCTTATTAGATCATCATCATCATCAGTCTTTTAACGTCCGTCGTTGGACACAGACCTTCCCTAGGATTCACCACAATTCTCTATCATGGGCGTCGCGGAGCCAGTATTTCCTGAATTTGTCTAGTTCATCTCTCCATCTTATAATCTGCCGGCCTTGGTTTCTCATGTAATCTCTGGGGATCCATGTTGTGAGTCGTGATGTCTATCGGTTGTCTTTCATTCTTGCAACATGGCCTGCTCATTGCCATTTAAGTTTTCTAATAGATTCCATGATATCTCTGACCCCCATTTTCTTCCTTATATACTGTGCTTTCTTGTGATCTCTCCATGTGACGTTGAGTGTGATTCTTTCGTGTGCACGTTGCATGCTTCTCAGTTTGTAGGTCTGTTTCTTGGTTAGGTTCCATGTTTCAGCTCGATCAGTGACTATTTGGAGAATGCATTGGTTGTATACTCTTCTTTTTAGGATAATTGAGATTGACTTGTTTTTGCAGGTTGAGCTTGCTCTGCCAAAGGCCTTCCTCACTGCAGTTGATTAAACAGAACAGGAAAAGATAGCTGGAAAGTTGTTAAAGAAATAGAGAGAGACCACTTGCTCCATTTGAGTGGCTTAGCTTAACAGCGTTAAAATGTTTCTTATTCACAATTAATTTCTAATATCAAAGTGTACAGTAATTTCTCAGTTAATGTTTTAAATGCTTTCCCCAAATATTCAGCAACTAAACAAAACAGCACTATTTGGGCTTATTGTAACATAGCAGAAATAGAGATATGAACGTCATAGTTTTGAAAATATCAAGCCAGCAATTGTTTTAAAATACATGATGCTGTTGAGCCTTGACAAAATGGAATGGATGCTGTGCATCTCACATGGTAGATACTTTTCGAAGCTATATGATAAATTATTGTGTATGTGTTTGTTCTCATACATGTAGCACATTAACCAAAGTATACAGTCTGCAGTTATTTTGGAGATTGGCCGTGATGCTATCTTTTATCATAATTTCAGAAAAAATTAACATTACTAAATTTATCACGACAAATAGTGTATCAGCTCTAAGCAGGGTATCACTATACTGTAAACTCTTCTTATTTATTTTTCAATTGAATATAAATTAACTTTCAGAATTGATTTCAGACAGTTATATCTGAATGAAAAGAAATAATTTGCTTTTCGCAATTAGGGTACATAGAAAATTTAATGAGAAATGTCATTTTTAATTGTAGATATGAAGATGCAATGCGATGATTCAATTGATGCAAAATCACAAATTAATTTTCAAGTGTTATCAAATATATTTAGCCACAAATTGTTGATCCCCATGAAAAAATTTATTGATATATATGATCTTCTAAGAGATTATATTTTTTTAGAGAAAGAAAGTACTGATCTCATTTCTGTGGATGAGTCCATTGTTTCAAATGGTGGGTAGGAGATATTTCTATCAATATGTTATGGATGCAAAAAAAACAGAAAAAAATCCCACTTTTCATTATATAAGATGATAGAATGATGCTCCACATATGAAGTTTGATGATGCTGTGATAGCAGAAGTAGAAGGAGGAGGAGGAAGATAAGGATGATTCACTTGAAGATGTGGTACAAGTTTCATATCAATCCAACTTGATACTGCTTTGAAAATCAATATTTAGCATTACTAGTTGTGGTAGTTGACAGAAGAGGAAGAAGAGGCTGGTTCACCTGAAAGTCTGGAACAAGTTTCATATCAATCTAACACAATATGGCTGAGAAAATTGTTATTCAACATATTAGGGACTGACTGACTGAACAAAAAGTGTCTTATAGCGATGCATAGATACATCCTACAACAGGAATTAGATGGAAAGAATACAAATCAAAAATTAGTCACTGAAAGAAAGGCTCACAAGGATAAGAAATGCAAGTTCAAATCTCATCAGTGGCTTATTCTTTATTTCAGCTTACTCAATAACTGCAGAATAACAATCTGGGAGTTGTTAAAAAAAGCAACAGAAATAAGATGAAAAAATGCTAGTGAAAAATCTATCTATATGATAAACAGTAACTTTTTCTGTTTATATTTTGCAAAAAAAAAAATTTCCTTTATGCGTTGGCTTGGTCAACAACAATGCAGTCACTAGTGTTCAATAGAAAAGAAAAAAAATGGAGCATACCTTTTCCAGTTGGAGAGAGAGAAATGTTTCAGGAAACATTAATTCAGTTTCATCCTCAGCCAATTCATCAAGATTTGCTTTTTCTGAGTCAAAAAGTTTTGAGTGGCATCTGAACCTGGATACTCTGGACTCTAATTGTACAACGGTCTTGGATCTAAACAAAGAAATTTAAAGGAAAGAATATGGTTCAAATGAATTTTCCTCAGAATTCTTACTTTCTTAACTAAAACTTTCAGTAGTGATGATTTTAGATATTGAGGGTCCAGTGTAATATATTTTGGATCCCTCCAAAACTCACTTAATGTTTTGTATTATCAAAGAACAGGTTATATTGCACCCCATTCAGTTAACATTCATCACTGTGGAATAGAGTAGGGCTTCTCAAATTGTTTTCATTCATAACCCATTTTGAGACTTAATTGATTATGACCCCTCAGTGATTATTATAAAAGCAATAGGTACTAAGACTACTTATTAGGCTTTTGTCATAATCCCACAGTAACAAAACTTTGTAAGAAAAAACACCAAAAAAAAGCACATTTTCATAGAGAGATAAAGAACTCTAGTTACATAGATTATGCTTGAAAAAAAAAAACAGATTTTCAAATATTTTTGCAACTTCTAATAATCTTTACATGGCCCGCCGACATTGAGAAGTAGAGAATTTCTATGGATGTCCACCAAAACTCATGGATTCAAATGTAGAATGCAAGTAGAAGAGAAGAAACAAAAGGAAAATGAAATTAAAACATACACAAGGGAATGTGGCAGGTGTTGGATGAATAACATGAACAAAAATGTTTTTTTTTAGCAATACACACTTGGAGGTAGTAATTGCAGAAAAAGAGCCGTAAGATATATGCAGCTTGCTTTTTTTCCCTTTGGCAGAGTTGCTGGATTGGGCCACATTGGGATAGTCTCGAATTTTGGACTCGAGCACATCTGAAGTCAAAAGGTTCTAGTTGGCATAATTCTGCACGGCTGTTTGTTGTTTGTCCTTTTAGCTCATCATTCGCTGTTCACCTCTACCAATGAATTTGGAGGAGGTATATGTCACCAAAAAGTACTCAATAAATTTCAATGACATTTTGTGAAAGGGTCGGCCATGAAATGATGAAATATTGCGTTAACAAACAAACAAGTATGTATGAATGAATACATATATCTCTTCAAACTTTGTTGGCACAGGTAAATCAATGTGTCAGGAATTGAAACTTAGCGGGTTTTCTTTATGTAAGATTATATATCGAATAGGATGAAACATTGTGATTAGTGAGTGAAAGAAGATAACCTACAAAAATGAACACAAATAGAAACAGGTCTGGTTAAACACTCAATAGAAACCAATGTGATTTGGCAGCATGGGGGAAGGGTGATCAATAAAAATTTGGTAAAATGGAGTAATTGATGAATAAATTGCTTCTCTTGCCATTTGTTGGGCAGTGATCACTAAAAAAGTCCTAATTTTCAGAAAAAAAGCATAAATGCTGCCAGATACAAACTAAAGGTATCAATTTAGCTTAAACTTACATTGAAAATTGAAATTCGCCTATAAAAGCCTATCATAGGGAAACATTTTCAGAAAAATTTTTTTTCCAGACATAATGAGTAGATATTTAAATTTTCAGCTATCTAGCTCCATTGGTATGGCCTGTATGCAGGATGTATACATACATACATACATATAGGGTCACTCAGCCAGCCAGCCCAACGTGAAAGCTGAAGAAATCTATAGTGACAGTTTTTGTTGACTGTATCTTATTGTTCCAATAGAAAGAAATTCTAGAGGGATTCCACTGTTCCAGGCCAAAAAGGAAATTATACAGATAATAATAAAATACTCCACCAAGTTTCAAAGGTCTTCTTATTTACAAAAAAAACAAATTAGGTTGCTGCCCATGAAATGTTTCTTATACTGAAAATAATGCTAAAAGTGAAAGATGAATAATGTAATTGTATTTTTTGCAGGTTCAATGCAAATAGAGATATTATTGGAGGTTTTTGAGCCCTTGACAACAATGGTGTTCATCCAAGAAGGTAGACAATGTCCCAAGTATGATATTAAACAGAGACACAATGCTGCTCAAGCTGTTGATAATTTCAACAAAGCATTTGGAATGAACACTACTACACTGCAAACCTTCCTGTGTTTGTTCAATAGGTTTATGTCTGGAAAATCTTGATACCAATAATGAACCTCAACGGCGGCCATGGCCCCATCGTAATCATGAAAAATCATCAACAGCAGCAGCTAATGATCAACGAACAGTCAGTCAAGCACTTTCTGGACACTTTGGGATTTGGCAACCACATGACATCATCTCAAGGCAATAGGAATGGTTTAAAAGTTGGAAAAATGGGTCCCTCATGAGCTGAATGAAATGCTCCATGACCCAGCTGACAGTGCCCAAGCCTAGAGAATGGGGATATGAAGTCTTGCAGAATTCACCATGTTCATTTGTCAATTCTCATGCAGATTATCATCTTTTGCAACTTCATATCCATAATAAACAATTCAATGATAAGGAAGCCATAATCTGTACTTTTACTGATCTCATCACCCCTTACAAATTTGATAGACATATATTTTCAGTAGAGGATTGTTGAAAAAGGTTATTGATTCAAGTAGGTCAGATTTTTATTAGATATTTACTCTTTTCTGTTGTTTATATCATAATTCACCTTACTATTTGAAAATGATATTTCATATATACAGTCACAGTTTCAATTCCTGCAGCAACCCATTTATTCAATTGTTTATTCTATCTACACTGTTTAGGCCTCATGACACATTCTCCGTATGATAACAGATCATTTAAAGAAGAGTTTCAAGTAATATAATGCATTCATAATTAGTCTGTCAGAATATATATCCATTTATAGGATATATATAGGTTTGATTCCTGCAGCAGATCATTTCTTTAATTGTTTATCCTATTAAAACTGTCTAGGCCAAGTGACACATTCTCTGTGTAATAACGGAAGGTAAATTTCATTAGAGTTTCAAAAACCACGTATATATATATATATATATATATATATATATATATATATATATATATATATATATGCTGTGTTCTCACAAAGCTATTTGGCTGGATGAGCAATTGTCATACCACTCAAACTTTCATCATCATCATCCATCTTTTAACGTCAGTCATTGGACATAGACCTTCCCCAAGATTTGCCACACTTCTCTATTGTGGGTGTTGCAGAGCCAATACTCTCTGAATTTGTCTAGTTTGTCTCCATCCATCTGGTATTCTGCCAGCCTAGGTTGTGCATGTGATCTTTGGAGATCCATGTTGTGAATCGCAATGTCCATTGGTTGTCTGCTATTCTTACAACATGACCAGTCCATTGCCAATTGAGTTTTCTAATGGATTCTATGATGTCTCGGACTCCGGTTTTCTCCCTGATATATTGTGCTGTCTTGTGATCTCTCTATGTGAGTTTGAGCAAGATTCTTTCATATACACATTGCATGATTCTCAGTTTGCAGATCAGTCTCTTGATTAGGTTCCATGTTTCAGCTCCATAGATGACTACCAGCAGGATGCATTGGTTGTATACCATTCTTTTTAGAGACTATTAAATTGGAACATGAATTTTGTCACTAGGCTGTCCACCAAGAAATTTTCTTTGCTAATGAATGAATTATAAAGAAAAATCAATACACTAAATAAAGTATTTCTTTTATCATTCACTTTTTGTTAAAAATAACTGATCTTTGTTTCATGAACTTTAGAGGAAAAATCAATGATTGTCTCATAAGAAAAAAGTGTGTGTATAGCTAGGTAAGTTGAAAGAGATAGTGAGAGAGAGATGCTGATACAAGTAAATTCCGAGGAGAATAGAGGAATGAAGAAAATATGCAGACATCATCTTCCTACACTAGAGTGGAAAAATGAGAGTATTTCATATATTGAAAAGAATAAAATTCAGAAGAATGAAATATTTGGAAATTTGTATCAAATACTGTCCTGTTGGTTTTGTTGTCATAGTACTTACTTGTAAAGTGGACATTTTTTCGCCTTTATGACTCTAGTATGACAGTAATACACTTGTTGCACACAAGCCATCAAAGCATTTCGCTGACAAATTTGACACTTCAAAATCACTTGCAATTTCTTGATACCATCTGGTGTCAGCAACTAAGAATAATACCAAAAAAATAACACTTGATACGAAAGTAATTCAAGATCAATCCTAATGAATAATGATAAGTAAAGAATAACATTAATTAACCTTGGAAATATCAAATCAAACTTTGGAGAAAATATCCTTATGTATTGGATATAACCGTGGCATTTTATTTACAAAAATATCTTATTTCTTCTCTCCTATCAACTTGGCTGGCAAGATATCTTGTTAGAATTTTTTTTTTAAATCCGGGCGCAGCTGATATCTCACGGAAAATTTCTTTATCTGAGAGGAAATTGGATAGTGATTCGTAGATAGTGAGGATTTCCTGAAGCTGCTGACTAGATATTTCTCCAATATGATGTTACATAAAAATGTTCTACCATCATTTTATAGTTATTGCATTGTACAGTTATACCCTGTTTTGCACTGATTTGCTATAGTGCTCTTTTTCAAATATTTTTATCATAGATTTAGAAATGATAAATTTCTAAAATAAGGATAAAAGACAGCATTATGAACAGTTTCTAGAATAACTGTATGCCGCATCTGGTCCATAATTTTGAATTACTCTCTCTCAGACATTTGCCAGAATGTTGATAGGCTGAATTTTTAGTTAGCCAAATGTTTATTTTCCCTCAAAAAGAAGGAAGAAATTAGAGTGAGTGAACGGGCCTTCCTTTGATACTTTATCATTACCTAATTCACCAGTCGAGTTTTTAAAAAAAAGAAGGTTTATTGTAGATAGAGCGTTTATGGTCATATATAGTTAAAAAAGGATCTATAGTAGATTTAGTATTTACAATCGTATGTTTAAAAAAAAAAGATGTTGTAGATTTGGTATTTACATTTGTATGCAGACAAAAAGGATCAGTTTAAGATTTAATACTTAGGATCACATGATTACAATTTATGAAAGAAAAAAGTCAATCATTCCGTATTTACTATAAATTGAATTTAATTTTCATTTTATTTTAGGAATTTGGATAAGCATAAGTAGGTAATTGTACAGTTTAGCAGCATAAATTCCCAATTTTTTCGTTTGACACCATGAATTATTTTCAACATATTTTGGCAAAAATTCATGAAATGAGGCAGTTACAATATAATTTATGTATTCACGTCTGTTTTTCTTATTTTTATTTTTTCTTACCATTTTTAACATCGAGTAGCTGCAGGTGTGAAAAAATCTTTAAAGAAAGCACAAAAATTTCTTACGAAATTTTCATTTTCAAAACATCGTTCGAAAAAGCAAGATCAATTTTTTTTAAATTCAAATTTTTAAAGAATTTCAAAAAATCCAATTGATTTTTTTAAATATTCTTAAAATCTTCTCTTGGTAATATGTTTATCCAAACACCTGGAATATTTTTATGAAATAAATTCATTTTAAATTGATTCAGTAATCGAGGAATAAAAAAACAAAAGTTTCATATTAAATTTATAATCACTTGATGAAAAGGTATACAATTACATTGATAATATAATTCAAATTCATATAAGCTGTACTTCCATACAAATAGAGGAAAGTTAGGGTCCAAATTAGCATTATAGTTATATTGAAAATAGAACCCCCTCCCTGCAAATAACTTTGAAACAGACAAATTTCCTGAGGAAATTAAAGTGTTATGAATTGAAGTAAAAATATCACCTCTTGAAAAATCTTTTCCTTTTTTCACAAAACCCGTAAACAGGGTTACCTATTTAGAGCTTTTCACACTAAATGTAGCTTGTTTCTTGTTTTGGCAGCATAAAAATTGTGCCTTTAGCAATATTTTCAGATATTTTTAGCTATTTCCTAGTCACTTCAGACAAATCTAGCCGGTTTTAGCTATTTAAAATGGCCTTATAGTAGCTAATAGAGTTATTTAGCATGTTTTGGGATTTTTTTATGCTTTTTGATGTTGATATAGCATAAAAAATTTTTTGAGTTGGCAACACTGCCTGTAAACCAATACCCCTTTTTTAATTTTGTCTTAAAATTCTCTTCCTTCATTTTTCAAGGCAAACGTACACCACACTAACTGAAAATTTGGTCTATCAACATTCAGAATTATGATTGTCACCGCTGTGTACTGAACACTTTGATTATTGTGCCATGTGTATGAGAGTAAACATATACACACACACAATAATTTATCATGTAGCAATATTTATTGACTCCTAGTGATATTCTTCTAGTTCTGGAAAGTTTTTACCAGATAAGATACACAGCACTGAACCATTCCATCTTGTTGAGAGCAACAACTAAATTATGTTTTGAAAATGAGAATGACCCTGACAAGGTGTGCAGCAGCAATGCAAAGAGAATTTTTGGACGTTTTATGTCCGCTGGACTGTTTCGTTTAGCACTGCATTTTTTAGCAACATATCAAGAGCACTAACCAAGGTATTACAGTATTAGTTTTCTGCCAGACTGAATTTTTTTTGCTGATGTATATTTGTGACCGTGTTTCTATAAGACAAAAATTTAAGGTACATGACACCCAAGGGTATAACTACAAAAGAATTTTCGAATGCTGGGTTTAAAACCAAACAGTTATTAGCATTCGCTTTAGACTTTCAATATATCTTCAAAAATATCTTGAAAGTTAGACTTCAAGCAAATTTCATACTGACCTCCTCAATTGTTCTTCTGGACTTGAAACAGAATTGACCCACTTGAACAACATCGTATTCATGGATAGCAAGCTGTAAATTCTTTGGGATGTATCTAGAAAAGATATTATATTCATGGATAATTTATATTTGGCAACAATTCTTTACTTTTTTGGCTAGAATGAGCCATTGCTGGGAATAAGCCAAACCGGTCTGAATATATAACCAACTATTTCTTTTCTGTCTGCCAATTTTTTTTCTTTTAAAAAAAAGAAAAGAAGACCGTCCCCTTTCCTTACTGATTCTTTTTTATGGCATTGCTATGAATAATGATAAATTGTAGTGTCTAAAAGAATTTGGATACAACTGATCAAAAAATCTCAACACAGAAAACAAATTTACAGCTCAAATAGTTATCCAACCAAAAAGTCTTATAATTCTTTTTTTTTTAATTTCAAATATTAGAAAAAGAAAAAAAAGGAATGGTGGCAAATATACAAAATGTCCATTGTTTTTTACAAAATTTTTCCCATTCACCAGGAGGGGCAGGGCAGGTAGCCTAACAGTTAACAGAAAAAAGCATTAGCAAACTGAGTTCAAACTCTGGCTGTGGCAGTTGGCATTCACTCCTATCTTCCCTATCAACTATGTGTTTACTTTTCAGCCTATTTGCTGCTACAAATGATCTAAAGCATCTTAGCAAGTTGTCAGTCCAGAAGCACAGACAAGATAGCATGTTATTCTTTCAAAAGATGGCGACTTGAGAAATTTGTAAGATTTATCTGATTAAGAATTATCTGATGCGTTGCATTGGACTGGCAACTTTCTCTAAGACCAGATTTCTCATCCGTGATAGACACAATGAAGACATTCTATCTTCAACAATTTTATTACAAGAAAAAACTGTGCACAAGAGTTACCACTTTAAAAAACTAGGAAGCACTCAGGGAGCGCATATCTCTGCCATCACCGTACACTAACTAAAAACCAAATAGAAAATAAAATATGAAAAAAAGCAAGGGAGAGGAATTCAATTGTAGAAATATTGAATTACTTTCCTTTTTAAATTTAAATCAAGCTTTTTTATTCACTGTTTGTTTTAACGTCTTTTTCTGCAGTACAGTAAAAATATTTCTCAATTGAATGCAATTTTCTTGGATTTGCCCCTTAATTCAATCACTCCTTCTATTGGACATGGCCCACTCTTCCACATGGAATTCATTGAGAGCGTTTGGGAATATTGTGTGGACAAATAGACTGACAGACATAAGTTAATGCACATACCTGTTCCAACTTTATTGCCGTAGGCAAAAAAAATACACTTGGCAGTGAACAGGCTAAAATGATTTTCTCTTGTGACTTCAGTTGTTTTTTGGGTTTTTTGTGTGTGTGGAATGTACTGAGCAACTTATATTCTACTGTTCTTTTTTGGGGGGAAATGTGGAAAAATCACTCCCATAAGTCCTTCCTGGCGAAATTTGTTTTCATTGTACAAAATTTAGCATTTCTTTTTACACAGAATTGACTAGAGAAGTCATGGGTGTCATTTCTTGTTGCAGTCGAAAGTTTATTTTTTACACTGGCAATATAGTGAAAAAAACTGTTCTTCTGTCACCTCTTACTAATCTGTGGACCAGATGGTTAATGCCTTTTAGCAATGGCAATATTTGTTCAGATTATCTTTGGGGAAAAAGCAGAGAGACTAGAACTGCAGAGAATGTGGTGAAGAAAGTTTGTTCCAAATCTACGCTCAAACTGGTTAAAGAAACAATGTCTGCTTCATATGAGCTATTCTACTTACTGCAATTTTATCTATCTATCTGTCAGTTAATTTGGCTGACCATGAAGGCATCACAAATGAACCAGCCTTTTCCATCCTTCTCTGTTCAGAGACTGTCAAGGTATTGCTCAACTTCTTGCCGGTGTAGCAGACCAGATTACCCCCTACAAAACTATATCCAGGGTTAAAGTGGACTAAACACTCTTACACACCAGAGGGTATATTCTAGGCTAGTCCAATTTAAACTCTGGGATATAAAACTGGCTAGTCCTTTTCATACCTGCCTAGGCCTGATTATACCCCTCACTAGCACTATAAACCCTCTGTGTATGTGTGTGTGTTAGTAGTATGTATGTGTATGTGTGTGCATAAATGACTTATTTATATGTGTATGTGTGTATATAGCATGCCAATGGGCGTGTATGTTGCATGTGTGTGTGTATTTGGTACGTGTGTATGAGGGTGATATGTGGCATGTGTACTCAAGTGTATGTATAATATGTATGAGCTTATGTTTCTCCTACATACCAGCACATGTATAAGTGTGTTTGTGGTGTATATGTATGTATGATTGAGCATATGTGTAAGTATGTCTGCGTATGTAGCATGCATATGTGATATGTGTGCATATGTAGTATGTGTGTATGCTTGTGCATGTGCTAAGTGTGTATCAGTTATTAGAAAAAAGTTGGTTTAAATATTCATACACCAATACAATAAAACCTCGGTTTAATGGACCCTGATATAGATTGAGTAGACACTTGATTGAGCTCATCAGGTGAAATTTCCAGATGACACCGGCTTTTGCATTTCTCTAAATAGTGTAGATTTCGAGTTTCTAAACATAATTGAAATTATACAAACCATTAAATATATTTTCTTTCCAGTAAATTCTCAACTTTTTTCCATACACATACATTTCCATTTTCACATACACGTGTGCGATCTACACAGTATCTAGAGAAAACGTTGAGACAAGTTCTCTCAAAATAACAACCTGATAGCTTCTAAAAGAAAAAAATAAGATTAAAAAGAAATACACTTGATTTTTTATATGAAGTCCATGAATCTGGAAGTCTGCCACTAAATCTGCCTGCAGGGTATCAAAGGAGAATGATGACCACTACTTGGAGCCGTCACCTATTTACTGACACCACTACTAGTCTACTTCTGTACCTACTAATTCACTGTACTACACAGCACTACTCTTCCAACTGCCCATCATGGATGGTAACCTTGTACAATCAGATTTTAAACTTCTACATAAGCCTTAACCAAAAGTGTCTTCAGCACATCTATGACTTGGATCCTACCTAACATTGGAATCTGAAGTCTTGGTTTCATCAAACAGCAAAGCCATTTCATGCTCACAGAGGAACTCTCTTCCATGGACACAAGAAAGGTCACATCAAAACTCATGCGCTCAATATAGTGAAGGTTTTTCATGGCTATCCAGCAACAGGAGGGCACTTTGGCAGAGATAAAATTTTCTGTGAAATATCTAAGTGAGATTACTAGAGAGGCATGAAGAATAATGTACAAAAATATGTGAAGGCATGTCCACAGTATTTTGTCAGTTATATGCAGATACCTATGTATAACACAAAATCAAAAAAATTCCTTTTGACAAAATGTCAGGACACAGTTCCATCCTTGCCCAAAATTGGGCAATGATCATAATTACTCTCATCAATTATTTTGTGAGGTTCAGCAGGAAATCTAGATGCAGCATTAGCTACTTCTGTTATTTTAACATTTTTCATTCAAACCCCCACTTACTTGACATAAATGTTATATTGTTCACATTATATTTTGTTGGTAATATGCAGAGATTTATCTGGACTGTAAGACGATTTAGTTGACAATAAAAAGATGGAACGAAGAGACCCGTTATTTTATTTTGAAACCAAGTTAATCAAATCTACACCATGTACATAAAGGGATTGCGGTAATTAACAAGAGTGTGGTAATCAAAACTCATATTGAACAAAACCATTTCAATCAAGGGATACCTGTAGTCTGTACTCGATTAGTTTGCAACAACAATTATGTGATTGAAATTGAGCGCTATAGTTTATAAGACTGTGTCATCAGTATCTGAAATGAAATCAGAATTCTATACTGTATTCTTCATTATTTTGTATACCGGAAGGTAAGGGTATAATGAAATGTTTGAATACAGACTTATCTATGGAAAACAGAAGGGGATATATAATCTGAGATAGATGGGTATGAAATGGGCTTGCCTGTCTTAAGCACCAGGTCTTAAACTTGACCAGCCCAGAATATACCCAAGGTATAAGACAGGCTAGCCCACTTTAACCCCAAGAATAGTCGGGGAAGGGGGCATATCTTGGACTGTTACACTGGTCAATTCTGGGATTTTATCCCATCTCTTTCTGTTCCTGCCTCTCCTTCTCCTACCTTGCACAGTTTCTATCAAGATTGTCTCACCAGACCCAGCTATTTGTGGGATGTGCCCTTGCCACTTTAGTTTGCATCTCTTCACTGTGGTCTTCACCGCACTCGGTGGCTTGCTTGATTTTGTTTCCCACTTTTTCGATTATGGTATGGTCTTCATAGGAGATGCTGAGATTTCAAAAGCATCTCATGTTTGTTGACTCTATCTTCTCTACATCTACTCTGGTTGGCCAGTCAAATATTTATGGATTAAACTACAAGACTGATTGCAGTAAATATAGAGTAGACAAGTTTTGCCTGAGGCAAAACCATGCTTCTAAAGTAAAATAAGATTCTTATATAATCATCATTTGATGTTATTTTTTTTTTATTATTACTATTACTATTATTATTATTATTATTATTACTATTACTATTATTACTATTATTATTATTATTACTATTACTATTACTATTATTATTATTATTACTATTATTATTATTATGAAGAAGAAGAAGAAGAAGAAGAAGAAGAAGAAGAAGAAGAAGAAGAAGAAGAAGAAGAAGAAGAAGAAGAAGAAGATTAAGAAGATTAAGAAGTGATCAATAACACCTTACTTTTAGTATTTTGATATTGGAACTTTGATGTGTGATATTCAAATTCTATTTCGTAGAGAAGCACCAGTCTAGTATTATACCACTAGACACAATGTCAGATTTTAATTTGTTTATCTGAAATACAAATGACCTACCTGTCAATACTGGGATCATCTTCCAAAACAGATGTTATATAGGTAGGTTCCACTTTTTTCACATCCTCTTTGGAAGTCAATTCAAATGGAGCAACTCGCAAATGCAAATGGTGTTCTCCATAGTTAAATTTTCGGGTCTGCTGCTTGTATAACTGCAAAATATTAGGTTGAGGCAAAACTTGTCAGCATTTGATATCAAATCTTCTATTCATGAAATTCGTAGCATCTTTATTCAGTCATCAAAATATTTTCCCTGTCACTCTATGACCTTACATAACCTTTCAGATAAATTGTTTATTCTATCATGAAAGAAGAATCCTGATTTGGTTCAATGAGTTCTTCGAAGATTTATTCAATTTCTCTAAGTTGTTAGAACTACTGACCAGACAAGAAATGTTGTGAGGAGTGATACAGATGATAATCTGAAGGTAAAAGGCTTGAAGAATACCCAGTATAAGATAAAACTTCCATCCCGGCTCCATGATCTATTACTGCATAACATATACAACATGAAGTCAGGAAAATGTCATGCAGCAAAATCACCAGTTGATCTCCTTGCCCAGTAAAAGATCTTTTCTGCTCCAATGCATCATTCAAATGAGCCAATGCTTTGTAATATTGTGCAGTAACAGTTTGTTCTGATTCCAGGAATTTGTAAAAACTGACCAAACATGACGAGGGTTTTTCTCACTAGATTCTGGTTTGGTTGAGTTATTGAAGGTTTTTTCCTGGATCTAGACATGATTTTCTTCATTTTAGACACTCATAGTAAATCAATTGATCATCTCCAATGATTATTCATATCATAATGATATTATTTCTGTTTGTGGGTTTCTTAATGTAACAAAGCAAAAATGGCACATCATAGTGAGATTTTTGTTGGCACTATACCATTCAAGTGCTCTAACTTGAAGAATAAAGTAATTTCCACTCAAATTTGAAACTTGTCAAGAAATGTGCCAAGCAAGAAGAGAAAAACAGACCAATGTTTGTTTCCGTAAATTGTAGTGGATTGCTTTTTCCTAGCTGCTGAATTTTTTCAAAGACTTGTAAACAACATACTACAGTTGACTGATTGCAGAAGCAATAAAGAGGTGAGTGAATTTCAAAGACACTTCTAAGAGTTCCCTCACATTATGTAAGTGATGGTGCTGTGAGCTTCTGCATCAACCTATCATGTATTAAAATGATACAATGTTGGATAATTCTGTCGCCTTGAAAATCTAATTCAAGTTCAGTTAATTGCAAAAAATATAAATCAGCTGGAATTTTAACTATGTCACAGAATGCACAAGTGTATTTTTTTAACTCACTTTATGAATATTAATAAAACACCAATTCGCAAACAGCATAATTAGAGGTGGAAATCTAAAGCACTGTAGTATTTAAGAAAACTCATAGGGGTGAGAGGGACAACAAAACTATCTATATTTAAAGTAGTAAAGTATCTGTGTATGTCTGTACTCTTATAAATTGAGAACTATGCATCACAGAGGAAAAACAAAGGCATATCCGGAATCAGCATGTCTCAATTTGCCAACAGCAAACATGTTTAGGTCAAATTGATTTCTATGGGGTCTGCATTCACACTTATACAGAAAAAAACAACTTTTATTGCAAAAGAAATCAGTAAAAGCAATAATACACCAGTTTTTAGAAATAAAGTAAAACAATCAGTATGCCAAGATCAAGAACCGACTGAAAAAAAATTAATTTTCTTTCCTCTTAGATAAGGTTTCATTTATTTATTTATGATGTAGCTATAATGCTGAACTGCACCCTTACTTTTCATTCGTCATTGAAAACCATAGAGATGATTTTGTCTTTCTCTCAATGCTCACGCCAGGTTTTTTTTAAGGAATCTAACCTTATCATCATCATCAACCTTTTATAGTTTGTCATTGTCAAACATGATCAGTTGTAATGGCCGCCATTAGTTTTGTTTGAAAGCAAGGTTGGTCACTCATGTTAATATTCCAAGAAAGATAGTAAAAGGGAATTATCTTTCAAAAATCAATGTTTTTTTTGGCTAATGAGGTGCAAGGGGGTTAATTTTTTAATACTTTCATTGATCCTAATTTAGCTTTTTTCGAAAGTGTAAGGTCACAACTTTTTGAACCAAGATGAGGACAAAATTCTGCACAAAACTTTGCATAATGATATTCCCTTGTCTAAAAAATTCACAGAGAAACTATCAGATCGGCAAGGACTCAATGTGATCAAGCAGTGGAGAAGGCTTAAAAAACTTCACCAAAAATTAGCATGTATGCCAAAGCACCTGATATTTCTTTACAGATGCAGAGATTTGAAGCTGATTCTACCTGGCCTACATGTCAAAACTCTGGTAAAAGATTTTTTTTGTCCACCCATAGCATCAACTCAGACAACTACAGATTTCTGACACCAATTACAACCAAAATACCTGATATTAGACAGTGGAATGCAGACGTTATGGGTGATTGCTGAGATAAGCCTTCCCCAATGGTTGAAAATTACTCAAAGATGGCTGTAGGGTACAATGGCTGGAACATTGTGTTCAAAAAATAAACTAAGATGATGATAAGTCTGCGCAAAACTTTGCATAAAATTATCCTTATGTCCAGTTAGTAATACCAATCTAGAACATTGTCTTCCTTTGAATGAACAATGAAACAGTAGCAGTAACACATACACTAAGCTATTCTCCTTTAACAAATATCTTTGTTTCACACCCAAGATTTTTGCATACCCCTAACCTGCTTCTCTTTTGCTCTAACCCACCGACCAAATCCAACTCCACCTCATTTTACTTTCTCCTTCTTTTCTTGACATACCAGCAGCCTAAATCAGATTAGACCAACGGATGCACGCAGCCGATTTTTTTGTTGGTGAGTTAGCACCAACCCCTTTCTCTCTATCTGTTTATGTCATAGATAAACTGACACGTCCAAAATTATAATATGGATTCATCTGGATACAAGTCAAAAATGGATGGTTAAAAGAAATTTTTAATTGCATATAAGAAATACCTGAGATATTCGATAATATAACCTTCTGGGAAAGTAACATCAAAATATAACCAAAATCATATCCTGACAAATGTGCCATAAAATAAATGGCCCTCACATGTTTAACAATAGAACCACAGAGCTTTAAAGATAGTAACAACAAGACACTATCAGTAATTATCATAAATGATACAATACTCTGCTCAGTACTGCCCCGTTCAGTGCTGATATGCAATAGTGCCCTTTTTTTCCATAATAAATCTAGTAATGTTGAATATTCAAAATAAACAATGATAAAAGAGAGCATCAACGATAGTCCCCCAAATAATTGTATTCTGTACATTTAATATATGGTTAATGTGCCATGTTTATGAGAATAAACCTACACCACAGATTTATCCTGTAACAATCTGCATCAACACCTAAGGATGCTTCACCAGCACCAGAATCTAGCTACTAGATGAGATATGCAGCACTAATTCCATTCAATTTTGTTTAGACTCAACAAAATCACCATATATCTTTAAATGATCACTGGCACAATCTCAATTTATGCAACATTATAATGATCCCATATAGCCCTATTTTGTTGATCCCTTGCATTTTTTTTCAGAAATGATTCTAGAGCGCTAACCCAAGTACTACTTCATTTAGATTTGTTGGCTCTAGGACAGGTGGAATTTTAATTGAAGTAACTTACTCCACTGAGAATCTCTGATTCCCAGGCAGCTTCGACCAGGCGATGTCTTAGATTCACAATCTGAAAGAGACAGTTCATAGAGAATTATATGCTAAATAATTTGCTTCATGAAGTGGAAACTGTTTTATGCACACAAACATAAAGGATAATGGTAACCAATGTTCATCCTTATTTTGTTATGGACTCCACAGGACCTAAACCCCTGTGAGCTACAAAAGAAAATACTTTTACTCTACTTTATGATCATTGATTTTTCACCAGAAATTTATGAAACAAGGGTAAAATAAAAAAGAGTCGAATAAAAGAAATGATTTAAATCATATATTGATTTTTCTTTGATTTAACACAAAGATTCTCCCACAAAAATATGTTAATTTTACTTAATACCGTTGATGCCGTTGAATAAGATTTAGTGACAGATGAATAGTACTAAAAACCATACACAGCCAACCAATCAGTCTTGCCCAGCTAGGCAGACAGGTTGAGATTGTGCTAATATGAAAATTGATAGTTGAACTCTGAGCCTCTGGTATCCCTCAGTATTTTGAATTCATTGATTGATTTGGAGAAAATAGGCTCTTCACTGAGAGCATTTCATGGTTTAGTCGCTTGTGGATAAAAAATATTTTCTAAGCCCTAAGATGGCTGAATTTGGAGTTTTTTACACTGTCCTCAGGGTTTTTGTAGATAGTGAAGCTGTGAACACGCGATAGTCTTGACACAAAGAATGGTTACAGTTTTGGTCTGAGGTGTGGAAACTATTTTGAATTTGCTAGACCTCCGACAGATCAGCACAGCTGCAGCAGAATTTTGTCTTTAGAGTTGATGCCCCTCAGTGTAAGACAAGTCTTGGAGTTTGAGAACGATCTTCGTAGCTCTTCTTTTGGAATCTCTCTATTGCATCAAAGTTATATCTCGAGTTAAGCAACCAGATGTATAATGCCAATAGCTTCATTGAACAGGAAGTTTTCCTTCATCTATGTATTTAAAGGTATGCCATATAAAGCCAAGCATTCTGTTTGCAGTGATGACCTTTTGTTGAATGTGTGTTGTAAAGTTGAGGCAATTGTCTATATGAACTCCTAAGTCTCATTACAATTCGGTCTTCTCCAGAGTCAGTACTGTGCCATGATTGGTCTTCATTTCTTAGTTTTGCCTTCAATTGGTTTTACCCAGATGCATGACTTCACACTTGTTTGGATGAAATGGCATCTGTATGTCATTTGCCCATCACTGTAAAATGTTGAGATATTCCTGATATTACAGAGTTGAAAATTCAGACAAAAAAAAAATCTCCTTGGTTCAATGTTTGGAAAAAGTTATGGTGCAGATATCAAAATAATAAAAGAAAAGACAAATTCTTGGCAGACAGCCCAATGACAAAATCTACGCACCAATTTGTATACATTATAAACTTTGCATAAGCTTGCAATTCAGTCAGGCTATTGAGAGTGATAACATTATGACAATTTCATGTTCGGTCACATGGTTCTCTCATTGGACCTTTTTTCTCTATCTGAAACCGTCAAATTTTATAGACAACATCAAGATTTTTATTACATGGCATAATTTTTCTTGTGCACAACTATGCAGCTTCACAGCTCAGAGAAAGGGTTGGCAAACTTTCTTAAAAGTGGGCCAGATCAGAGATGTTTTTATGTCTTGCTGACCAGAACAAATAAAAAATGAAACCATGATTATACCAGGCAATGGAAACAGCTTGTCTTTTTAATTACTGTAATGTTTTTTTTTTATTACTGGTGTATATACACCTATAAGATTTTTTGTACTATCAATTGATGAGGACTATGAAATCCATTTTTGGTGACAAAAAAATATAGTTAAATTGTGGTTTATATTTTGTGTGTATTAATAAACAGCACGAATGTGCAATGTTACAAAATTTTTACCTGTAGAACATTGATTGATTTCAGGCCACTGTAAAAATAAGACTTTTGCACTATTTTTCAACTCTGAATTTTATTGTTCACTAACCAAAGGTAGATAAGGAAAACATCGAATGAAGTTGGTGGGCCAAGTGAAATGATACCAACTTGTAGGCTTAGAGGAAACACTGATGTAACTCTGAAGAACATAGTTTTAGGTAACTGATATTTATTCAATAAGAAGAATCAAGGAGGATTGTTTTTGTCTTAGAATTGCCTGATACTTGACAAGGTCATGTGAGAGTTGATGATACTATTTAACGTATTATCTGTGAATGACTGAATTTTCAGTCATTGCAGTAATAGTAAAATCTATTACTCTTTGCCACCTACCACAATTAATGGGTTAATTGAAACCATTGATTTACATGACCTCTGTGTTTATATATATAGAAGAAATCACTTCTTGTTTGGAACATGGTCTTTCAGATAACAATAACTGGATGATAACTTTAAGCAAAGGATATACAGAGGGAGCCACTTATCATGATCACTTTAAATAAAGTGTTTGAAACCAACTGATTCTGAAAACAATAATTAGCTGACAACATGATCAATGATTACAATAAGCACCTTTCTCTCTTTTTCTCTATCCTTATATATATATATATATATATATATATGTACCAAAGTACAAATCAATAATTCAATACATAATGTGGGATTGGTTCCTTTTAAAGAAGTGCTCAATACAAAAACATTTAGTTAGAGCAGAGCGTTGAATATGATTAAATAATAGATTCACCACACAGGTACGCTTGTGTTTCTGCCTCTCAGACCTCTTCAGGTGAATAGTTAGATCCTTATCCCAAAACATGATTGGTAGGTACTTTTTTTTCCCATTGAATTTCCTTGCTGGAAAGCCCCACTCTGTTATATTTATACTTCCTTTTTTTTCCATTTATCTGTCTATGATTGTTCTATTCATAGTATCTTAAGTTTTTAATTTCTTTTAATTGCATTTGATTTTTATAATCCATATTTATGGATTTTTATTATTGTTTTAGAAATTATTCCAATTAATCCATCTGTTCGTAATTTCTGTTGTCTTTTACTATTAACTCCTCTTTATTTGTTTGTTTATTTATCTCCCCTTGGGGAAGTAATGTTTTGATTTCTATGTCTATGGTTGGTCATCATAGATTATGTTGGTTGTATTAGAGTGTCGCCGACACTTCTTGTCTATTATATATATATATATACGTATACGATTATGAGTTGTGTTGTATTATAGTGAAATTTGAAATGATCTCCCGTTATTGTAACGTGAATGAATCATTTGGCCTAGACAAAGAATAAACAATCAAAGAGAATCGGGCTGCTGCAGGAATCAAACCTGCAATCAAAAAATCAGTCATAAAGCAGGCAATGCTATTGAAAAAAGTGTATTGAGTAAGAATGATCTGCAAGGAAGATATTTCTAACTCAGTGCAGATCTGAAACTACTGCTATACTTACCTTAGAGGTTTTGTCATTAAAAGAACAAATGAAAATCTCCATACAGATTAGTGTCAGTTTGTATTATTTCTGAATTCATTGTCATATGATATTCACCCCCCCTCAAATACTTCTCTAGAACATGCGCACGCATGCACACACATGCACACACTCGCACACACACACAATTTTCAAAGACAATTTTTCTAAAGTGAATTGGACAGTGCAATAAGATATCACTTAAATCTTTTCAAGTTTATTCAACAGAGATATCACCAACATTAACACTATCCAAAGAAGAATACTTCTTTTAGTATAATATAGAAATACTAGTATAATATCCATTAAGAATGACAGGATTATGTATGGAAAATTATACAAGTATATATTTTAGAATGAATGTATTGGTTGTAATAATTCAATGAGCACAACATACTATGCAAAGAAACATGATTCTATGTGTTTACCCTGACTTCTGAAATGTTTAGTCCAATTCTTTGTTACATACAGTTGGCCACAGCTGAATGCAAGCCATGGGAGAAACAAACCTGGATGTAAAGAAAATTCATTGTACTTCTCTTCTATGAAGTCAATATCCCAAATGAACAACTGCATATTCTTGAATATAAGACAAGTTTTTTTTTACAAAAAATATGGCCCCAAATCAGCAGTTAGACTTATTTCTCAGGTCACTCAAGGATGGCCAATACTTTTGCCTCTATGAATACAGCATCAACAGAAACAATGCATATTTGAGAACGATGATGCCCGTTGTTTTAACTCAATTCATCACCAAAGTTTTTTTATGAAATGCTACACAGATAGTATAGAGTGTGTATTGTGCAATATCCTTGTAAAATAATTATTTTAGGTAGATCAAAATCTCTGGAAAATTTTTTATTTCCACAATCTGAAAACAATGATCAATATGCTGGAGATGAGAGAAATTCCCATTTTGGTGACAGCTGACCATTTGTCATAAACAGTGTATTCGTAAGGGGATATCTCTCATGATGAGGTTATGGCAAAATAATGAATTCAGCTTATATTTGAGTCAGTTGATTTTCTGAAATTTTATGCTTAATTCTGAACTCATTGTATACACACTGTCGACTTATATTCAAAAATATATGTTAACTATTGATGGAAAAAAATAATTAAAGATTCCGGGATTTTAAACTTTGAAGCAGCAACTCTTTTGTTAAACTGTAATAAAAATTTTAAGAGTATATTAAATCTGGTTTTTAGTTTTTAAACGATTTTGACATATCTTGTGACAAGAACACAAACACAAAAGTGAAGGGCTGATTTGATTTCTAAAGTGTGACCTACAAGCAACAAACAAACTGATAAAAAGGTGACATGGGCTTTTATATTACAAGATTTACCTCAAGAACGCTCTGTATTTTCTCAATCATTTGCATTTGTTTGTGATTAAAGTTTCTACTTGATCCATATTCAGTTGGGCCGATCAGGTTGGCAGCCATTTGGCTCATAAGGGATGCATTCTCCACAAAGCTATTAAAAAACAACTGAAAGGCAAAGACAAAATTAATAACTACAGGATGACCTGAAAGTAAACAAAGCAACTATTTAATGTAATATTCAGCTGGCCAGTCTGTCAATAATCATTTATAAAATAGAAGACCCTTGCAAATCAAATAAAATGGAAGATTTTGAAACAAGATTTAATTCAGTATAAGGTTCTGCAGCCTATATTGTTTGATATTTGGAGATCCCTAGCAGATCTTCTCTTAGTTTAGTTCTCTCTCACCAGACAGATTTTAAGGGGAAAAAAAAGGAGCAGAATATCATAAACAATATTGCAATAAAATGAATTATCTTTCTTGGTTAATTTGAGTATCTCAGCACTGTCTTTGAGCAAAAATCATCCTTGCATGGAACAGGTCATTGAAGTTTAATAACTCAAGGCTCTAAGGTTCAATGCTTGCAATTATCAATTTTGCTTTGTTATTATAGAATAGCCCATTTTTTTCTCAATCTCTTATTGCAAAAACTCAGCCAATATATAGATGATGCATATTTGTCTTCAACAGGCAAATTCACATCAATTCTTAGAAATGGACAAGATTCATGAAAAGAGTCCTTTGGAAACTTTACCACCAGGCCTTCTTCAATAGGAATTTGCCAGTTTTCACCCCTGAACAAAAATTGCTCAATAAACAAGAAATGACAAATGTGAGTTGGAGAAATTCTGGAAACAGTAAAGGATGCCGAGCGGAAGATTTCTTCTCTCAAATAATGGAACACAACAGGAAATATTTTGCTCCATTCAATTGCTCCAAATATGAACCGAAAAATATAAACATGCAAAAAAATAATTTTTATCTTCAATCTCATTATTAGATGGAGTATTGTAAGCCATTATTTTAATAATTTTTCTACTTTTTATTTACATCTCAAATTTTAGTTGTTTTTATCATAGCTTTGACTTGTGCTGTCATTCTATAGCTATGACTAAACATCACAATCAGAAATTAAAAAAATAAGACTCTGGCAAGAATCAAACTCACGCCCCTTATTGCCAAGGGTATCCAGTATACACCTGGGAGCCATAACCATTCAGCTACAGAAACTTTCATGATCTGCAAAAGCAGATTTTTCACCTTTAAACTCATTCCTTACAACTGACTATCGGCACCATGGTTTCTGTTGTAGGTTTTCTGCGGCAATAATGCAATAAAATGATTCTTGGTAAAACTTGAAATGATAATATAATACTTAGGAGGGCACAGACCCCTCACGAAATTGAAATTCCATGGATAATTTTTGAATCCTTCCAACTCACACACTTTGCTGTGTGATAATGAAACTCGCATGGAATCAGACACAAACACAAAATGATTATTTAATCATATATTTAGTGGATTTAGAAAATAGAAGAAAGAAAAAAATAGCCAAAAATTAAGACAATGAGAATTTTCTTATACACTCCATAATTTTCATCAACTAAACTGGAAAAAAATCAGCCAGATCTAACCAAGAAATGGCTGCCCTTCTCTTTGAATAAGTGCCAAAAACAGTCTGCCATCCTAGACATCACAAATAGAGTTACCTGACTAGGACTCTCCAGACAGAGATACAATGTTGCAAAGTAATACATGGGTAGGCGAGATCAAAGGGTGCCAACACGCAAACTAGTGTTATCAATTTCATATGAAGATGGGTCACCGAACAAGTAGGACACAAAAGGACATATTTCAGACAAAGCAGGGTTGCCAATGTAACTCTTTTGGTGCTAGATCTAGCTACTTTTCAGTACATTTCAACTTATCAAACATTATCAATATTATTATTCTCTGAGCAATATATGTGGCCTATGTTAGTTTAATTTATTTCAATTGTAATGAATAGATTTTTGGGGTGTGATTTACAAATATATTTTGTCTGTGTTGTCTAACTTTATAGAAGTATTTTATTTTACTAAATGTGACAATGTCAAAAACAACAATTTTCATCAAAACATGTTGCTTCTTTCTTAAAAGTCTATGAGAGTAGTTACCCTTTACTGTTGAAAAAATGTGAATAATCAAGTCTGTGAATTTCAAGTCCATAAAATTGGAGAGACTGCTGTAAATTTTACTTGAAAAAATCAAAAATTGAACCATATACTTACTCACTTTCACTCTCTCATTCCAACCAAGCTTTTTCCTCAAAAACCTACAGCATCCTAATGCTATGTCATTGCGGTAGGAAAAAAAAAATGTGTCCATTTCATGATGAACAATTACTGTAAATTGAGTACTCACTTAAAAACAAGTGAAAAGAGTCAAATTTTTGAAAGAAAATGGAAAACATCTTTAGGTGGTTATTGGGATATATGTATAAATCTCCAAGGCTCCATACCGAAACCTGTGACCAATGGTGCTGACACAGACAGATACACACTAACACACACACAGATGAGTGAAAAGAGAAGAACACCAAGCCACCATGTTGCTTTTTTTTTGGTTGGGTCAGTGATCGTGGCTCCGGTGATTCAATAAAAAATAATCAGATCATAATTTGTTTTAATTATTCATTACCATGGAATACATCACAAAATATTTTTGTAAGAGTAGCTCGCAAATTCCCTCATTGTTTTAAAAACAATGTTAAATATTGATAGTCCATTAAAAGGGTTTTCTCGAGTATTTCAGAAAAGTATTTTCCTGATGGAATATAAGAAAATATTCGTAAATTCCACATGTGGAATCTCGAATGATTCTTAAAAACCAAAGTTAATGACCATAAAATGGATATTGATGTACTTTTTTGTTGAAATATATTTTTTGTTGTAGGATGTTAAAAAACATATTAAAAAAATTGTTGCCCAACAACTTGGTCATTTCAATGGATATTCATATTTGCTCTAAATACAATGCCAAACAGTCATACACCGAATGTTATTATAGGACTCAATCAACAATCAAACAAGCTAACAATATCTTACTTGTTATTATGTTTAAGCATTCAGTTCACCAACATATTTAAGGTGTTTTAAATCAAATATCTACAAGAGCTTAAGATACAAAGAGCTTAACTGGAACATTCAATGATCAATAAAATAAATACAGGATAAGCATCTCAAACTCAGGGAACAAGGCTGTCCCAAGTTTTGTAAATTTCCAAGTTTTAGGTGTAGCATAGGCTGAGCTGAGTAATTCAGGGATGGTTAATTAACTCAACAAAATTATGTGAATAGGCCAGAATTTAAGAGTACACTGATATTAACAAAATGCAAGATTAGACCACACCTGTAAACAAGAAATAAATTATAATAATAATCTAACTATATAATGAGCATATATGCAAATTTCTTTTCTATATGTTTGTCTAAGCTTAAATAGGATGTGCTAATTGGTTAATTTTCCGGTCTGAATTCAAGTTTTGAATCTCAAGTTCAACCAGGTACAAATGCTAGACGTTAGAATTCATCATCCCTACATGGCCAGACTTCCCCCGGATATACTTTAATCATTTTATTAACTTTTAGCTCTTTTCTGACAATCCTGATTTTTATCAGCTAAATTTAGAATGATATTTGGCTGGATCTAGCCCCGAAATGGCTGTTTTGGCATCCTAGCATCTGCCTTGACTTGACTTTTTGAACAAACCAAGAGGTTTAATTTTTAAATACCTTCTGTAAAACTCAACAAATTTTATCAAAATTTGTATCATCTTGTGGAGACCTTTATTGTGAGTAACTTTTTTGAATTAACCCAAGTCACGAGAATTCCTCTGAAATGAAGTTTGCGTATATGCTTCAGTGACTGGCACAGTTAGTATGTCAATTTATAACTGATACAATGGTGGTTTCAAATCCAAAACGAAAAGCAAGAAGGGAGGTAGGAAAAAGCAAAAAAATATAATACATAATAAACCATTGGCATTATTATTATCATTATTATTATCATTATCATTATCATTATCATTATCATTATCATAAAAACTACATAAAATTAAACTTACATCCCTATTAACTTCCTCTGAAAAAGACAGTCCAGGTTTTTTCATCGACTTCCATTCTTTCAGGGCAATTTCCAGAACATTCCTCTCAATGACAAAAATATTCTCACTGTCATTCACACAACCCAAGAAAGAAAGTTCCTGGAAAATAAAAGCAGAAAGTCATTAAATCAGCCCAAGGTGTCAGATAGGGCCATATCATCAATTAAGCATGATAAGCACAATGCTTAGTGCCTATGAAAACTTTTGGGCCAACCAAAAGTATATTCAAAATCATTCGAGAAATTTACATATTATGAGATTTAAAAATCTATACAATTTGAAACATTAATGAGACTCAAACACCTTAGTCTGGCCCTGGTATCAGATCATAATACACAGGGAATTGGCTGAATTTTTTTTTTCAAATTTCATTTTCATATTTTCCACTGGTACTCAAGATGTTGTAGGAAGATGGAGACAGTGGTCGCATTATTTCATTTGTCCATTTTCACTCTCTTTCATTCTATTTGAGCAATTTATTATAATCTACTTCCAATTTTCTTGGCCTTTCCAAGTTTCAACAGAGTCCTGTCAATTGTATAATACAGGAATTCCATATTCTGTTTATTGCCAGTCTCTCACAATAATGGATAGAACTTTTGTGGTTTCAATTCAGAGTTGTCAACCGGAACTTAAGAGCCCAGTCTGCCCCACTATTTACTCATAAATAGAGGGGGGTAGAAGAAATGGATTCATGCCTTCCCCGAGGGAATCAGTGCAAAGTGAACGCAAACTGCCTCAACTGGAGTTTGAACTTGGTTAGTTTAAACACTGTTACTGACTTTAGGTTATTCATGTTTTGACAATTACACATATCTATGAATCCAGGCTTTGTACATTCAAAGCCATTCAGAGCAGAAACTCAAAAGTTTACACGCACAATCCTCTCATTGAATAAAGAAAAGATTTATTTTTAATTTCTTAATATTTTGTTGGTTTTTTTTCAGTCAATTTACAATGAAAATTTGAGCTAAATTAGTCTATGTCTGGCTTTTTTTTTGTAAATTCTGAATTTTTCAATTGATCACTCCAAATATGGCATACTTTTGAAAGGCATTGGCCACTTGACAGTTTCTATTACACACCTAACCTTCAGCCTTTGTTTTTTAATCATGAATTAACGGGTAAAACCTTACTGGAAGTATTTTCATCAAGGTAATCCAATTCTACCACCACCACTTCTTCATTTACGAGGAAAAAGAAGCACACCTGGTTGGAGGTGATCTATGAAATCCTGCTATTGCTTTCAATCTAGATTTCTGAGTTGAGGAATCATCACTAAACGGAGAAACATTGCTTTTTTTTTTCTTTATCCTAGGGTTTTTTTTTACACATTTCAGCCATTTGAGCCAATGGCTTGAAATGCTGTAGATTTATTTATGAATCATTTCACTTTCTTTAGCTTTGTTTTTATTCGGGGAAAAAAAAGGGATGTTTTTCTTACCTGAACAATGAAATCAATAGCTTTTGGGATTCGACTGGCCAGAGCAAGGGAGGGATGAAATTCCAGCAAATGTAAAGGCATTAAAGCCGACCTGTTAAGAAAATGATCAGAATTAATGATTGCAAATTTTATCAGCATGAAGCAGAATTAGTATTACTGTTTATCAGTAGTGTTCCTAGGGTTGATGTGAGCCCAGGGCAGTAATTCAGGGTTGTCAATTTAAAGATATTTTTCATGCTAAATCAACCTCAATATATCATCAAAAAATGCCAAAATCTGCTTATAAACACTTTCAGCCTTTTTATGGCCATTTATGATAGATGTAAATGGCTAGATTTGGTTAAACTGGCTTTTTTGATTCATTTTTTTTTAATTCTCGTAATTATCTTAATTGTTTTAAAGTTATGGGGCTTACGTCATTTTCAACACCTCCAAGGAGAGATGTAATTTTAGAATTGTGCATGCCCATTATTAGAATTAGCAGGAGGAGTCAAGACCCCACCCTCTTACTCTGGCAAAGCATAATTGAATACTGTTCTTAAATATCTAAATAAAAAAATTCTATAGCTAAAAAAACCCTAAATATTCCCAAGTAATGATTAATCAACCTTGAAAAACAAGAATTTACTTTCATTTTTCACATATTTATATGTAAAAATACATTTTTCCATTTAAACCCTGTACCAACACAAAAAATCTTTCCATTTGGACACATCTCTGCTCAAAAAGCAGGGATATCTGGCATTGTGCTGGAGAAGAAATAGCTTCAAATGTATCCAAATAGGAGATAATGTTTTTTGATATATTTCTTCTTAACAAACATAACGAATGGAAAAAACCACACTATTCGCACATGAAAAAGTAGCCGCATCGGAAGAAATAATCTGATTCACAAAACAGAACAAATCAAGTCCTCCCTGAATTTGAAATCTTGATACACAACATCAGTACTTCTTCCTATATGAAGAAGTTGTTCGGGATCCAACCTTAGAGCAGTCAATATAGAGCTGACCGTTTGGGAAAGCACAGGAAAGTCAGGTAGAGGTCAGCAATCTTGAGAGATTGTCCTTTTGCCTTTTAACGATTTCAGAATTTTTGTCTGCAAACATTTTCCAAGGTTGCAAAACTCTTCCTTAACAAAAAAAAAAACAAACTTTCATTTACCTAAAAAAAGCTCTTTGAATCCCAAATTGACCTGTGCTAACTCCCGATCATCTTTTCCAGTCCAAGTTAAGCTTAGTTTTCAATTTACCTCAACAAATAGAATTCTTTGGTTGCAAGCTACTTCAATCCAGGAAGTCGGCATCACCTATCCTATCAACATTTTCTGCCCAGGTTAACCCTACATACTAATTTACCTCCAAGAATGTAATTGTTTTGCTGGAAAATGACTAAAAAGAGATCTTTTAATCTTAAATTGACATAGGGTGACCTTCTCTAACCTTGGAGGTTAGCACCACCAATTCAATTAAATTTGACCTTATCCATTCAACCATTTGCAAGGTCAAAAGAGTTTTTGTACTATATAACAAACTCAATATTATGTGATAAATTTCATTGATTGGCTAAAAATGACCAGAAATGATCTCGGGTGCCCATGAATGACCTCAAAGATCAACCTATAACTTTCTCCAAGACATATCCTTATACCAAATTTCAGCTTCTTAGGATGCACAATTTTGGCTAAAAATGACCAGGAATGATCTCAGGTGACCATGAATGACCTCAAAGATCAACCTATAACTTTCTCCATGTAAAGATATATCCATATACCAAATTTCAGCTTCTTAAGATGCACAATTTTGGCTAAAAATGACCAGGAAAAACTATTATAACAAGTGATCTCCGACATCAAAATCACATTGCCTAATAATCTGGCTATGAAAGAATTTACCCCGATGTAAAATTATGGTCAAATTCTAAGAAAATTGGATAGAAATCACCATAAATAACTTCTAGTGACCTTGAATGACCTTCAGGGTTAACCTCACCAAGCGTTTTAATTTCAACATAAAATGTACCCATATCGTAGCAAATTTCTTGGTGCAAAATCGTGGCCAAATTGGAAAATATAGTAGAAATGAACAGACATGATCTCTGGTGACTTCAAATAACCTCTAAAGTCAACGTCACATTGCTTATGTCACAAGTTGAATTTTAATGACTTTTTCTACCAAACATAAGGGCAATAGGCGGCACAGTTTTAGCATGAAAGAGGCATGAACAGAGAAAAAAATAAACCGAGGGTTCATATATTAGTATAGATTAGATAAAGATACTCCTACCTATTTTTTGTGGGTTGAAATATATTTCCTTCATAACAAAAATATATTAAGCATAAAATAAAAAACATCTCAGATCTGCTAGAGACTTTGGTAAATATATTTTTTACAAGTCTAGCATTTCAAAAATCAATTGAAGTGAACAAGACGAAAGTTTTCTGTGAAAAATAAACAGGCGAAGCAACAAGCAAAAGAATTTTCCTCAAAATAGATTAAATTAATTCCTCGAGACAGATTACACATTGAAATCATCATCATCATCATCATCAGTCTTTTATCATTTGTTGTTGAACATAGACCTTCCCCAGGATTCACCCGACCTCTCTATCGTGGACATCGTGGTGCCAATACTCTCTGAACTTATCTAGTTCTTTCGATCTTGTATTCTGTTGGCCTTGGTTATGTGTAGGGTCTCTTTTTCATCTTTTGATGATTTCATGGAGATTTGTTGTCCTAGGTAGATGTAGCGGTCTACTTTCTACAGTCTAGTCTGCTAAAGATCATGTGAAGGTCAACTTTCTTGCTTTCTTCCTTCAATTAAAAGTATCAGTTGGAGGTTGTGAAGGTTCTCTGCAAAAAAGACAGTGTTATCTGCAAATCTGAGGTTGCTCAGATATTTGCCATCATTTCTGATTCCTTTATTTTCTCAGTCTAGGTTTTGGAAGATTATCTCAAGGCAGGCTGCATAGAGTTTAGGTAAGCAGGTATCACCTTGTCTTACCCTTTATGGAAGCTGAAAGGGCTCTGAGGCTTTATGTAGCTATGGTGGGTTTTTATTTAGCGTTTTGGTGATTTGGTTGGTGGTGATTTTTGTGAAAAATTATTGATACGATTGAGTTATTGGGTGTAGTTGTTGAAGTCTTTTGGGTTTCTTTTTTTATATAAAAGCATAAAAAAGCAGGATATGGAGAAATGCAATTGTTAGAAGTTTTCCTGAGAGAGATAAACAATATGTATAAGAAACAAGAATCAGTTTTGGATTTGATGTTATTTGGGGAAAAATGAGAGAGCAATAAGTGTATTTTTATTTTTTGAGGTACCATGTTTTTCTAGGTACATCTACAATGAACCCTCAATATAGTGAATTTTGGCTTTTCCAAACATATGTACTATAACAAACTTTTTGCTTTTTTTATCCAAGGAAGTTTGATAAATGCAGCAAACACATGGACCATAATAAACATAGCATCACGAAATATTACTATAATAATGTCCAAAATTCAAAAGGGGAAGTGAGAGTAGCAGATACTTCACTTAGATCTTGATCAGTTGTGGAATTTGAACCAAGGACAACTGTTTGAGCTTTTGCTCAAAGTATACAGATTTCCAAAACAAGTGCAGGTTATCTATCAAAAAAGTGAAAAAATTGGGCAAATTTGTTTCTTATGGACTAAGTGCAGACAACAAATTGTATCATTTAACAATCTGTTGCTTGTTTGCGGCATGGAACAGAAAGGAACTAATTTCGAAAAGAATTGTCACTTGTGATGAAGAAGGATCCTGTACGACAATCGCAAGAGATCTTCACAATAGCTACATATGACAGAAAAGCCACAACATTTTCCGAAACCTCCATTACATCTCAGAAAAGTTATGGTGAGTGTTTGGTGGTATTCTGAATGCACCATCTACAATTCATTTTTTGCAACCTGGAGAAACAATAACAACTCAATCATACTGCCAACAAAATGATGAAATGCATTCAAAATTATCCAGAAAACATCAAATATTGCAAAACAGACATGGACCCATTATGTTGCAAGACACTGCCAGACCTCTCTTTCCGAGTGATCCAACCAAAACAAAGTTGCGGAAACTAAATTATGATATCTTAGATCATCTTCCATATTCACCTGATTCATCTCAATCAGATTCTATTCCAGTTACTTGAATTTCTTCTTTGCAATAAAAAGTAAATGGAGATTATTTTGATTACTCAACCAGGCTTGTTTACATTTCTACATTGCTTTCTTTCCTTTCATAAACAACCATTGGGTCAACCTCATACAAACAAGCAGAATATCAACTCTTTCTTAGAGTCTTCCAAGGTTTTCTCATGATCGCTTTTGTAGTTGTTTCTCTTGAAGATTTAACTTTTCTTGTCGATTGACTACATATTAGTTATAAAAAGACCACATAGGCAAGCATAAACAATCTCTGGAAGTTTCAATCTGATCGTGTTGTCAGTTCACTATAATGCAGCACTTGAAGTAAGCATGTTTTTCTGACACGTAAAAATGTTCTATTCAAAAGACGAGCAATGCACCAATTTTTCATGCACATGACATGCATTCTTCCCAGTGAAATTCCGTTAGGATACAAAAAGATTTAGGAGCCATTTAAATTCAAATGGACCAAAAATTTCAAATTCTCGATTCTAGACTTTTAAAACTCTTTAGAAGGACATAAATATTTTTCTTTTTTCTTTTAAAGATAAATATATCAAAAATATCAATCACATGAATATAAATGTAACAAGCCTGGTTGCAAACAACTCTTACATCTGTTCAAACTGAAGATGATGACTGCAGCTTTCATATTGGGCATATAATGAATGAATTTGCTGATATACAGGACTTGTCAGTTTGGTCCAGTGTGTAAAAGATCGGCCTAGTAATCACTTGATTACAGTTTCAAATCATGCTAGGGAAATGATGTATTTTGATACATTGGTTTGGTTTAAGGTGATGGGAAAAACAAACAGTGAAGTGTTTACTACCCTAAATTAGGTGAGGATTGTTCATATCCTGGTTTTTGTTACAGTGGAAAAACAGAGTCAATTCCAACTTGGACAGGAATTTGAAAAAATTGCTTTAAAGTATTTTTTACCATGTTAAAATAAAAAGTTACTTCTCCAACATGATCTTCTTTAGATTAACTTGATAAAATGATGTCTAGAAAATTATCTCAATGATTGAAAGAAAAAGGCTAACACCTTTCACAAGTCGGTCAATCTGCTACTTGTAACCCAATTAGGCAATCTTGACTCTCTTATACAATGGATGTTGCAAAAACATGTCAAGAAAATCTTTATGCATTCCCGAATATCACTAAGAATGAGATAACATTGCTCACATGGGTACTAAATAAATTTCTCTATGAGATGTGTTTAGCTACTGTATTTTTCACCTGTGAAAGCAAAGGAAACCAAACATTACTTGCTTTAGAACAACCACTATAATTCCCAAACTACAGGAGACAACCACTCTTATCGCAAGTGTAATAAAACTTGAAAGAATGGGCTATCAATTGGCAAAGATCAAATCTATATATCTTCAATAGTGGCTGAGTTTTTAAGCTTCAAAAAGCATCGCTAACTGGTCAGGTCATGCCATTTTCTTAAAAAATCTAAATGAATCTTCAAAACATGTCTTATTGAACAGTAAAACCCGCATTTTTCTATCTCCCATAATTTTGAGATATGGGGCAGTTCTCTGACCACTGCATTTGATAAAAGCAACCTTGACTCTTGCCTTTCACAATGAGGTTATTGACTCAAGGCAAAGCCGTTTAAAAGATTACTAAGGAGATGATGATACTAATATCTTTCTTTTTTTCTATAACAATTTACATCAAAGGTTGATCAAATAATAATAAGTCTCAGAGACCAACCTCAGCTGACCCGCCTAAAGAGACTGGTATTGAACCTCTACCTCCAGACTTGCTCAGTTCTCAACTTCAACGCTATTCCAATGCCTGTGTTATATAAGTCTCAGAGATAATGCTTAGATCATGTCCCCTTCCGGCCATATCTTATGATCGTGATTAAAATCATAGATTTACTTACTGGTTGGAGTGAATGGATATTGGAAATTTGTTAATGATCTGCCATGGCAGCCCATGCATTTCATCTTTTATAGTCGCTATGTAATCTCGTTGGTCTTTAATCTGGAAGAAAAGAATATTGACAATGATCAAGGACCAAGGGAATGGTCAAACCGTTTTGATAAAATTAGATCTTTTGAAAATTGAATAAACATTTTCTTAACCATCAATGCAAAAAAAATACAAATACTTGTATGAATATATATGTGAATTATAAATTGCATTATATTATATAGAAACTCATTTTAAATGATCTCCCATCGTTATACTGTTAATATATCATTCAATTTTAGACAACGTAAACAGAGTAAACAATTGAAGAAAATGGGGATGCTGCAGGATTCAAACCTGCTCGTACCGATAGGATAGCCACTTCAATGTAGCAATGCAAGCTAATATATATATATATATATATATATATATATATATATATATAGCCAATAATACATAACAGTGGCATTGGAAGAAACGAATAGGCCGAAAATAAACAAGATGAGACAGTGGGTAGAGAGCAGTTATTCAGGCTTTTGCATTACCAGCTACTGTTTAGCTCAATGGTATGAGCATTGCTGCATTGAAGTAGCTATCTCATCGATGGCAGGTTCCACTCCTACAGCAGCCTCATTTTCTTTAATTGTTTATTCTATTTACATTGTTTAAATTGAGTGATATAATAACTGTGTAACGACGGGAGATTATTTCAAATAAGTTTCTTTGTAATATAACCCAATTTATAATTCATTCTGTCAGATCACCTACATCCATTCCTCAATACATAACAAATATATATATATATATATATATATATATATATATACATATATATATATATATATATATATATACACAAACACAAACATGACCATGTGCGTATATATATGTATATATATATATATATATAATTAGATTCCAGCTGGTTTTATATATATATATATATATATATATATATTATTGTGTCATCCACAGACAGCTGTTTTGTTGTATTACAACTCTTCAGTGTGGCCATAGACTATCTATTATCCGATCCAGTACCACAAGGTAGGATTGAAACCTTCATTTCAGACCCAGAGTATATGTATGCATGCACAAATACACAATATATACAATAATAGCTTAGTAAGCACTAAAATGGGTTGGTCATTAACAAAAATAGAGATACAATTTTTCATTACTCGGTGTCGCAGGCCATTCGCTCACTTCTCTTTTTAACATTACACCACTGTGAACAAACAAAGCAAAAAATACGAAAAAAAATGTCTAAAATTTGTGAGAAACCAACCTGCTGATTGAGAATTTCTTTGACAAGTGAAGTATAGAGGTGCAGGCTGATGCATTCATTGAAGTAGGTATCGTTGAAATACTGTGTGTACTGGGGATGAAAACGTGGCCGCTGATGGATGATCTGCGTGATGGTCTGTGCCAAAAGGCGCCGTTCATCTCGATCAAAAACATTGCAGTAGGCCTCGAAATAACACCTGATCAACTACAAAAAAGAAAAACAGCATTCTGACAGATCAGAAAAAAAAAAGAAAAGAGACCTTTGGAGAAAAATGGAAAAATCGAATTTCTTTCCCTCTTGTCAATTGATAGGGAAAAAAACTGTATACACTTGGTTATTCTACAACACATTATCCTGTTTGTGGATTATCTATGGGCAAAACATTCTAAATTTGAATTTTCTTTCAAATAGCTGAAAAACCCATCACACGGGCAGAACTTTTCAACTAGATGTCTACTTTACGTATTCAAATAAAGAGAGTTCTGGTAACCTGACAGACACAAAGTAAGGGTCCACTTTAGGATTATACTTATATAGTAAATCAAACCCATCATTGAAAAATTGAAAAGTTGGGGAATTTTCAGAAACTAATATGCTAAAAACATGTCTAGGATTCCATTACTAACCACAGAAAATTTGATGGCCATATTGTAGCTGTCTTTGAGTTATACAATAACAGACAGACAGATAGCCATTAGATGATATATTGTCAGAATAACAAATTTTACAAGTGGTTAGAAATTTATATGGCAGGAAAGTATCTTGATTTGCAATTGATACAAATATTGTTCCTACTGAAAGAGGAACAGAAATATGAAAACTTCATCTTTGTTGTTGTCATTAGTTTAACCATTGCTGTAAGTGTCAGCACTTTCTTGAAGCACTGTTCCTACTGTGCCCTATTGAATGCCAGATCTTTCGTAGTTGTCCGGCAAGGGGATGAGACTTATTTTTTTGGACACAGCAGCAACTGTTCCAGGCCCATCTTTCAGCACTCAAAAATTGAAGGATTTACCAACACTGAGAAAATGGTAGGTACTTGGGCCGAGTAGTCTGCATACCACGCAGTTCCTAATTCCAGAAAACCAATGTATAGCATCTCTCTAGTAAGCAGTAGTATTTGCATTATTCACATGAACAGCTGTCATACATGTATTACCGAGGTGCCAGAGCAACTGTACTACTACCCAAACATAGTAGACAAATTTGCACCGATCCCAAAAATAAAGCTCAAAACTTTATCTAATGCAATTATCAGAATTGCTTCCAATTGAGCCCTGTGCTGGGATAATGTACTCACATCTCTTAAAATACGCATAATAATACATTGCAACATACACCTAACACAACATGGCAAGTTTTAAAGAGAACAGTAACAATTTTTTGAGTTCTTTAAAAGTCAGTAGTGTTTGCTTATACTGTTTATATTTTGAAATTCTTCACTGTTCTTGAATTAAATTATATGTTAATTAATTATAGAACAATGTAAAAGAACATTTCTCTGAAAAAGTTGAAAAGACATGGACTTTTCAAGCACAAATTCGGATAGCTTTCCATCCTACAATTGAAGTATAAAGTCTATAACAGAGTTTATTTATACCTCTAAGATTCTACAGACCTTGGCTGTATACCGATCTCTAACACCTGCTGAAGCAAATTATTACCCCCTTGAGTTACGAAAGCATCCATTTCATTCGCTTGTGAACATTTCAATGAGTTTGTACACGGGCAACAATTTATTGCTTTCTAGCGCCCCCTATACTTTTTGTTAAGAATTGAACACAAAACTCTTCTTTTTGCTAGATATAGAAAACATCACTGCCTACTACAACCCCTATAAAAGCTCTGAATACACGTGGTCAATCACTTATTGGTGCTGGCACCTCTAGTTGGTTACACTTTTTTGGCCCCGTTTTGCCAGCTACTTTCTCTCTCCCTTTCTCTCCAAGATCGGTATCATTTTGTTGATCTCCCGATCCGAACTTAACCATTTTTCCACTGTGACAAATCTCTGTACTAACTTTGCCCATTTCAGTTCACCGATGTCAAGGCATCTCAAATATGCATAGCTACACAGTTACTCAACCATGTCCTCACCACATGCTCCAAACGCATATACACCTCTAGCTCTCATGAATGAAATGGCAATGCTTTTTACTACCCGATAGTCACCATGAGCTGTCTCTTGATTCTCCTTACTTCAGGAAGCCAACATGGAAACTCCATGTGTTTGCTGTCTTTTCCTCAAAAGAACTTTCCTTCTTCATCTCAAAAAACATTATAGTGGCTATAATTTAGATGATAAAAAAACTGATAGATATTGTAAGTCTCTATCTTGCATTTTGTAAGTGATATTCCTTTTCCTATATTCTTCCCTTCACCTCATCGTTATCACGGTAGATCTCTCCAAACAACTATGTGTCAGCAAAAGCCTCCGGCCTTTCCTTCTTCAATTTCTATAAGAATTAAAACTTGTTATTGTTAACCTTTTCATTTGTCCTTTTTCTTCTGCATTTGTTAACAATCAAATTAACCCTTTTTTTGCGTTTAAACAGTGACCACTTTATTTTCCTAGAATTTATCTTCCCAGATGTATTCTGGTAATTTGTTTGGCAGCTAATGTAATTATAGTGACCGTAAGCCACCAAAAATCATCATTAAAAATCCTATGGCTAAAGCACCACTAAGAATACAATACTCTTAATGCGACTTCAGAAACATAACTTTGTGTTGGAATATACAAGAGTGGAACTGATGCACGTTATAGACACTCTCTGTCAAGCAGCACTCAAAGATAACACACCAGAAATATCTGACAAGGACATGAATTTTTTTGTCTACTCAGTCATGTACTTATTACCCATCAGTGGCAGACATCTGCCACACTTTGCAATAGAAACAAGTAAGTTCAAAACTCTACAGCGACTATAAAGTCAAATTACTGTTGGATGGCGTGAACACTGTTTCATAATAGTCATCATACTATCCTATGTCTCTGCTTATTTTCAGGTGGATGTCTTTCTTTTCTAGAAAATTCTGACATTCTATTCACTCTTAAACCAGATCTCACTAGGTGTTTAGAAGTTTTATGCAGTCTTTTTTTTCAGTTTTATTCCTTGCCAAACTTCTGAATTCTTGTTCCAGTATTGGTACCTGTACCAGTTCCTCAGAACCATCAGCTTCTATACTTGGGGTGGATATTTTGATTTTTGAAGAATCATCTTGCCTATTGTCTGTTTTGTATTCTTCAATAACTTTTTCAGGAATTTCAGTCTTTTCATTCAAGACATTTTATGTCATTATATTCCTAACTGATTACTTCAATAATAACTTTGAGATGAATTCTCAGCACTGTGCCCTACTTTTAGAGGAAATTTTTCATTGCTAACTACACATTCAAAGAGTTGGTCTTCTGTGGCAACTTTATTTATTCATTCAATGAATATTAGAATCCATGCATTCTGTTTTTCGTTAATATCTTTCAGCTCTTTCTGAAGCTGATTCCTTTCCTTCCAGATAAAATTGCAGCATTTTTATTGGGTTTTATACACAATTCTCAGGTGTTCTAATTTGTCAAAGATTTCAAAATATTTATTTTTCTGATGTTGTATTTTGTGCATAACAAGCATAAAATGCTCCGATTTTTCTGTGGTAATTGTTCTTTATATTCCAAGAAAGAATTCCTTTCAATTTTAGATTCTAAATCATTATTTATATCCTTTTTCTCACATGATTTCCTTTTTCTTCAATTTTTGACTTTGATTTTGCATTTTTATAGTTTTAACTTTTCCCTCTGGATTTTTTCAAATGATTTATCCAATGTTTCATGAAGTTTTTCAAAGCCATTTACATTATGTAAATCCATTATATCCATTGATAAAACTTCTTATTTTCAAAAAAGCTACTTCTTCCAAGCTGAGTAATTGTCCAGTGAAAAAGTTGGTAATTCCACTTCTTCAACTAAGAGAATAAAATAAGCATTTGTTATTTTTGTTCTTCAATTACGGAAATATCAACGTTTGTCAGATCTATTTTTGTTTTTGTTTTTTTCCAACAAAGGAAGAAATGGCTTCCCAAATGTCTTCATTATGTTTTTTTTTAACTACTGCTCTGCTACCAGTGTTGATTAAAAAATGACAGACTCAATAGGAATTGAAACAACAGATATGTACTTACAACTCTTTAATCTCTTCATTACATTGGCCGACACGTGTTTCATTTCACCTCATAAAAATATGGCCATCGTTAACCCAGAATGTAAAAAATAGCCGACCTATGGGAAGTCCATATGCACTCTCCACTAGGGGGTATAACTCAAAACTAAAAATTGGGAATACTTACTTAGCATCAAGTATTGATAAAAAATTCACAAGAAATAAAATCGAAAAAGAATCATACTTACCTCCCGCTTACAGTTTTGAAAAGACACTTCTTGTGTCCAGAAATCAAGCAAGATGCCAAAACGGTCAATATGCATAAAAGGATACTCATTGTTCAGGAAATTATTGCTGACCTAAATAGAAAAGAAAAAACAATTCTAATAAGAAATTTTAATTTTCTCATCATGGAAATCCGATGTCAATTCATTAAGCTGAAAACAATAATGCTTATCTAAAGCAGGGTTACCAGATTTGTCCAGAAAGGGAGATATTAGAATAGTATCAAATTTGAAAATCAAGCAATTATGGGGGCAGAGATTTAATACTAGTCTCTTGGGGCAGGCCTACCTCAATAGTATTGAACATTTTATTCCCATGAGGGCTATATTACTCCAGTTATGGTTCATTAATCTGGGATTAACATCTTTAATCTTCAATGCAACATTACATCTTAACTGCTAGGCTATCAAATCAGTTTCCTATAGCTCTTTTTAAGCTTGTTGCAAAGTATATATATACTTAACTAAAGTGCTTGAAGATTGTATGTATTAAGGTTTATAGCATAAAAAAAGAAATCAGCCAATCATGTTTAAATTTTAGCTGCAGCAGCTGATGCTCACTTTGCAATAACACCATTGGGAAAAGTATCTGTCTACTTCTCCCTGTTCCATCATGAGATATGTGGACAAAAATGTCTCATCACTGGCATGTCATGATGCTTGACAGAGAAGATAGTGGATGAGTAAATACATGGGTGAACCACTCTCTCATAACTACCATATATGCCAAACTATAAGGTGTATGGTTTAGAAGGGTAGTTATAGGACTACTGCTCACTCCAACTCATCTAAGCTCAACGACTGTCCAAATCGAACTTCGGTAGATAGATCCCTGGTCATGATACCGGCACATCGGACACAGTATTTTTCATATATTTTTTTCTAACCAAATATCTGTCTTTTATACCAGCATATGTGGTACCTTACCTATCTAGGCAGTAACAGCAAAAAGCTGATCCTCTCATAGTTAGCCTTGACAGGTACCAATATATTAGTCAGCGTGGAGTGTGAGTTATGGAAGATAAATGATTGATTGAGAGACAATTAATGTGTCTTGAGTGATGTGTGTTTTTTTACAAAGTGTGAAGTGTCAATTAGCATCTGTATTTTTAACAACAAAACAAAAAATGATAAACAAACAATAGAAAATTTACATATTAGCTAGGACACTGCATCACTCCCCATTTTTACAACTAAGAATTATCTGAAAAGTATCTTCTATGTTATTCAAGTTTTAACAGTCTTTTTACAGGACATTCAACCCAAAAGCTTAGTCTGACCACAGATAAGTAATATTTGATCCTGATTTTATTTCAAATTATATCTATTATATTTTGCTAGAATTTTGAATGTAGATTCCATGGGTAAAGATCTCTCTCTCTCTTTCTCTCCCATACCTGATGAGATCGGCAAGGCTAGAACTGAAATTCCTTATTGCTTATCACAGTGAATTTGAAACAAAAAACAAAACATAAGGGTAGAGGAAATAGAGGTAGTATATAAATGCACCCCCCTTCCAAACAGAAAGGATTTTGTAGATAGACGTTTAAGGTCAAGCAATAAAAAAGAAAAGAGAAGTCCTCAGACATCCAAGTACAGTTGAAAAGAGAGCGAGACCCCTCGACAAAATAATAAATGGTTGAATTCTAAAAACTTTGAACTGTGACTGCCGTATGGAAAATCACTCCACTTTCAACCCAAAAGCCACAGATAAGTACTATTTGAACATTAATTTAGCAGTCCATAAATCAAATGGTAAAATTTCTGAAATAGGATTTTTTTTAAATTATTCAATTTTTTTTTTCCTTCTAATGTAGTCCTCAAGGTTATTTGGGTTGTCTCAAAAAACATCTAGATTACACCATAAGATTGCATGAATGACTTCCATAGAGAACTTGTAAATTGAGGCCCATTGTCATATTTCATGATTTTTGTATATCCGAATATGGAAGATACTTTGTCAGTGATAGATATAATAGTTGCAGTAGATGTGTTTCTTACAATTTTAATATATTACCATTAATGATTCGCCAGAAGGAAGTGGTCTGCAAAACTCCATACTCAGATGTAACCACAAACCAATGAATCGTTCAGACATGCTCAGCAGTTCATGGTCACAGCAATCGTTGTTGCCTCGGTAAGGAATGCAAGTCGTTATGCTGGCTTCTAATTCAGTATTTATTTGCGGAAACCATACTTTGCTGCAAAGTAGAGATTCAGTTCATTGATTCCTTGATGCCTTTATTAGCAAGGTGGATAACTTAGTTTTGAAAGGACAGTGGAATGATGAGTTGTAAGTCTTTCTTACTTCTTTTGCTCTGAATTTGCACACGAGTCTTTCACATTTCTGAATGACCAACAAATCTTATGATCAATGACAGAATGTTCGTAATACTAACCAGTTTTGATCATTTTGATTTCTGCCTGATGGAATCTTTAGCGGTTTCTTGTCTCACTTTGTAAAGGGTCATTGCATATGGTGTGGATATGCTCGATACAAAATTTATATATTCTTCAGCAATTACCTCCTCTCTGCTGGAAACTGCAGCATTGGCGTATGGATGTCTGGACATATAGTTTGCTGGTTTGTTCTTGCCTGGACGATAAATCATTTTTAGGTTGTATGTCTGGAGTCAGAGCAACTATCTGACTATTTGCACTTGGGGTGACAGATTGTCCAGTATTGTCAATAGTAGTTTATGCTTAGAAATACATTGAAATACTCACAGGCCCATATGACTGCAAGCACTTCATGTTCAATTTGAGAATATCATTGCTTGACTGAGGTAAGGGAATGACTAACATAACAAACTGGCTTGTTATTTTGAGTCAGTATAGCTTTAATACCTACTGGACTAGCATCCATTAGTTCTGTAGTCTTGTTGATGTTGAAATATGCTAACGTGGCACTTTCGGATAACACTGCTTCAATTGAATTAATGTTCTTGATTTTGACCCCATTCAAATGCAGCATCAAACTTCAGGGGCATTTGTGAATGTAGAGGCTTTATGTAGTGCTCTCATATTAGTCGTATCTGGATTTGAACCTGTGGTTGCTGAAATAAACATTTTCCTTATTTATGGTCAGACCTGATCTTTTTAGAGGTGTCAACACCAGTACATGATCATGATCTTTTCTGTCTCAATTAAACACAATGTTGTCATCACTGTCATTTCTGGTCCCATTTATGTTGATAATGACAGTTTTTATAGCCTGTTGGAAATGTAAGTTGACCTCAATGTCTTTGAGATTTCCTATACAATCACAGAAACTTAGATATTGGCTGAGAATGTCACAGTTAGAATAGCTGTCATACAATAAACACCTACGTATAAAAATCTGAGTTTGATAACTTAGTAGTGATAGTGCAGAGCCATAAATGATAAAAGGTTTTACAGCTGCTACTGAGGACATTCCTGCTTCTTTTGTAGATGCTATAACTTATTGTTTAGCAGTATTTGATGGTGAATTGTATAGATGAATTTTTCTTTTGCAAGTTCCTAATTTGAGTCCTCATAAAGTTTACTGGCAATGAAAGAGTTTATGATGTTATCAGATGCTCCTGAGTTCATGACCAAGGCTACAAGCTCTTCTTCCATTTAAATTTGTCTTGGGGCATAACAGAAAATATGTATTCTTTATTAGTGTCATGAAAATTGTTGCTGGATTTTGGATATGATTAACACATTTTACAGAGTTCTCGAGTTTCCTCCCTCCATGACACATTGAAGCAAAAAGTCCTACCGTTTGACACTTGTAGCGTTTGATGTTACGAGAGCTAATACATTCTTGGCCTGTGTGTCCTTCAGGGTCACATTATGAACATCACTATTTAATCAGTCTCTTTATGTCTGTTTCTGCGTTGTTAGAATTCTGGCTCATTTGTTTTCTGTCTTTGTGTTGTTGTGTGTACATTTTTAGCTCTAAATACATTTGTATCTTTACCTATTTCCTGCGTTTGCTGTTCAGAGACTTTTTCCAGACTCTGATTCAATGTCAGGTTCCTCTACGCTAACAACTTCATTCACAGTTATAATGAATTGAACTTGTCGATGATTTGATCTCTTATAAAAGTCATTCATTTTGTTGCCAAAATCGTGGCCTTTTTTGGGTTGGCATAGATGGGTGGCAAATCGTTTCATTGTTTCTTCTTCACTTTGTTTAGCTTGTATGAAAATGTGTCAGAGATGGGGAAAATTTTTCGCTAGTTTGAAGTGAGCTGTTAACATATCGACTGCAGCTTGGTACTCAGCAAAAGTGTCTTCAAATGTGATAAACATGATCTGCACATTAGGAATGGAACAATGTAAAAATGATTGACGTCCCTGATGAATGTTGTTGTATCCACTTGAATCTGCAAAAATTACAAATCTTTTCTCTCACTTTTCCCTTTGCAGAATTGTTAACACTGTATCACGTGTCTGGTTGTTTCCTCAAAACACTGTATTGCAATACACAGTCAGCCAACAGCACTTTCACCATAGAGCCCATTTGTAAACAACCTTTCTGTGAACATATGTTTCAACAATTGCTGTGTTCTTTTTTTTTCTTCTTGGAGGTTAAAAAATGTAAACAAAAAAAAAAACTGAATTTTCTTCCAAAAATAAATTAATTTTACACCCTGACAACATTGGAAGAACACAAACCCAATGATAAAACACATAAATTTTAGAATGAATTTTTGGCTAATGATCAGAGAAATAATCCAGCAGATGTCAACATTGTAAAGCAATTAAAACTGAAAGAAATTAGTTCTTGAGTTTTCCTTGGCTTTGCTAGGAAAAAAAGGCTCAAATTTCAGTCAAGAGAAATGAAAAAGAAACAAAACACAAAAATTTATTATGTTTCAAAGGAGTAATTTTTTTTTAATTAGATTTTATTATTGGCAACATACATACACTATAGTTAGTTATTTGAGAAATTCCCAAATAAAACTTTTATTTGAGAGTTTATTCCTCATCAGGTGTTGATTTTCTGTCAAAAAAATTCTTTTATCATTCCAATAAGTTATATAAGTGTAGATTAATTAAGCTTATTCATAAAGTATGTTTTTTTACATTTTTATCAAAAACAACAACACATAACTTCTGTGAAGGATGTGTCTCTTTTGCAGAAGAAAAAATTGAAGTGTTCAATCAAGAAAGTTTAATAGATAATATTTCAAAAATAAAATAGGTCTCCAAAAATTGATTCAAAGAAAATTTGGCAATCCAATGATCAATTTTCTTGATTTAGAAAAAAACTTGAAATATATTAATAATTACATTTCTTAGATTGTTCAAAATGAAGCTCAAATATTTCAAGATTAAAATTTCCAAATTAGAAATACTGATTTTCATTAGATCAATTTCAAAAGTACTGTCAGCTGACTGAGTGTTGGCAATATGGTATTTGACGAAACGACTGAGGACCCTTTATCATGCGCGTCAAATATCTGGACAGGCAGTACAAAGATTTGCACTATGTTGCACTGATATTTGGATATTCCTGCAGTTGACATTATTAACTAGCGGTGTCGCCTGTTATGAGTTCAATTCTTGACTTTTTTTTGTCACAAAATGTGATGAATGATTCGCGGAACATCAATAAATAAGAGAGAGACAAATAATAAGTCTTGAGCGATGTGTGTTTATTTTCAAAGTGTACCCTATCAGTAAGCATCCGTATCTTTGGCAACGTAACAACTATGACTAAGGGCCAATGCACACATTTGAATATGACTTAGGATGCTACAGTTAGATAAAGAGAGAGAGAATCTATCCTGTATTTTACTGATTAGAATAAGGCAAAATGTAAAACTTTTTCATAGCTTACCTCTCCACTCAGTAAGAATTTCCTTCTATTAGTCAGATAAGTATTTCGTAAGTTTTTATCTTTATCTATGTAGTGAGAACCAAGCAAAAGTAGATCCTCCTCTAGTGCACTGAAATAAAAAAACAATTTGTTTTGATGGTTGAAAGAAAAGTTGCAAGTTAGATGATTGAGACTTTGTTTAAATTGTGTCAGAAAACATGTAAAATTGATGATTTCAACATGTACCATGTGCTTAAAAATCTATATAATTAGTTAATCTACTTAAAGAATCAACAGTGGGAATTTTTCTCTTTCTCTGTCTGTAACAATGGACTCTTCTACTTAAAGATAACAATTTTACTGATAAAAATATTTCCCACCATAATTTTAGGCACGCTGTAAGCAAAGCAATGGCTATTTACTAATCAATATGAAAAAATTAGCTGTTGGAAATAACTAGCTGAAACCTACCCTACGGGACAAAATTTTTCCAGCTAGATGTCTGCTTTATAAAGTCAACGAAAAGATAAAGATTTAGTTTAGCAAACCTACCAGACACAAAGTAAGAGTCCACTTTAGCATATACTTACATTGTAAATGGCACCTTTGCTAAAAACTTAAAAAGTTTAGGAATTTTCAAAAACTAATATGCTAAAAACATGCTCCATTAGTAAGTACAGAATATTTGGTGACCATAGATGTCTTTGAGTTATGGGATGACAGACATTCTGTGAATTATAGTAAGATTAAAATTACAGTGAATCAAATTCATCTTGACAGGTCCTGAAATTCAGTTAATCTCTCAGTGTGGGATCAGTCACACAAAAAGATATTGTTTTGATTTTTCAAGCATACACACATCTTAGTAATGGACCGGAATACATCATTTTCCCCCAATAGTTATCATTTCTTCTATTAAATAAAAATGTATTTAATGCAATGCAATAATATATCTATTCCTTTTAAAGCATCTCTTCCAGCTTTTTTCTGTCAATTGTACCTTCTTTGATCTGAATAAATTTCAAACCTTAAATAAAAATACAAATCAAAAGAAGTTGTCACATTCAAGCTTCAATATAATTCAGTTTGTTGCCAACAAGTTCAAGAGCAGCTGATGGAAGAAATCACGGAAGCAAGTTTTTGACAACAATTTAATTGGTTTAATGGAGCAGATTTGTTCTCACATAAGAACTGTATGCACAAACCATAAAATCAATAAAGCACACTTCATTATAGTTAACAATATAAGGCTAGTTGGCCGTGGATCCTAATAGTTTTTGCTTATATAATCACTCACTTGTCTAGAAAACCGCAAATAAAAACAGATTTATAATGTAACATAGAAAAGCAATGCAGGTAGGGATGTTTCTATTTGCAATTCCTTTGAACTCAGCTTTTTAATAAGTAGTTTTGTCACACTGGGTTGGTTTTATGGTCACCCGCCTTCCTTTGAAGTTTGGCTGACAGTACCCAAACGGCAATAAACATCAAAAGGCAAGCTATAACAGCTGTGTCTTTAGTTTTTTCACAAAGAGTTAAATCATTAAAAATTTGTCTCATAAATTGTGAATTTGTGTCTCAACACAAGTCCCATTTTCAGAAACTATTTAAATTGTGGAAGTCATTGATGTAAACATTGTGCTTTTAAATACTGAAATTCGGTATGCTATGTAATATATTGTAGTTATTTTGGTGGTATTTCTTCTTATTTTGTTAGTTTTCATACATTAGATAATGTTTGCTGTCTTTTACCTATCACTCGCCCTTGAATATCTCCCATAACCACCTTGTAGTTATTGCAGCTTGGCTATAATGCTGTCGATTTTCTCAGACCCCCAACATCCACATTATGATGGCGTGGTGGCATGAGATAATCAATCAGCTCATGTGCTATTATTTATAGTGATGTTCCAGTATTTAAAAAGAACATTTGGAGGTATAACTTCTTTTTTTTACTTACTTTAAATCATTGATTGCTTCATCATACATTATGTAGAAACCTTTCTGATCCTGGACGTAGATATTTCCATCTTTAATTATGTAGAAGTCATCATGGCTCTCGGTATCGGAAACCCCGAGGAAATCTGTTTCACTGATTCTGAATCACAGAGAGATGTCAATGTGAGATACATTTTAATTTTCTGGTGTACCTATACCTAGAAGACACAATTTTTTTTTGTACTGGCAAAAATAGATTTTTTCTCATTGACTCTTGCTAATCAACAACAAAAGTCTATCAGAGTTGGATTTTTGCTAGAGCATACATAAGGAATCTTACAGAGAGAAACACAATATTTATACAAAATATAACCATATTTTATGCTGAGCTACAACCTGAGAGAGAACTAGCTACAGAAGAGTTAAAACCCTGAAAAAGCTAGTGAAGATTTTTTTTAAAAAGGTCTGGTTAGTCACTCAATAGAGACCATCATATGATCAATGTCTTTGAACAGCATGTCATGCTGGGGATGATCAATTAGAAAAATTGAAGAATAGATGATCAATGAATAAGTTACTTCTCTTGCTTTCAGTTGATCTGTGATCTCTGAAAAGTTAGAATTTCAAAAAAACAAACACAAATAGATAGATAGGAATTCGTTTATTGATATTCCAGTCTTTGGTCCCCTCCAAGAGTACCATATGGCTATTCTAGAGCATTTTTTAGCGGCAATGTTCAATATTAGTTTGGCATTATCTTTAATCTTCAACCAAGCTGGTTTTAGAATTTGGAAATTTCTTCTCCAATAGGATTTATAGTCAAAAAGTCTTTGGAAACTGACAAGCTGAGAAGAAATTAGAGATTTGAGATGATTTGGTGGATCCTGGGGGGATTGGCCCTTGAAGGGCCCCCTCCAACATATAGTGAGATTTTTCAGTGGAAACACAGTAGGTGAATTATTTATAAAGCTTTTGTGGGCTCCCCTTGATTAGGGGTCAGTGGGTGACGGATAGCTCCCCCTTAAGATGTCAGTAAAAGCAGTGAATTTTGCTGGCTCCATTGCAGTACTTTACCACAGAGCTATTACTAATTAACTATATATAACAGAATAAAAATAAAATTGGTGCAAGCATATATATATATATATATATATATATATATATAGCTTACTTGAGCATAAAGCATAATAAACTTACTTGAAATTCGCAGGTGTGTTATGCAGGTAAGCAAAGGTGCCAAGACCACCTCCACCACCCAAAGTACCATTCAATTCAGTCAGATTCCGATGGTTTTGTGGACTAAGAAGTAGGGAAAAAAAATTAATACAACCACCGTAGTTATTTATACTATATTCCGTAATACCCCGCTTAGCACTACCCCAGTTAACATCAATGCATTAAAACACTCTTTTTCAAATACGCTTTGCAATAAATTTAGAAATGCTGAACTTCTAAAATAAATAATGATAAAAGACAGCATCTTGGACAGTCTCAAAATAACTGTATACTGTTAACTTAGGTTAATGTTTCATGTCTATGAGAATAAACATATGCACTAAAATTTATAGTGATATACATTGACACCTAGTGATATTTCATCAGCTCTGAAAAATAGCTACCAGATAAAGCTCAACGATGATATCATATATTTTAAAATAATTGCTGGCACAATATTTTCAGTCAGACAGTACTATATACATCATGATGATAATTGTATGTAATCTATTTATGCAATGTTTTAATGACCCCTTATGGCACAGCATTTTTCAGGAATGGAAGTTGAGCGCTGAACAAGGTATTACTGTAATTACAATGATTTTCACAAATACCAGTCTGATAACAAATTAGAAAGAACATTTTGGCTATTGTTTTAAAATGAGATTCTTTTGCAGACGTTTTATAGACTCATAATCCAAAAGCAAGGATGGACCTTACAATCTTCAGTCTTTTCTTCTACCGGGTCATGCATCAACAAAACACTAGAAATTTTATTAGGAACCTCTTTGTTATCTGTGATACAATCATATTGCAATTACCACTTTCAAAGTGACTGGGCAGACATACCTTGACCCTGTCCTAGGCAAGTCCCATACCTTCATATGTAGGCGGCAAGAGATTACTAAGATATTGACAAGCTCACACATGCAATAACAGATAACAGATAATGCACCTTATGACGAATACAAGAGGCCTGCAGATAATGAAGAAGTATTTTTTATAATGCACCACTCTCATAAAAAAAGAGAACTTTTAAAGAAAACATAACCTTAAATCAATTTGTGATATGTCAAGTAACTTGGAAATTTTTATTTACTATTTCAGAAATTTGGAGGAAAAAAGTTTAATCAAGATCAGTTCCACTTACCATTTCATGAAAAGACATTTTTCAATCAAAAATCACCACCTCAGAAATTATGAATAATCAAATAATAGTGTAATATAATCTTTATTTACCAGTAAAGTGTTTGTTTGTTTTTTGTTTTTTAGATATAGCTCTGCCCATCTTTTTTTTTTTTTTAACACAAGAGTGAATATAATGAATGATGAAATAAGAGCTAATAATTCATACTCTGTTCATCAGACAATTTTACAACATAAATGATGAGATAAATCCAGAAAAGCAAGCTTTCAGGTAATCAATGTTTCATTGACAAACAAGTGGGTCTAGATGATATTTCAGTGTTTACTTACATCCCCAGGACAGAAAGATTGAAAATGATTCATGTTGCTTATTTATAAGGAAACAAATGCAGATAAATGAGATAGATATAAAAATGAAATATGAAATGAATGGCCTAAGCAACTTTAAAGGGACAAAATTGAGAAAGACAGAATTACTTTGCTGGTCTAAGTAATTCAAGATATAAATCACTTCTACTTATAATGCTCTAAGGATGATAACGATAAATGTCCAAATATTAACCCATTAACCATGGACGGTGGTGAGGAGTAATAGATATCTATCGCAAGATAAAAGCCCCCGTCTATTGAAAGATAATCCATAGCAAGATAAAAGCCCTGACTAACAGATATAAATAAGTTGCCATCTATCATAAAACAGACATTTCATCTAGTTAGCCATAGAATGACAATGATAGGAATATCAGCCATTCATAGTTAATGGGTTAACAAATGAGACATTCATGTTCGTTGATTGGATTTTAGTTAACTATAAGTGTATTGTATCATTGTACTTCATCTAATAGTTTTTACCTTGTTTGAGTCAGTTGTTCACCATCAAATGAGAGACCACCATCATTGATTGTCAGTGTCCTCTCGATAGAACGCAAATAATTTAACGAGAGGAGACACTGGAAATAAAATGCAATATCAATTATTTATTTATCATGCAAATGATTCTTTTCAAAATAATAGACAATACAAAATTTAAATGTCTGCTATTCTCATTTGTGATTAAAATCTTCACTTAAACATATCTTTATTTTTTACCAAGTTCGCCATCCTTCTCTTACTTTTTATCATAATGGCTTTTACCCAATCTGTTCTTCAGATGTCAAATTGAATTGCAGGAATTTTGATCCAAGAAACAGCTTCTAAGAAAATTCAAACTTACAGAGGGTGTGCAAAAGCCATATCTCAGAATCCAAACTCAGGAAAGAGCAACACTAGGGATAACACCAAGAGATAGAAAGAGATCAATATAGACCTGAGAACAGATCAAGGTAAAAGATAACAAAGAAGTAATTGAGCAACAAAAATGGAGGTGGGTAGGACACATAGCGAGAAGGATAACTGATGATGTAAAATATTGCTCAAATGGTACCCAAGGAATGGCAATCGAAGTAGGAGATCAGACAGGAGAGATGAAATGGAGAGGTTTGCTGGTAAGACATGGCAGAGGTTAACACAGTTACGGTCAGCATGGAAGGAGCTGGGAAAGATATTTGTCCAACATTACACTCATGATAGTTGCTGATAAAGATCTCAGAATCTCAAACCACTTAAAGTCTCTAGATTTCATAAGTTTTATACTTTCATTAGTTTCAATACTTGTTAATAGTATACAGATAATGTTGTTCACATTTTTAATTTCTTCCACCGAAAGAAAATGGTTATGTAAATTCAATTAATTTCAACATGAATTGTTATATAAAATTCATTTTTATCTATATTCAGCAATTTTTTGTAGTTTTTAGCGCAAATTGGCAGAACTTCAATATTTTTTGCAACTTTCATTGCAAGAAGGAAGAAAATAGTTTTATAGACATTAAAGAAAATTGTGAATTGCTAAAATGGAGATTTTACTTTTACGGTAAGTGTGATTCAATCAATTGATCTATATCACAATTATATTCATTTCACTTGATATTTTTTCCATTAAATCAAATATGATAACAATCAGAATCAACATTTCTTAGCTATGTGACATTTTGTTGCATAGTGCATGTACATTTCCATGTGTAAATCTCCAAACGACTGCATCATTGTTGGTCAAGTGACCCACAAATGAAATCCAGAGCTGTCAAATGAAGGGGATAAAATTTTTTATCAAAATTTTTATCAAAATTTATCATTGGTTGTTTAGCCAGAAACCTGCAAGGGAGGGACATGCATGAAACATAGCAGGAAAGCAAACACAAAAGTCCTTGTGTATCATTGTATATGTGGTTTATTTCTTTCTCGTAACCATTTGCATAATGGGACTCCAATTCTGCAAACACAGCTCTGGTAGAGGTGTACAGTTATGAACAGTTGCAAAAATACCTAAAAAAAAGGCATTTCTTTCTCTCTCTTCAACTTGGTACTGCCATCTTTTCACTTCCACATTTTCTTCCACAGCCTACAGCAAGACAGACACTCCAGAGCCAATCTTTTCTGTCCGGCTTCCAGACAAAAAGTCAAATATTTTCCTTCCAAACTTCCCGATTACTTTCAAAAATCCTTTGTGTGCCTACAACCAATCATCAGGAAGCTTGCTTAGGAGCTTGCATCGTCCTTCTATCTATTACTTTTAAGTGAGCCGAAAAGTATTAGTTCTGGTTACTATAGAAAGCTTATCAATGGTAGTGTATTTGCTGGACATGCGCAAACAATAGTTTTCTGTGATTAATGTATTTTTCTACCCCGGGAAAATAATCTGATATCATTTATTTATTTTATCACACACATACACACACACACACACACACATGTACATGTGCATCAATGTGGTTTAACAAAACATATCATGGGCCAGCATGGCAGGGTAAGGCCCATTACCATTCCCATGTCTTATAATCATGTCCGGCTGTGTCGCTAAGTAGATGTTGAGCAGAATGGCATTATGAGTGACTGCCTTGTGGTCATCTTTATCTCTATATTGCAAGCACACAAATATTGTAGGAAATACTTCTGGCTCTATGCAAACTTTGTTGAAGTAACCACCAGCTACTGAAATGTGTGTTGCTTTATAATTTCATTTTCACTCATATGGACTTGTTTTTGAAATTAACTAGTTGTAATTGGAACAGAAAACGTCTATCTATTAACCGTGTGAGTTATGTTGTTCAAAACCTAATGGAAGGTGTTTAAGTTCTTATTTTAGTTATTATTTAACAGTGATAATTTTTACAAAAATCAAATTAAGGTTAATTCTAATAAAGAAAATAGCTGCTACCAGAATCAGACATTATTATAGCTATTACGTGAAACATTAACTATTTCGACATACATACATACATCATAGATTATTATACGATTGACAATTCTCTCAATAAAAACATTTCTTGCAATGGCAGACTGAACAACCCTCTGAGGCTGAAAATAGCACAAAGTCTCAAAAAATATCAGAATTTATCAAAATTTCTAATCTAATAAATTTTATAGATTTGTTTTGTTTTACTAGCTTTTTAAAAATTACATTAACTCAAGTCTAAGATACTGAATCTAACAATGTAATCACTATATGGTGAATTTTTAGTGTGATGCATAGATAACATGAAGTAAACCCAGTTTCTCAACATTTGGTTTACAATTCTTTGTTTGGACTGAAATGAAGTGACCATGCAGAAAATGCACTCTACCAAATAGAACATTAGGAATGCAAATATTTCCAAAGAAATATATTGAATCAAATTAATGATCAGGATAAAACAAGACTGACAGATTAACTGTTCCGTGAATGTGCCAAATAGACTACCGTTTCTTAAAAGGGTGTAAAAGTACCCCTAGGAGTACTTTGTTGTTTTCAAGTCTCAAGTTGTTGAATAAGTCAGTCACTGATAATGCACCATTGTATTGTACTTCTTTATATAGGTATTTCTATCTATCAAAATTGTTTTGTACTGGTGAAGGAGTACTCAGGGAGTAAAATATTTCAAAGGGAGTACATTTTTTTAAAAAGTTTGAGAACCTCTGAAATATACAGGTATATGTGAACATTTCATTCATTCATAGGCATCCACCTGGTACTACCTTGCCTTCTACATGATTATTGTTCAGAAGATAATACTAATTTGGAAATTACTACTCAAGCGTTCATTTTTTCAGATTAGGAGATTTATTACAAGACGTTCATTGAATTCCTTGTTTTTAAGGAAGAGACAATACTTCTGCAAGGATTCTAAACTTTGAAAGAATTTGGTTAATGCCAAAGTCATCATCCCTAAATTCAAGATCAATAAATAGAATTACACAAAATAGCTGAAAGGCAATCTGAAAAACCAATTATCTTGTCATTATAGATTGTCTTCAAAATGTGGATTGAATATTGATGTAACAATTTTCTCTCTAATTCCAACTTTTTCCTTTGATTTCTTTTTTAAATCATTTAAAAAGCCTAAATCTTGCAGGTTATTCATTCTTGTGAAAAATATATAATATAATTGTAAATATAAATGTATTGCTTCTATCTTACTTATATTCACATACTTATATTTTATCAATAACTGATGCATAGCCATAACACAATATGTAGCTAGATTTCTTCTATAGGTTTAATGCATTAGATGCTAGAGTATTATACTAAAGCTAATGTAAGTAGTCAACTCAAATTAATCAATCTCTCTCTCTCCATGATCTCACTTCAAGTCTTGACTGAAACTTCATTGATATCGTGCTTTCAGAGCCAACATTTATTTTTGCTGATATATGTAGGTCAAGAACAGAATAATGCGGATTCCTCAGAGACTAGATAGCATCACTGGAAAGCTGATATTAGTCACAGCAGTATGTGGAGGACAAAATGAAGACAAGGCACAAATTTCAAAAAAGAGGACATCAAATAGCGTTGTTTGGTACTCAAGTAAATACATATACACAATATAAATAGATTTGTCTATAAGACTGTAGTCTAATAATGAATGAAAACTTTTATTCTAAACAATGAATATTCATTTTTTAACATAATCTCCTTCATTGTCAATGCATTTAATCCGATGCTTCTCCATTAATTATATATACAGAGAATTATATCGTGAAAATTTCAGTTCAAAATTCAGCCAGTAATTATGTCAGGCTATGAACTTACTGAGCCGACCTCATATAAAGCCAACAAAGAGACATCAACAAATAAACCAACAAAGATAATGAGTATCTTTCAAATAACATCATCATCATCATCATCTTTTCAGCATTTGTCATTGGATACAGACCTTCCCCCAGAATTGCCAGACCTTTCTACCATGGTCAGTACTTTCTGAATTAGTTTAGCTCATCATGCCATCTTACTTTCTGTCAGACACACTTTTACATATGATCTCTGGGGGGGACCATGTTGTGAGTCATGATGTCCAGCAGTCACCTGATATTCTTGCAGCATGACCAGCCCATTACCATTTGAGTTTTCCTAATGGTTTCTATGATATCTCAGACACCTGTCTTTTCTCTAATATACTGTGTTGTCTAGCAGAGTACCAGTCAAAAACAAATTTTTCATGTTATTTTATTATCAATGTATTTATTTTCTTATCAGGAAGAAATTAACTAGCAAATACTATGTAAAGAGTTTTTTTTTTCTAATGTTTGTTATTATTTTTTCCTTAGGATACTGATGCATTGAACACAATTTACGTATCTTAAATATGAAGATAGTAGCAGCAGTGGTGACAACAGGCTATTACAAGCTGATTGTCATCGTTTAATTTGATTTTCTACTCATAATCAAGTAATGCAGAAATGGCCTAGCAGGCTTGGTATTAGTCTGCTAACCTCCCAGTCACATGTTCAGATAATGGCTGGGGCTTCATTAATTCCATATATCAGTTTGCTTAAGCATTCTGGAAAACAGACTTTGGCTTTTTATAATTAGATTATATTGAAAAAGGAATCTAGGTATGTATATATGTTAATATAAAAGTATTTAAGAGCTAATATCATAATGAGTAATGTAAATTCAGGTATTAAAAAAAAACTGAATGTGTTCCTTACAGAATATTGCAAGTCCCGAACTCGTAAATGCCGAAGAAATAGAAGTGACAGGTAAGCAGCATTAGTCATAACCGCATCCGCTTCATCTTGGTTCTGAATGTCAAGTCCTATTAAAAGAAGATCAAGGATGAGTATTACGTTGTTGAATATTGTTTTGAATCTAAAATGTTAGTTTTAAAATTGACATAAAAATTATAGTCTGGTTTCTTATTATTATAGAGGAGTTGTATTAGTGGTAGAGTTGCTGAAAATCAACCAGTCCCAAAAAGAATAAGGAGTTTGTATTATGTGTTGGACCAGTCTATTGTTGCAAGGACATTTGGTCAGTTACTAAAAAATGCATTAAGACCAACTTTAGTGCAACCCACTCTGGAGAACTTGAAAGAAACTTCAATTATACACTGCACTCTCTTTACCAAACAAAAATATGAAGGAAATTTTCATTTGCAGTCGAGTCATAGAACTGCAATGATCAAAATTTCTGCCATCAGTAGTTTATAGGTCTAAGCTCTTATAAGGACATATCTGCAAAAGTTGACCAGGGATCAGTCAATGTATAACTGTATTAAATACATGCTATACTGATACAGGTAACTGTATTACAAGGAAAAATTTCTATCATTTATTCAATTAAAAAAAAACAAACACTTACCTAGCATCTTTATAGTGGTGTTATAACTGAATTCAGACTGAAATTTCTGTAACTTTGAAGATTCTTCCCCGATTTCTTCCTCATCATCATTCAAATCTGCATCAGTTGTTCCAGGTTTCCTAAAAATTGATTCATTGAACTCTATAAATAGCAGGATTCGGTGCTGATTGAGATAATTGCCATGGGGACCAATTACCTTATATATTAGATTGTTATAAAGGAAATGTTGATTTTTTTCAATACTGAGATGAAGTATGATGTAAACAACAGGAAATGATAAATATCTAATCAAAATATAATCAACTTGAATCAATAACACTCTTCTTTTTGAAAAGACTAATTAAGAGCCTTAATAGGTTGAGTGTATTGCTGTGACAAAAAAAGAATCAATAAAACAGATAGATAGAAATCAGAAAGAGTTCAATTTTATTTGTTTTTAAAAAAACAGATTTAATACCAGCTTTTTTTTTGCACTGTTAGAAAAAAGAGCCCGATGTTAATAAAAGGTGGGGTAATGTGGTATCAGTGCATAGACGTTGAGGTTGTGTGTTTGTTTTGAATCTATTCACTCATTTCAAAGTTTTGATGAATTTTACTTTGAATCAAAAGTTGAAATCAAAGTTGAAATAATTCTATAAATCTGTCTGTCTATCAGTCATTTTCTCTTACTAATTTCAAATGTTAAAAAAAATAATATGAAAATAATAAAAAAAAAGATTATTGGAATGCGCCTTTCACAGCCATTAGTTGAAGATCAAAGTGTTGTATATGTTCTTCTCACGTCGATGAAACAAAGCATTACTCAACATTTTCGATTTCAAACATTATAATGATTGTATTGAAATAGTTTTTGTCATGAATTCTAATTTTTTTCCAGTTGATAGAAACAAAAGTTGTTATGAATCTTATTTAAGGCCATCACTGAAGACCATATAACAGAGCATACCCATTAATTGTTCTGTTATTTGTATTTTTTTTTATTTGCACTGTTCTTAAAACTTAACAATTTACAGTTTGGACCACCTTCCCTCCATAATACCAAATACAATAATTATAACATTTAAAATTGAAAACAGGAAATTAATGCTATGTTTCATTGACATGAAAAGAACAAATACTATACTTTGATCTTGAACTAAAGGCTGTAGAAACACAATCAAATTTTTTAAAAAAGTGCACGAATTTTTAAAAATATAAGAGAATTTAACAAAGACACAGAGAGAGAGAGAGAGAGAGAGAGAGAGAGAGAGCTTTCAAGTTGAAGTACATGAAAGCTCTCTCTCTCTCTCTCTCTCTCTCTCTCAATCTAACTAGCTCTCTTATTTTTAAAAATGAAGGAAATACCAATTCAGCAATGAAATTGAATTTGAAATTACGTTTCTCTTGCTATAGGGTTATAAAATTTGGGTTATATAGAGAACAATATGAAAAATTGATATAAGGTTTCGGAAAAATTAACATCAACTGGAATTTTAGTAGGAGTGAGGGTTTACATGTTGGGCAAAGTCGAGAGAGTTGTATTTGGTAATATCAGATGGAGTGTCAAAAGCTGTTTTGAAGATAACTAAGTATGGAGAAGTTTTGAGAAAACTACCTCGAGATAATTCTAGTTTAGTTTTTAAAAGAAAGGAAACAGACAGAACCTTGAAAGTGTTTAATAAGGCACTATCCACGGTTAACTATCAAACAATTTTATACAACAGAAAGAAATTGAAAATACAAATAATGAAGCTAAATCAAAATATGAAAAAAAGTCAGTGAAAAGTTCAAAATGAAATGTTAAACCATTCTTTCAGCTATTTGAGCTTATAAAACAAAACAGAGAAAACTATCACTTCATTGAAAAATGATATAAGTGAAATGTCAAATTCACCTAAGGAAACTGCAGGGATGTTAGTTAATTTTTTTCAATTCGTACACTTTTTAGAAGTTCTTGATCTTTTGCAAAAAGATTGTTGCCAGAAAGTATTAAATTGATCAAATGAAATAGGTAAATTAGTTATCATGCCTGAAGATGTGGCAATTAGCTCAATTAGATATATCCAATGCAGTCGGCCCGGGTGAAATTCATCCAGGACTGCTTCAGAATTTTAGCAGTTATTGAAATTTTACAATTGCACTAACAAAATTATTGAGGAATAAATACCAGAAATTTTGAAAAATGCTTCAGTTAAAGATTCACATGAAAAAAAAATCCAGCATGCAATTACAGACCCTTGTCTGCTACGTGTATAGTGTATAAAATCTATGAAAAGTTTGTCAGAAAGCCTATACTTGAACTCATGAGAGGTAGCATTGTGGTAAATCAGCATGGTTTCCGTTCTGGTAAATCAACACTATTCAATTTGTTAGAAACTATTGATGTTATAAATGAATACTTAATGAAAGGCTGTGCAGATATTTTGTGTTTCGATTTCAAATTAGGCTCACATTTTATTTTAATACACATTTTTACCACTTGATGTGTATTTTAATGTATTTTGTATATTGATATGCCCATAGCAGCAGTAACAATAAGAAGAAGTCTGATGATGGAATTTAAGTTATTTGATTATTTTGTTACTGAAGCTACTTAATTTTATCCCAAGATCATACAAATTTAATCTTGTACGACAAAAAGACAAAAGACATCTGGCAACTCTGAATGCAAATTATAAACCCATTAAAAACAAAATTCTTGATCGGTATTGATTATTTTGAGTGATAATATCAAAACCAGCTAGTTTGACATTTGTGTTCAATGAACTCAGAAAGTTTACAAATAAAATTTTGAATAAAAAGTGAAGGAAAGCTTGAATATAAACATTGTGAACAAAAATCTTTCTAGATAAATATGCAAATTTCATTGGTTCTTCTTGCATAAAGTTCATGTTTTCAACTCTGAAAACCAGAAAGTAAGATATTGATAAAATTGCAAACCTACGTAGAGGAAAGATTGGAGGTGGAGTAAATCTTCTTCCAAAGGACTTCAGTTTTCTGCAAACATTTCTCATTCATTTGATTAATGGATTCCAGTGAACTTTCCTCACGCAGAATGGCTGTGTGTTTCTGCAGAACAGCCATGACCTTCTACAATTATGGAAGAAAACAATTTCTCATCGATTGCATCTGTATTGACATTATTGCTAAAATATACATAAGCTTCTATTAAGAGGAATTGTTGATATCCAAGTATCTTTATTGAAGATACTAGTATTATACGCATAAAAAATGACAGGATTATTTATGTATGGATAATTACACAAATACATATTTTGGTACGAGCTGGGAGGATTATTACACAAATATATATTTTGATACTAGCTGGGGTACCAAGTGTTACCCGGGAAAAAAAATTAAATATAACAACACAGTGAAGCAAATGATTTTTCATAAAGATTTCATAAAATTAAATAAAGGCTGGTTGCATTGGTCGGTGCAAATTTATGGCCAAAAACTTGGAAAATTGACTGGAGATGACCAGAAATGACTTCTTGTTGCTTATTACCTTCTTGAAAAGATTTACCATTGTCAGAATTTCAGTTTCAAAATTGCAAAATTGAGGCCAAAAAATTCGAAAAGTCAACTTCTCGATACCTACAACCTTTGACACTGGATGATTCACCCTATACCAAATTTCTTTTTTATAAGTGCAAATTTTGGGCCCCAAACCAGGGAAGTTGGCCAGAAATGGACTAAGAAGTCTCTATATTTTACAACTAACCCCTCAATATTCTTAAATCTATATATTTGTAGAAGTCAAAAAATATGACAGACAGAGTAACAGAATTTTGGACATGAGACATGAGCTAGTGCCAGGATTATTTGAAAATTGTCTGGAGATGACCAGAAATGACCTCCAAGATTAACATCAAATGGCTTATGTCACAAGATCATGTTGAGAAAATCTTCCTGTCATTTATAAGGTCAATAGGCCTAGTAGTTTGAGCTTGAAAGAAGGATGGACAAAAAATCAAACAAACTAATAGACAGATGGCTCAAATATTTTTATTGATATCCATACCTCGCATAAATGAATCACATAACCAGTATGTACCAAAACTATTTATCTAAAAAAACTTTCCAGAAAAAATTGATCTTTTATCAAAAATTATCTAAAAAACACCAGCATTGTTGGTCCTAAAATGACCATAGAGTTCCAAAAAAGCCCTTTTTAAGAAAAAAAAAAAAAAATTTCCTAAGTGGTATACTCATGCAAATCTTTCACGGTTGTAGCCCCAAAATGTGACAAGGAGCACCTGGAGACACACATACACACACAAGTAAAGAGAAAAAAATCTGTTGCGCTCTGGGCTGGTTGGTCAGGCAGGCCATCTGTGGAGTTACAGCGATCTGATAAATATATTCATTCATTCAGATGAAATTAACTAGCGAATACTGAGAGTATTTTTCGAATATTTATGAATATTTGACTTGGTCGCTTATATTTGTATTTGTTTCTTTTATCAAATAATATTGATGTATCAAACTCATTTAAAAAACAACGCGACCTAAATCAACATTTTTATTTACAATTCAAAAATACAGTCATCACTTTAAAGTTTACAATCTATCACTGCTTCTTTGATTATGATTTGATTATTTTTTTCATTTATATTTCTTTTTTTCTCCAAATAATACTGATGTATTAAACACATCTAAATTAACAAAAATGAAATCCAATATAAACAGAAATAAAATGTGATAACAGTTTTTTTTCAACATAGTCTCTAGAATGAATGGGATATTGAGTTGACTGATGAAAAGTCCAACTTAACGATGTAAGGACTATTTACCTAACCATCAAAAATGCATTGACAAGTGATTCGTGATGCTATGAATTCATATAAATGAGAGATCATGTCAAAAAAATGCTGGAAACTTCTGCCTCAACCTAATTGTTATTTCCATTCTATAAGGATTCAAATGAAAATAAACATATATTCAATAGTAACAAGAATGGAATTCTAATAATGTGTCCACGTACCATTGTTTTTTTTTTAACAACTTTTTTCTAGATATAGTGAGGAATAAACGTTCAAATTTCCCACTCTAATAGCTCTATTGACATGGCCTGTACCCATGACACATGCATACATACATACATACATACATACATACATAGCCGGCCTCGCAGAAAAACTGAAGTAACCTATGTAGACTATTTTGGTCAAGAGTAACCACAGGACTTTTACACTTATGTGCAATGTGCAAGAAGATTTTACCTCAGGATCATTTATTTTGAAAAAATTGGACTGTTGCTGCAGTAATAAATCCATTTGCTGTTCCTGGCGCAGCTCTGCCCACTCTTTTTCTTGGAATGCGTTTCTTTCTGGTTTGAGCTTTATGAATGGGATCCAGTTGGCTCGCTTCTTAATCAGCCGATCCGTTTTTTGATTTGTCTACGGAATTAAGATCAAAATTATCAAGAGAGTGAAAAGTTAATATCTAATTGAATATGAATTAACCCATCAACTACGATTGACAGGAATTCCTGTCATTGCAGCTCTTTGGTTAACTCAATGAAATTTCAATTTTATTGAGATTGATGGCAAGTTCTATCTATGAGACTTGTTTTTTGACATGCAATGCATAACTTGCAGAGGAAAAGGGCTTTTATCTTGGAAAGTATAAGCAGTTCTCATCGATAGTTAATGGGTTAATATTGCCATATATAAACATGGTCTACAGAAGAATCAAGAAAATGGGAGAGTGAGAAAACAAAAGCTTTAAACATCACTTGTTTCATACTGGTATATGTATATATATATATATATATATATATATATATATATATATATATGAACTTCAAAAAGGTAAAGTAGAAAATATATAATTAGACAATTAGATAATAAGATAATCAGTTTGGTAGGCAAACAAAAAAAATAATTATATCTGTTTATTTATATAACTAACATTATGGTTTGTTTTTTTACATGGTTAGTGTCTCAGTCACTAGCATGGAAAATGGAACTGGCAAGCCAAGTTCAAATTCCATTCTAAGCTGTTCGCATTCACTTAGCATTAATGCCCTTGGAAAAAGCATGAATTTCTCTCTCTAACCCAGCCATTGGTGAAAAAACAAGGTAGACTGTGCCCAATTGGCCTTGATTGGCAACTGGTCTAGGAGAAGGACAATGCCAAATTTTAAACCAGGAGTGGAATTCACTCTTCTCCTGAGCTATGAGTGAAAATAGTAAAAAGAGAAAGTGGGGGTGGGGCCTACAGTCCCACCATTCCCAACCCATAAAAAAAAACTCACTTGCTGAAGATGATCAGAATACAAACTAAACAACTAACTGGATCCAGGATCATGGTTAGTTTTGTTTTTTTTTACTGGAAATAATACATGCCTTGGTTTTGAAATCTTGTTTCATACAAGTGTATTTTCGTTAGAGAAATCATCCATCCTAAACCAGGAATGGAAACTTGTATTTCATGGTAACTAGTCCAATTCACCAATTTAATATACTGAAATTCCCTGCTCAGCGATTCCCTATTTAGCGCTGATTCACGGTAGTGTTTTTTTTTCAAATATTCTTCATGATCAATTTTAGTGATGTTAAATTTCCACAATAAATAATGATAAAAGACAGCATCACAGACAGTCTCTAGAATAACTGTATATTGTAAACTATAGTTAATGTGCCATTTGTATGAGAATACAAATACAAAATAACTTATCATGTAGTGATATACACAGATACCTAGTGATATTTCACCAGCTTGGGAAAGTAGCTAAGATAAGATATATAGAACTAATCCATTTTATATAGTTGTGGCTCAACTACATCATATATTTTAAAGTGATTGCAGACACAATCTCTATTTATACCATGTTATAATGACCCCATAGGGTGCTATTTCGTTTGGTGCTGCATATTCTAAGAAAGAACTAACCGACGTATTACTGTAGATAGAAATATTGATCTTTAAACCATTAGTTAACTGCTCTCTCTCAGTCTCTGTCTCTCTCTAAACCAAGCCAACAAGATAAAAATCAAAATATGAGAAATCCAAAGGAAGTAATAGTCTTCAACAGATTTCTTTTTTCTTTTAGTTGATTTAATCAAAGTTCAAGTTTAAGTTCAATCAAACTAGCAATGAATTAAAAGGAAATACTAATGCGCTGAATGTTTTAAATGTAATGTCATTTCCAGTGCACAGAATTTGAAATAGTTTGGACTGGATTATAATAATACAAATAAGGTTATCTAGTAAAAATGTTTTTTTGGATTTTCATAAACTTTTTCAAATAATTTTATTATGTCTGAATTTAACTTTGCAGTTAATTAAAAGCAATGGAAAAAATGACTTCTGTAATAAACAGGTTCCTCAACTGAAGTTGGAAACATTCTTTCCAAGCTGCCACTCTAGAAGTGCCTTTAATTAAACTGTAGTCTCTTCCAATAGTGAATCTTTTAAACCTAACATCATTTTGTAAGGTTGAAATGCAAAAGTCGAAATCCTCAAAACCATGATTCCTATTGAAAAATGACTATATAAGAGAGGTAGGTGTTCTAGTTGTTTATAGAGATTATTCTTTGCTTGATACTGTATTAAGAGGGACTTGACTTTTTTTTTTTCAGCTTTCAGAGATTCTGATCTTTTGGAATTTTAATATTCAAGATTTTGGCAATCAAAAATAATTCCCAAAAGCTGGCAGTACATGTCTTCAAGTCAGATCTAAAGCTGAAGTCAGATCATGATCAAAATACATCTAAAATGTTCACAAACATATATACAAACCAAATGAGTATACTTCCCTAAACAAAAAAAAAAGGTATCAACAAATTCCCAAGTAAATTTATTAGAAATCAAAGAACTTCCAGAAGTTTGGATGCAAAAAACAAGCAGAAAAATATGTCTATATGTAAGATAGCAATACATACCTCACCTGTATCATAGGCTGCAAATACCCAAGTAGCTTCTTGCTCAGCAAAAATAGTCATAAATTTCTTGTAGGTCTCTAAATAAAGTGACATCTCATCCTTCAAGTTCTTTATGTTGTCAATTTTCTAAAGAAGAATGTAATAAGCAACAAGTTCACTAATTCACGTTTCAAATAAAATTATCTTCAAGTACAAGAAATAATGAAGAAATAATAAGATATACAAAATCATAAATAGTGAGTACAATAAAATCTACCAGATATTTGTTGCTCCTATTATTTTTGATATTTGTACATAACTTTTCATTGGTCAATTGTGTTTCAATATTTTTTTTTAAGAACTTGTATTAGTATTGATTTTTGGTCAAAATTTGTTTTCAATTTTTGGGTCAAAATTTTTTTTAATTTTTGTATTAATATTGATCTTTGGTCAAATTTTTTTCATTTTTCTGGTCAATATTTTTTTTTAATTATGCAAGAATTGTGTTATAAATGAAATATGGTACTTTATTTAATTAAGTATAATTGTGTGAAACATGAGCCAGATGTGCTTGGCTATTGCATCATAAATAGACTCATCAATGCATTGAATAGCTTTTCTCCTTTTGCTCTTGATGCAGATCGGTGTAGAAAATCCCAATTCACATAAGTATGATGCTGGAAATTGCATTAAACTGGTCAATGCTTGAGTAGCTATTAAACAATATTCTCATGATGGAAATCCAATTTTTTTTCAATAGACAACTGCTTATATTTGAATGTCAATCCACAATCAACAGATATAGAAGTCAGTTCTTCTTCTATTAATGTCAAATCAAAATAATTTGAAACTTCAATAAAAAGTTTATGAATCCAGTTGTATTGTTCATTGATAGACAGTAACAACTCAATTTATTTTCTAGTGCTGTTAAATGTTTCAAAATGATAGGGATCATATCATTAATATGACTTTTTCAAAGGAAACATGATCATATCATTAATATGACTTTTTTCAAAGGAAACATTTTCAAACTATTGTCTTCAGCCTCTCTTTTCAAAATCTGAATTTTTTTTCCTATGAAACGCTTTTATTTTGTTGGTTGATGAAAGGATATTTTATTTAATGCCTTTCATATTTCAGTTCAGGATATTGCAGTGCTGAAATATATCAGTCAAGTATTCTAACCTTGAAATACAAAATTCACATCGCAGAAATTCACAAAATCATTTACTTTCTCAAAAAAAAGAAACAGCCCTTGTTCATGTTCATGTATATGGCAGAGTTCTTTTCCCCCATGACAACCAACTCACTGCAAAAGTGAACGCCTTGCAGTAAATCCATATCAATACAAAACTGCTGGAATAAGTTTTTACTAGTCTGGTTTTAATGAAATTTACCATTTCGATAATTCAATCAGAAACTTCTTTCTATCTATCTCTCAGTCTTTTTACTATTAAGACTCTCTCTCTCCCTTTGCAAGAAACAGTGTGTTGTAATAACATCTGGGTTTTGCATTTTTATAAACAATACGAGACCCTTGATAGAAGCTACCATTGAGGGAGCTCCATCAGTACAAATCCCAACACACAACTTCTGAAAATTCCATTTTACAAGATATTTATTGAAAATATAATAATATATTCTTTTGTAAAAGAACAGTTTTTTTTCTGCAAAAGATTTACCATTAGATTTCCATCAATAAAATGAATGAATGCCAACAGCTGCGTTTTGTAGGTAATATCTGTTGATTCATCAACTTGCTGTGCAAAATTTGAATGTTTTAAGCTTATCAACGCATTGCATTTTCCTCTATATCAGCAGACATTTCCGAAATACACCTGCGCATCATATCATTTGACGGTGGAATTTTCTCATCTCTTTTTCTGCTTCATCTCCGAGCATTGTCTTAAATATCTTTTCGCAAGCAGGTGAAATAACCGACTTAGCTAAAATGTGAGACTTCATTTTTTTATGCAATCATTTCCATTCTGATATTTCGTGAGAAACTATTCAAGCCTTTCTAGAAACTGTTAATCTACATTCAAAAAAAGTCTGTTGCTTTGTCTGTTGCTCTAACAATCTTTTAGAAAAAACTTAAACATTTTCCTTGAAAATAGGAGTGTTCAGTTTTGAAATGTTTGCTCAACTTGCTTGGAAGCATTGATTCTTTTGACATTTTATATCTACATAAACACAGTGGCAATGATTGATCTTCATTTCCAGTCCAAGCAAAACCAAAGAATAAATGACTTTTGTGGTATTAGCAATTAGGCCAATTCTAACATTTTTGGGGGGGTAGAATTAGTTGCACTTGAATCTGCTTCAGTTTTGGAATGACATTCACTAATGGCATTTTTTTTTATTCAAGTGTATTCATTTTAGTCATAAAGGGCCTGCACTATGACTCAGTTCTATTTGTATATATCTTGAATCTAATAGGGCCAAGCCATAGCGGTGGCCCTTGATGACTACAGCTATTTTTTCCATACTACGTTTTCCTGTAATTCCAAAGCTGCCTCTCCCGCCAGTCACCTTCCCTTTAACAGCATTTGCAAGAAATTAAGCAACACGAAGAGAGAGTGGTTCCTGTTCCCTTTCTTTCTCTCCTCCTCCACTCTCCCTCTAATTCCCCTTTCCTACTCTCTCCCACTATCCCCCTCCAAGAAGACAATAGCCTTTGCTCTCTATTAGAAATGCTGTCCATCTATCTTCAATCATTCTCTTTGAGACACTTAAATCTTCACAAACGCTGTTTGAATCTGATCTTGGGAAGAAATTTCTACCATTCTAAGAACTGCTAATCTACATTGCAGTTGAAAAAACAGGTCTCAGTAGTCACTCAATAGAAACTGTCTCATGACCAATGTCTTTTGGCAGTATGCTGTGTTAGGGCTGATCAAGTGAAAAAATTGGAAAAAGTGGCGATCAATGAATAAGTTACTTCTTTCACCTTTCATTGGGCAGTGAACAGTTCGAACTTCCAGCAAGCTAGCATGAATGCTGCCTGACAAAAACTAAGGAACCAATTTAGCATAAAAATTACATTGCAAATGGAAGCGCCCACTAAAAATCTATAATGGGAAGGAAATTATGAGAAACACTGTTTTCTCTAGAAATAACAAGGAGTAAATGTTTTAATTTCCAGCCCTCAAGCTCCATTGGTGCTGCCTGTACTCACAGCCAGACCATCTCAAAAATCCAAGAAACCTATATTGACAGTTTTGGCCGACAGTTTCTAACAATTAATCAATGGTATACAAAATTAGAAAACTTACACACTCAATACCATAACGATTGGCCAGAAATTTGAGCTGATTCTTGAAATCATGGAACTTGAGAGAGTGAACTGGTATTTCCAAAGTCAAATCATTGGAACATCGTCCCCCACCTACAAGAGACAAAAATGATGACCACCAAAACAATTAAGAAGAAAATAGTTCAAACTCAATACTCATAAGAACAGATCTCTCATTTGTTCATTACTTGTGAAGCCATAATCATTTTCCATCTATCATTTTACATTTTTCATAAGATTAGTTTTCTTAAAGTCATTGAAATAACATTTTTAAACAAATTTTAATTTCGGCAGTAGAAATCTACTTATATAATGAATATTTTTATTTATGTTACTCTTCAAGAAAAAACAATTTAATAGAAATTCAAATATATCTGGAAAATGTTTTCACAGAGATCAACTAGTTTTGAATAGATCCTCCTTCTCTTCTTGTTTGGAGGAAAACATATCAAATGATAGTTAAAAGGCCAGGAAATATTTAAAAAGTGTCTCACTAAAACTGGCCCAAACAAGCAGGTTTTCCTTTTGGTATTTTATTCATTCCTTTCTTTTCCATATTGAAGCATTCAGTTACATAAGTGGAGAAGTCAAAATAAAATCTAAGGCACAATAATGTTATCAGGATCCAAATTTAATCCATACAAAAGATTCCTTTTTAGACATTCACTGGTTATGATTTATTCAATGACACAATCCTTGCTTTCATTGAAATTTTTTTAATTTTATGATACTATTTCTTCACAATATTCTTTCTATGTAGTTAAAGAGGTCACCAAGGATTGTGTGATTAAATGAATTACAACTGAAAACCCGAAAATTAATTTTTCATGTGGATCAAATTTGGGTCCCAAAAGACATTATGGTGCCGAATCTGAGAAAAAAAAATGATGATTCATTGCAATTCATACACAGGGGTCCTTCCAATTTTGCAGGCTTGAAATTCACAGATTCGATTTTTCGCATTTTTTTTTTCATCAGTAAAGGAAAGCTACTCTCACAGTCTTTCCAGATAGACATTTAAAATATTTTGTTTTATTTAGATATTTATTATTTTTGCTAGAAAAAAAAAGTTCAAATATTTGTTTGAAACAAAAAGCTAACAAATTTTCAGAAAAAATAATGTAGAATCAGGTTGTTTTAAATTTTACCAGTGAAATATCAATAATATGTATTGGCAGCTTATTTACAAGTTTTGAAAAAAAGGTGTTAACAGCATAATTAACCTTAACTTAAATCAAATTTAAACTTCAATTGGAGAAAGCATAACAGGAATAAGCACATGAAGTATTAATGATTGTATCAAAATTTTGTCTCAAATAAGTCATCCAATTTGAAAAAATTTTTTTTTTAAAATGCTTGAGTCTTTGAGTTCTCATATATGGCCTCCCATATTTACAAAAAAGAAAGATAATAAAAACACCAAAATTTTCTTTTCACTGATCTTATCGTTGCATTATGATTAATAAAATTTCAGAGTTAGGCAAAGTGAAAGGATAAAACATGAATTTTCACAGAATAATTGAATAATTCGAAAAATTCTAAAATTATCTTTTTAAAATCTCCTTGGAATGGAAACTTTTTAAAAATAAATTTCATACTTTATTAGATATAATTATAAAGCTTTTGGAAGTCTTCTCTATTGAGGGCGCGGGACGAGTTTTCATGTAGCCCTTTCTATCCCCCTTCCCTAACTACGCCTCTGCCCGCAGTATCACAGTAAGAAAGAATATCATTAAAAAACTCATAAACCCTAAACACAGTATCAAGCAAAAATCAAGCTCTGTAGACAACCAGAGCACCTATCTCTCCTATTCAAGCCTTCTTCAAAGGGAATTATGCTTTTGAATATTTCATTCTTTGGGATTTCACCTTTCAAGACTTCAACCTTACGGGATTTTTAATCTTTCAGTATTGCGGTTCGGGGGATTTCAGTTTATAGGGATTCTGATCTTTCAGCAACCTGAAGGGGGTGGGGAAACCACTGACACAGTTTGGTGCAAGTAGTCACTTTAGAAGCGATCTTCACAGTTGTTGCTATCTATTCACAGCATGCTTGTTACTGACTGATGACCAGCAAAGCATCTAGGAGTCCAAGATGCGTTTTGAAAGCCTCAGGCCTCAGGAAAGCTTTTCAGGCCTTTTGCTAGTGGCTCACACAAATGCAGATAATGCGCATTCATTTTCGTCTCTGCACCAGTAAGTCTTTGCTACACAGAATTTCAACATATAGGACTATGGCTTCCTGTGTTCATGACAATATATTAGGTTGTTACATGTGAAATGTGATAATAAAACAGTAATTTCAAGGATGATATGAACCACAAAAAACAATAAATGTTTAATCAAAATTTGAATTACTTAAATCAATATATAAAATCCTTTGACTTTAGCGGTCACTAATTCAGCAAAAGTATAAATTATGACTTCTCCATTATTACATATTTTATTATGTATAAGAATTTCAAAATGCTTGAAAAGATAATCTGTAGGAGAAATGTCAAGTGAATACAGGAATGATGCAAGACTTCATATCCTGATTTTCTAAGCTTGGATGCAGTCTCCTGAGGGATGTTAGATCTGTCAGTGTCCTAGAGCATGATAACTTCTGAAGTCTTCATTCAAAGTATTCTATCTATATTGAATGACACACACGTCTTGTTGCAGTTCCACTAGTACTGGAAGACAACTGTTTATATATCACAGGAAACCAACATTTCTGACGTTTAAAATCTGCTTAAAAAGGGAAATAACTCATATTAAAGTTTTTTTTATGGTGCTTGGGACTCAGTAATGTTAGGCATTGTTTTCATTTACATATTCTCATTTAAATTATTAATCTATTTTTTTTGTTCATTTACATTCTTCTTATAAACAAGTTTATATTGATTATTTGGGTTCAGACAACTAAGAATCTCAAATACAGGAACTCCTATTTTTGTTAAGAAATTTGCAATCTGCTTGTCTGTTGATACCCATGATATCTGTGTTATTCCATCTTCATTTAACATCTGTCTTAGCATAGCAATTTTGATACACTGTCTCTTATCTAAAATTTGAGTAGAAGAATCTACTGCATCATGCATAGAACAATTATTGGTGTAATAGATCATGGGAACATTTCAGGCTCCATCCTCTAAACCAAAAAGTTCTAGAACAAATTTTCTGTGAAATATAGTTGCTTCTGCACGGCTGACCATGGCTAATGTTTAAACAGTCAGAGTGCTTTTGACCACTCTTTGAATGAATTCAAACAACCAACAAACTGACATATACTTTCCATTTTCTCCAACCCAAAATATTATGTATCTTCCTTGTGATCCTTGTTCTAATAGATTGACAAATGAGGTATCACTGTAAGCAATAATTTTATAATTTCAAGATTCCCCAAATCAGGAATGACTATCTGAGATTTTTCTTCCATAGCCTTCTTAACAGCTTTATTCACTCATTTGATGTAGTCAACTTTTTCCTACTTCAGTACTAAACTCAGTCCACTTATCTCATAGCTCAGATCTGGTTTAGTTGCCAGCCAGTTTAGCTGATCAATCAATTGCCTGACCTTTGTGATTTCATCTTGTGATATTTCATCTTGAACATTATGGTTTGTTTCCAATGTGACAGGCATCGGGTTTTTAACATATTCATCCTACCCAAGTATATCCATATGTCTGCCAGAATACACAGACAGGAAGCCTATGTTCTTATGTACGTACCTTGTCTAACAAGTACCATTTTGTGTTCCCAGTCAATCACTGTGCCCAGACCCATCCGACTGCCACACTCGTTTCTCTTGTATAATACCATGTATCCTGCATTATACACTATGATAGACTCTGTCTCACTTGGTGAAAAAGTACAAGTCTCAGCAAACAGATTGAGATTTCTCCAGAAAATCAGTTGGTTTGGGCTATACCAATTAATTACCATTGTGAAGACTGTTCTTGGCACTCATAACTCATTCTAGAGAAACATCAAAGTTGAAAACTGCATGGTTTTCTCCATCATCTCTCAAAGTATTCCATTGTTCCTCTCATTAAACCCATTGTTACAAGGGCTTTGAGATGTTGTAGACCAAACATCATTTAAATTTTAGGCTATGTCACGAAAATACTGATTATTGATTTCCCACCAAATGTCGATGTGTATGGATAAACGTGTTCTAAAATGTGCCACCCAATGTCTGAAAAATGCAGTGACAATTTCATAACAATTTTCGCTACTTAACTTCACAGCCACACTATAATTTGTACCATGGTCAACAAGATACAGAACTTTTGTACCAAGGATCTCCTTGATATCAATAGCAAGTTTCATTGAAATATGACTCCAGGTAATAACCAATACTGGGTCTTGGTTCAACTTTCTATATCTTATACATATCTTTCAGGAGGTTGGAATGTCCTCTAATATTTCCATGATTTCTTGGTCTTTTACACCTGCATTCTTAGCCAGACCAAATAATGTCTTCCATCTTGGCTGGCTGGACTATCGATGCAATTTGGTGGCAATCTTCACTTTCTTTTGAGTATGGAGAAATGGCAAGCTAGCCTTGCGAACTCTTACAATGTAGTGATTTTGATCCTCACTAGGTGTCCAACATTTGAGGCCTTGTGTTGAACTAAGCTGAATAATCATATCACTGTACCTACTAAAGTGAGATTTTAAACAAGCTTGTCTCGCAGACCATTATTCAAGTGAAGTGACTTCGATCCTCACAGGATGCCCCTGTGGTCTTGTGCCAGATAAAACTGATTTTAGTAATCAACTATATTTTGGTCATCTTACCACAGAGCAATGGTTAGCAAACTTGTTTCCCAGACTATTACTATTGAAGTCTGTAAAAACATCTGTAGGCTCCGTAAACTTGTGGCCTTGTACGGTATAAAGCTATGCTTAGTTTGTATTGCCTTCTGAAGGTTCGAAAGATGAGTCTACCCTGCAATTTTAGCTGGATGGGGAGGAGATGAATTAATGACTTTCACAAGGGTTTTGGTGAAGAATTTAAACAGCCTCAACCAGAGCTTGAACTTGGTTTGCCGATTCCATTGTCTGCATCGTCAACCACTACGCCACTTGCACCTTCTTATCTATAGTTTATGATTTTACTTACCTAAGAATCCCAGGGCCCAAGACATAACAGTGCTTGGCAGTGCTTGAGTAGACATTGTATGGACTTGTGGGTCCTTTATCCGACATGCTTTCTTGAGAATATCTGAAAATGTTCCTGTAGAAGGTGCAACATTTTTCTGCCCCATTTTGATTGCTTCATAACGAACACTCAGTCTATTTACAGGCTTTGATTGATGGTCCTGAAAGTACAAAAACATGAATATTAAGCTACTTTTGGGTGTTACTTTCATACTATTATTTATTTTTCCAATAAGCCTTGATGGCCCACGATGCATTGGAGGGAGGAAGAGATGGATACATCCATTTCCTGAGGGCATTAGTATGAAATGAATGCAAACTGTTTCAGCCAGAGTTTGAATTCTCGGCTACGTCTGAGGTTTGTGGATGAGCAGAGATTTGCATAGCGACTTGAATGGGACTCTTTTTTTTTTTTTTAAATTGAGAAGGTTGTTACACAGGGATGATCCCATTTTCTTGGCCCCCAAGGCAAAATTCCCAAAGGTACAATGAGACGTTACAACTAACAGTCTTTTTGGGTGCAGGAGTTGCCAGAAGAAAGTGTATCGTCTAATTTAGAGGCTCCACTCCTGGCTTCTTTTTTATCGGGTAAGATCGTCTTAGATAGACAGCCTTATGGAGTTAAAGAGCTCAAACTGCCCTGCTATCTATCCACAGAAGAGAGAAGTAGATTCATGCCTTTTCAGAGGGCATTTGTGCAAAGTAAACGTAAGCAACTTTAGGCAAAACTTGAAATATTTTACCCATAGCTGGTTGGGGAAGAAGATATGGATTTTTGTCTTTCCCAAGGGCATTAGTGCAAAATGAACATAAACATTCTCAGTTTGAACTCTGCTTGCCAATTCCATTGTCAGTGCCATAAGCCATTACCCCAACTCCCACCTTCAAAGAACATAAGAACAGAAATAATCCATGGTTTCAACTATAAAAGTAAGATAAATCCAAAACAAGTAACAAAAAAAAACTCAGTTGATACTTATGATTATCTTTCTTTGAAATACATACAATCCAACTTTTCTTCTGCTATATTCAATGTATGAGAATAAAGTGGAATTTCAACAGATTCTATAGATTTGGGATTTGTAGAAAAAAAAATGTTTTCTTCAATGATTCATTTTTGGTTCAACGAATATTTTCTTTAAATTCAATGTATACAGAACAAAATGATCTGAGCTAAGCCTGGCTCATGTTTATATTTCCCACAATCTTAAAAAAACCATATGAACACATTTCCATTTTTGATAAAATCCTTCTATGTTGCAGTTTTAAGCTTCTGCATAATACAGACACCGGCCACATATCATATTGAAATCAAAATATATTCGGAAACAAAAAAGGGTGCATGAATGCATGTAGACACTCATATATACCAAGGATACAGACAAACAAACCAGATTTTAATTTATTAAAAAAATAGCATAGAGCCTAGTTTTTATTCGGGAGCTGCGATTGGCATAGTTAGTAGCAGAGTAGAAAAGGGAATCAGCAACCCAAGTTCAAACTGCAGTCAGGGCTATTCATGTTCATTTTGCGCTAATGCCCGCTTTTGGGAAATACATGAATCCATCTCTTCTCCCCACCTCCAAGCTATGGGTATAATAACAGGGCAGATTGGGTTCTATGGCCTTGAGAAGATAACCAGTCTAGGAGGAGGACAGCACTGGTTCTAAATCAGACAGTGGAGCTCTGTTGAGGTGGTTTAACAGCCACTTTGACGTCTGCCCGGCAGCCTCTGCAGCTAAGCTGATACCAGATGTATTGCTCTCTGCTTCCCTCTGGATTACATCAGTAAGGCTGGGAGGGGAATCTCACAATGGACATCCCAGAATCTCCATACGCTTCATCCAGGCATGGAGGGAACCATTCCATTGTCAGTAGACACAGAACATGGGCCATTCATTCATCTATTTACCAGGATGAAATTAACTTGCAAATAATAAGTTAGTTTAAAGTTTTTTTTTCTGTCGATTTTCTTACAGCTCTTCATAGTTTCCATGGTTGTTTTCTAACAATAAGGCAACAGCTTTAAGTTAAAAAAGCACTGTTTTCAATAAAAAAAAAAATTGAGTTTTATTCATAAAAAATCATGACAAAGACATCTGCAGTAGCAGCAGCAAGGGCAGTGGTAGTAGCAGTAGTAGTAGTAGTAGTAATATAAAAGAAAGTCATACTACCCCTTTCCTCTCTTTCTGTTAGCTTTAGTGTGACAGAAGCACAGACATTGCACAAACAGACAAAAAATTGACACAGTTTTTTTATATAAGATTTCCACTGCATTAAACAACCCAGGGAATCTAGCCAACATTCCTTGAAAGACAAAACTGATAAATAGAAATTCAAGAAATGAGCTAATTGCTGTATGTGTGAGCAAACCCACGCTGTTAACTCTGATTCGTTGCCAAATGGTGCACGTGGAGGACAACCACCTACCAAAAGAAACATTTTATTTCTTCTATGCTTTTTCAAACATTAAAAGCAGAATATATTGTCAATTCTGGCATTTGAAAGAATTGTGGGAGTGATAAAAAAAAGAGAACCTCACCAGAAAGTAGCAGCATTGGCTTTAAAACTGCTTCCAATTAACAGATAGACTTTCAGGTTGGTTTTTTTTTTTTGTTGTTGATGGGATTTCCAATGCAATTAATTCAGTGTACTTACTGCCACAAAGCACATGAAACAGACTCATTTGCTATTGGACTAGTAGCAGAATATAAGTTGAAATTTATTTTACATTATAACCATTGGTGTAGTATCAAGAACAGAAGCAGGGGGAATGCAGGGCTACCTGCTCTAGTGCGCGTAGCAATCCAGTCAGCGAAGCAAATTTCTACAGTTTGTGGATTTGGGGTGGGAGTGTCTTTAGGAGAAAATTTCAGGGGTACCATGATCCAATACATATAGATACAATGTACTGTTTAAGCTAATTTGAGGGTACAAACAGATAAACCGAATAAGAATTTCAGTCATATAAATAGAGAGGGAAAATTGTTCCCCTTCCTAAACAAAGTGAAAGAATGTTGTTCTCCAGGATCTTCACTGCACTGATTATTATAATAAAAACTCCATCTTGGATGAATATGCAAGCTCTTTTGAGAATGTCTTATTTACATTTATTAAAGATACTTAACAAAGTCTTGAAATTTAGCAACATATTTGTAAGTGATAGATTAAAAAGAATTAAATCAAAATCTGGTAGAATAATAATTACAAAACCAAAATAACTTCTAATTAAACCAATACCAATAACTAAAAAAATTGGAGTTAGTATAGCTGATAAGACAGAAAGGAGTGTGATGATCCACTTGTTTACAAACATATATGTATCAAAGGTTAAAAGTAAATATATAAAAAATTGTACCTAGTTTTTTTTGGGGGGGGACATGCATTTTAGTTATGAAAGTACATGTATTGAATTGAGTCATTTATTGAAGAGAAACTCAAAATCAGATGCGTTCACTTTTGAAATATTTATAAGCAATTTTTAACTTGGATGTCCACCTTGAAATTACAAGACATATATGAAAAATCTACAATCATGATATACCACATGTATTTGTATATTTGTGTTTCTGTCTGTAACGCAAATATCCATAATAATAAATAGCACACTAAGAAATATACAGACTTACAGCATATAAACTGTAAAATAAACTAGACAAAAATATTTTGATAGTAAATGTATAAAACTTTTATACCAGCATACTGATTTACATATTCTCACCACTTTTTCTTTTCATCTGTCACTAGAAGGGTTTTCCTTGATCTGAATCAGGTAAAAATGGTGATACATTTATATATACCTTATATATACTTATGTATGTATATATATATATATATATATATATATATATGTTAAAAAAAAGATTCTATGATGACCATGTAATTATGATGGTAATACATTTGTTTAATCCCAAAAGTGCAAGCAACTTAATCATTAATACTTTAAAAGTTTAGAAATATGAGTAATTTGAAACTTATAACCTCCTCTCCATATCTACCTCAAGCATGAAATATTTCTTGTCTGTAAGTCTTAATCCATTAACTGCAAATAACGGAAAGTTCCGTCATTGCAGTTCAATGGCTAACACAATAAAATTCTCATTTTATTGTGATCAATGGCAACTCAGTTTTATCTGTAGGTCAGCGCTTTTATCTTGCAATGGATAAATTGCTATAGATAACTTTGCTTTTATATTGCAATGGATAGCAATTACATTTGCCATTTCCAGCAGTTAATGGGTTAACTCCTACACAGAATAATATGAGGTCATTTGATTGAGTAAGAAAGTCTAAATGCAAAAAGTTAGACAAAATAATGTAGCTATGAGAAGAGCTCATAAATCTTAGTTAAGCACTTACTGAAGAGAAGAATGACTTAAGATACACACTGTTACTTTGGTTTTCCCCAGCAACCATGCAGAAGAGAACAAAAAAATTCAGCAATGCAGACAAACGTTAACAACACACATTTCTTACCTTCATTCAATTTCCAGTATCTCCGATATATTTTCATTAAAACTTACTGAGTCAATTGTTCAGATCTTACTGCTCTATTCATTATATAAACATTTTTTTCAAGATGGTTATCAGCACTTACTGAATTTTGTCTGTACAGTTGATATTCAAATCATTTTTTAATTCTTGTTTTTCTTTCAAATTAACAATTGCAAAAGATAATTTTAGTGTGATGTTAGAAATATGGTGACACTTACATTACACATCTTTTATAAGTTTTTTAAAGAAATAATTCTATAAAGACTTACAAATTTATCTTCAGAAAATTGCCGTGAACTGAATTTTTGACTGTGACTCACTGGCAACCATTGAAGGAACTGAAAAAGAAAGCAAATTGATAGTTGAGTCTTTAAAGCTATGCACATCCAACTTTGGCCTCATAAGCTACCAACGAAGTCATGGATACTGAAGACAAAATATTAACCAATAATGAAAGCCCCAAAAAAAACCCCAAAGATGAAATAATCTCAAAACTAAAAACTGATACCAAGTAGGAAAATGGACAATATCATCATCAATACCGACGGACTGCCTTAAAGGTAAACTGAAACAAAAAAAAAATCACCATTACCCAAATGGCACACATTTGATGACTAAAAGGTATTGAAAATTGTATTCAATTTCTTTCTTGATATATCCTCACACATGGCTAATAAATCAATCAAAGTTTTCACCAGTACCAAAAAAGAGGGTAAGAATACATGACTTACATCCCTTTACGGGGAATCCCTTATCACATCATGGTAAACAAGATCTGTGTTTGTTAGTAACGTGAAATAAGATAGGTGTTAAATTGTACTATTTCACTATGGACCACAAATTGTGCAAAGTTATGCAAGTGTCATTTCACCAAAGATAGTTTCCCAATGGACCCAGAAGCTGCCAAACCAGTGGGATTTTGTAGAATTGCATTGCAGAAAGGTCCAGTTCCTTCAATATTTGAATATACCCTGTTGAAATCTCATATGGAACGGAAAATTTTTGAAAATGATCGACCTGACCCGGGGCCTCCTGCAAAAACACCTAGTGCAAACAATGATGTTCTTGTTTTTTTAAATTTCTATTCTTAAAAGAAATATTGGAAAAGAATATGCTGTTAATTATCTGTGATTAGATTCTATATAACCGGCAATTTTTCATAAGAATAATACCAGGAGAAATTATTTTTTACATAAACAAAAAAAATCGCATTAATATTTGCATTCAGAAAGTTTTCCAAATTTCAAAGTCACAAAATATATTAATTTTAAAGATATGGCAAAAATCTGTGTATTATTTGATTTTAATGAAATTTTCAATACTTATTTCTCAGATAATGTGTCATTCAAATCACTTCTGAAAAAGGCCGCCATGACAATACGTGCAGGAATGGTAAGTCATGTAATACTAAGTTGGCTATTGATTTTTACAGGTCAATACTGCAGATATCAGTGGGCGATGAAATAATCAAGCATTGAAGATAAGATTTTTAAGTAACAAAGAAATAGGATGTACCGTAAAAATACAAAGTGAAATTTGTTTCAGCTGATTTTCAAGATGAAAAATTTGTAATGAAGTGATTTTATCATATCTTTATCCTTTTGATAGTTTTATTTGAGCTGCACAGCCAATCCAACTCATTAAACTAGTGCCCAGCCTTTAAGAATGATTCGGAAAAAAATTATCATTCTTAAAAGAGATCAAAGAAACATCCTTTTTTTTTCATGACAAAAATTTCATGGAAAAAATCTGCAAATTATTGATTGCAAGTTTAAAAAATATGCTGTTCTAAAACTCCAGTCCAGATTTCACCAATTGAAACACGTATATACGTATCATCGTTCTCTGTTTATACCCTTATCTGAGTTGAAGCAGGGTTTCATAAACATGGGCAATTGTTAGCAAAATCCATTTCCGGCTAGCCAGGCTAGTCAAAGTTTTGTTCTGCATATAGCACCTTGTAATCCCCAATGGTCACCCATCTGGGTACTGAACAGGCTCAATATTGCCTAACTTTAATAATCTTATGAGAACTGGTATATCCAAAGTGATTTGGCCATGATCTCTTGGTCTCTGAAAGAGGACCCTAAATCCTAATCCTAGGGGAGAAGCATTTGATAACATTTTTTAAGTCTTTGGTACGTCAAGGACAACCAAACCAGAGATGAGCCATCTATCACTGGGCTATGCTGATTGGTCAGAGTTGAAATATAATGAAAATTATGACGGATGTTGGTCTAAATGAATCTTTTAGTCATAATGGAACCTATCTTAACAATTACAGGAAATGTAATCTTTATCATAATTTGCTATCTTTCTCTGACATACCAAACAGGAAGAGAGGAAGGGCTAATGTGAAAACACACACAAAATTCTGTTCTGCTGTGTTTGTGTACATGTATTCCTTTCCTGGCATCTGATAATATAAATATTACTACTAATGCTGCTGCTACTCTCACTGCTGTATTGAATACACAAATTCCAGTCAACACTAACTCATGATATCATTTCAAATCACTGAGTAAACATACTGACAAAGAATAAAGCTCGGGGCATAATAGGCATTTACTAGCAAGTATAAAAATTCTGATTCAGTGTCACCAACATAAACCACGTGTCATTTTGAATAGTTTTTTTTTTTTGTGTTGACAAATACAGGCTTATATAAAAGCTGGTGATGGGCACAGGCCAGACAGAAAATGTAGGATCTATTTCTAACTGCTTATCAAGTATTTTTATAATCAGTGCTAAATTCATAGGTATATACATGAATGTGTACCGTGCATGATTTACTTACAGGTAACAGAACAATAAGAGAACTAGAAAGATTCATAAAAAGGTTATGGCGAGCAATTTTATTTGAAATCCATATGAATCAATGAAGTACAATACTGTGCTTATGATCAGTTTTTTAACATCCATCATTGGATGTAGACCTTTCCCAGGATTTGCCACACCTCTCTGTCATCAGCATCTTGGAGCCAAAGCTTTCTGAATTTGTCCAGTTCCTCTCTCCATCTTGTATTCTACCGGCCTTGGTTGCATATGTGATGTTGTGAATCCTGATGTCTATCGGTTGTCTACCATTCTTGCAATGTGACCAGCCCATTGCTATTTGAGTTTTCTAATGGATTCTATGATGTCTCCTGTTTTCTAACTGATATATTGTGCTATCTTTTGATCTCTCCTTAGGAAGGTGAACATGACTCTTTCACGTGCACATTGCATGCTTCTCAGTGTGCAGGCCAATCTTTTGGTTAGATTCCATGTTTTAGCTCCATAAGCAGTAAATTCAATAGTATTGGCCTCTACCTGGGGGTGGAGACCCCCCCCTCAAGATCGTTATTCCCTGCCAACTTGCCTATCTGTTCCAGTCGAGACAAGTATATAACAAAGATTTTTGGCATCTTTCACAAACCTGAGGACTAAATTAGAAATATTTTCTACTTTGATTTTTATAAGCTGCCTATAATACGATATATTTGTACAATTTGATTAGGAAAGTATCTTCACCAGTAACAAATTTGTTTTTATACATGAAAATAGTTTACCTTTAAAAATTGATTAAATCTTTTAGTGGAGTTCAAGTGACAGATGAGCCATCGAAGATAAATAAGTAAGTCATCCATTCTTATTTGCATCAAAACATGAGACTCAGATTTTACATTTGAGTCCCTTGCTTCAGAAAGGCGCTCAGCTCTGGATAAACAGTCTTCATATTCTGATATGATTTTTCTAGAAAATAAAAATACATATTCATTGAAACAAAAACACAAATAGGATGATGAAATATGAATGTATAGCATTGTATAGTTTTCACTAAAGGTTTGACTTGAAAATACAAACTCACAGTATCTAATTATATAAGCAATGGCATAGCAAGAGATAGCTAGAGATTATAGGGGCTCAGGGGACTTGGCTCCTTGAGGGACACCCTCGAACATTTAGTGAGATTTAATGAACAAGGGAAATTTGCAATAGACATGCACCATTACCTAATTGGTGAAAAACAAACCAAAAAGCTGAATCGTCATTTATGCAATTCATGTACGTAAAAGTATGTCCTTGTTATTGTATAATGAAAAATAATTTACAAAGCTTTTTGGGACCTCCCTCCATTGTGGCCCTTAAGCAAGTTTTCAATTAACCATCACCACACTTTGTCCTGCTCTTCAGCCACGCCTCTGTATATAAAACTTTTGCATTTCACAGAATTAATCTGTTCACTGCCACAGATATAACTCATTATAAATTACGTAGAATGTAAATTACTTTGGATATATATAATATATATATATATATATATATATATATATATATATGATACATCATCATCATCATCATCAGTCTCTTAATGTCTGTTGTTGGACATAGACCTTTGTCACACTCTATTGTGGGCGTCGCAGAGCTACTACTATTTGAATTTGTCTAGATTGTCTCTCCATCTAGATGTCCGTTGGTTGTTTGCCACATGGCCTGCCCATTGCCATTAGAGGTTTTTAATATATTCTATGAGGTCTCGGACTCCTGTTTTCTCCTGGATATATTGTGCTGTCTAATGGTCTCTCTATGTGAGGTTGAGCATAATTCTTACATGTGCACAATGCATGGTTCTCAGTTTGCAGGTCTGTTTCTTGGTTAAGTTCCATGCTCCATAGTTCACTATTGGGAGGATGCATTTGCTGTATACCCTTCTTTTTAAGATCAATGGGATCATCTTATTTTTGAAGGCTGGGCTTGCTCTAGCAAAGGCTTGCCATCCAAGGGTGATTCTTTGCTTGATTTCTTCTTCTTTTAAGGGTCTCATAGAGATTCATTGTCCAAGGTAAATGTAGTGGTCTATTTTCTCCAGTTCTGTGTCCTCTATTCTGATCTTTGTATTTTCATTTCCGACTTGATTGTAGCAAATGACCTTTGTCTTGCTGAATCTCATTTTTTGTTTTTTCTGTTCTCTCCATTTTGTTCATCTAGTATTGGTTGAAGGTCGTGTAGGTTCTCTGCTAAAAGGGCTATGTTGTCTGCAAATCTAGGGTTGTTCAGATATTGGCCATCTATTTTGATTCCTTTATTTTCCCAGCCTAGTCCTCTGAAGATCATCTCAAGGTAGGTTGTGAAGAGTATGGGTGAACTAGCATCTCCTTGTCTTACCTCTTTTTGGAGTTGAAAGGGCTTCAAGTCTTTATGTAGCTTGATAAACGAGCTGCTGTGACTGTATATGTGTTGCAGCACTCTAAAATATTCAGGATCTACACCTTGTAGAGTGATGGCTTCCATGATCTTAGGAATTTCCACCAAATCGAAGGTCTTTTCGAAGTCAGTAAATGCTATAGCAAGTGGCAGCTTGTATTCTGCTGCTTTTTCTTTCAGCTGATTTATCAAATACTGGTCGTCCATGGTCGAGTAGCTTCTTCTAAAACCAGTTTGCTCCCATTGTCAGTTTTCATGTAATGTTTTTGTGATTTGGTTGGTGATGATTTTTGTGAAAAGTTTATATATGCAGTTGAGCAGGCTTATAGGTCTGTAGTTGTTGAGGTCTTTTGGGTTTCCTTTGTTTTATATTGCAATTCTCCAATCACCAGGGACTTGACTTTATATAAAATAATATAAATGTATACATGTTTTTCAAAGTTTCTTTCTGTTAAATGAAAACTAATTTTGGGAGACGGGTAAAATGTGAGTAAAGTATTGATATGTATTTATATACATATATTGGCCATTATTAAATAAATCAACTTACATCAAAAAGTTATATTTGTTTTGAAAATTAAAAAAGTGTTGTTGATTAATGTTTTCTTTGTTCAACTATTTCACTTAACTTCAAAGTTTTACATTTTTGTCAACAACAAATTACTTAAGAATGTGTTTCCTCAACAGAAAAATTGAACTGTCAGAAATATTAATTAGAAATCTTCCAGAAATAAAGTAGGCCTCAGAAATTTGATTCGAAGGAAATTGATTTAATGATTAATTGACCAGATTTAGAAAAAACTTGAAATATAGTAAAAATTATGCTTGTTTACTGCACGTATAGTTGGGAAATTATGGTGGTTTTTTTCTGAAACAGGTAATCCTTGCTGATACGGACGTGAAATACAGTATCTTCACAATGCGTACAAACAATGTTATTTTTAGTATATCACGAAAATGGATAGAAATTTTCTGAATATGTTCTCACCAAAGAATAGAGCATCAAAAAATAAGGTATACCATGTTGGGCAAACATTTACCAGGGACTAAAACTCAACTATGTAATGGTGAAAAATTCTTGTTTACATTGATATTATAAGCATAGGAGCATCATCTCTTTACCTTTAGCGAGGATTTGCTATTAGTTAAGTATAATAATCAGATGACGCAAACTAACGTTATTTTTCATAATATTTCGAGCTTTCAAGTTGGCAATAAATCGACAACTGATAAAACTACTTATATAAAAGTTTTATTTGCTAACTTATCAAATAACTGTCAATCATCAACTATGTCGAATTGAAATCTTGCCAATAATAAAGTAAACAAACTTGACTATGAAACAATCTCAGTTTTGCAATATGAAATATGGATATTTTTAGATAATAAATATACAGATTCATAAGTAAAAAATAAAAAATAAAAATGAAAATATCCTTCAGACAAAAAAAAAGTTTTCGGAGAAACATCAATCGGCGAAAAGCCCAGTCAGACATCATACAAGAAACCATCAACCATTTTGGAAACAGAAATAACTGTTGTTGTCTGAACCAATTCTCTCTTGTCTCTTTTCCTCTGTTTTTCTTGCTTGTCTGTTCACTTGAGCCTCGCAGTCGCAACAATAGATTTTAAAATCAATCTATAAAATTTAGCAATTACGTTGTGAGACAAGACATGGATTTTCCTGAAGAGCAGTTTCGTTTCTAGGTGACTGGCCTGATCCAGCAGGAGAGACCAAATTCTCTTGAAAATTCAGGTGGACTTTCCTTAATCTTTTTGCATTTCCACCTATCATTGTTTGTATTGACAACAACAGAATACCAAAGCCACTTTTCCACGGACAACTTCACAGATTCCAGAGGGGTCAATACAAGGCTGCACTGAAAGAGATCCTTAAGAACTACATCATTGACACTGGGGGCTGGGAGGCCAAGGCAATGAATAGAAGTGGATGGTGGAAGACCAGTCACAATAGCCTCGGGAGCTTTGTGAGATGCACGGATGTGCACATTTTGACGTAGCAAGAGACCAGCAACCTCTTAGAGATGATTGCCAGCATTAATGCTGTCCATGCACCGGCCTTATAAGCTATTGCAGACATGATCATCTACATCAAAATCATTAGTGCGAGAAGAAGGTATGTTTGTCCGTCCATCATTTTGAATTTCATGCTCTATTGAGATAGTTGAATTTTTAAAAGATTTTTGTAGTATATTTTTCCAGACCAAGCAGAGAAAAAGTGGTTAATCCTTACCTAACTCTTTCCTTGTATTCTGGATAAACATTCTCCATATTTTTTGTGTTTGTGCAGAAACGTTTCCAGCGCATTAAGTGTTGGTGTTTGCTCTGCATTAGCTGATAGATACGGTCAGTAAAATACTGCAACAAAAGATAGCAGAAGAAATTAGTATAGAAACTTTTAGGTTCAGACCCTCAGTCATGAGAAATGGCTTTCAAAAACAAAGAAAACAATGGACCAATGGAAATTCCACAGGAGCTGATAACTAAGATTATTCATCATCTTATGCCTCTGCTCTTTTCTCACTCCTTCGCCTGTATATTCACACTCTCTCCCTTATCCCTTCCAATCTTCATTGCCCTTCCAAACAAACATTGTTCAGTTTCAGATGCAAAAAAGAACAAGAAATACACAAATATTTTCTAATGGTTCCTCTCTTTTATCTTTCTTTTGCTCTATCTCTCCATAAAGAATTTTAATGTATTGCAATTTTTTCACCTTTCCACCGCTACCTGCGTTTTAATCTTTCACTCCTCATCTCTTGATATCCAGCCCGCAAACCTTTCTCACCATATTTTTTTGTTTCCGTCCTTTTGCCCAATCTCTATATACCATTATTTTTCTCTTCATCTGCTTTTCTTTTCGTTTTTCTCTAGCTTTCTCACTGCCAACTTTTCCTCCTTCTCTCTCCCCCCACTCCTCATAACTGATTCCAGCTCAGAGGGGCAGGGGATCAGGCAGATAGTACACTCTTAACCTAGGAAAAAAAAGTGTAACAGTTGTACATAAAACAAGCAGAGTGATACATAGAATCATTTGATTATTATTCATTCAGAAATCCATAATCAATATTGGATTAACACGGTTAGTTCTTCATAGCTTTTTATCACTTTAGAAACAAGACTGTTCTGTAGTTACTAATACCAATCTACAATCCAGTAAGATGTAAGCTGATGTACATTGGGAATGATAACCCTGCCCCACCCCAAGAAATAACTGATGGCAAGTACCACACACTCGAGGAAACGGAAGTGGAGAAAGACTTCAGAGGGCAAGGGGACAACATACCATACACAATCTATAGTGCAAAAAGTTCTGAGGTGCCTCTTACATATGTTCAAATTCATGAACAAGGAAATATTTACTATGATATACAAATATATCAGTTGTAACAAGACCAGGATGCAATTGAAAAAGTGCAGAGAAGGGACTCAAAACTAGATACTGAACCGAAAGACCTCCTCTAGGCTTACAGACTGCAGCAGTCTGGTATACCGATTCTCACATCCAGACGAAGAAAAGCTGGTGTAATAGATAGCTACCGCATCTTGACCAACCAACCTTTAGTCAACACTCACTGTCCACAGGAGTATATGCTGGACCTTTCAACAAACACATATACTAGATGTAACAAATAAAAACTCAAGATACAGCTTGAAGCTGGAGCAAGAAGACAGTTTTTCACTGCATGAGTGACAGCAGACCGGTGCTGTCTGAGTGAAGCCATGGTCACAGCAGAGAATGTGAACACTTTCAAGTCTAGCTTGGAGAAGGAATGGTCAAGTGAGGACATATATTGTTATACCTTCTACTAAACTCTGTAACCTATGCTCATCATGAATAGATGAGAAGCTGGGAAACACTTAGTGGTAACCAAAAAGGCCTAATCACAGCATGGTATCTACTAACTATTATGAGGTACATAACGATTTTTTCAAACAAAGCTGAGCTTTTTGTCACATTCAGATATGACCTCAGTTGCTTTTACCTAAATCCAGATGTTTTTTAGATCAATAAAAGAGGCTAATTATTGTCCTTACTACAATAATGACAGCATATTTGACATTGATAAGACAAAAACATTTCAGTAGTTGTGGCAATGAAAATAAAAATCTATATTAGCATAATGATATTCATACTCATCACACCTTTTTCCTTTAGCAACACATTTGAAGTGTTACAGACAAAAAAAATATAAAAGTACATATGACACATTATAAAAGTAGTTAACTTCAAGATAACTGTAAATACATTAGCATATGAAATTTCATTGCACATTAATTTTGCATTTTAAGAAATTTGAGGCTTACAAACATATATGGAGGTGGATCAATAATTCCATTACCTGACACAGTTATTAGCGAAACTTTGATCTGATATTTCCACTGAATAATGTTTGATCTATGTGATTAATGGAGGAGATTTAGGTCAAGTGCATTAGCAAGGAAAGAGATTAAATTGAAAAATGAATTGCTTTTTCTATCATTAAGCTATAAACTTATTAATGTACCTACATATATATATATATATATATATTGTGTTATTATGTATATGTACATATATATATATATATATATATATATATATATATGTATATATATATATATGTATATACAGAGGAAGCCATTTATCATAATCACAGATAGTGTTATTAAATGTTTATCTCCACCAAAATCAGTTGGTCCCAAACTCATTACTAAAAATTGATTGAATATCATTGAATTTTTGATAAATTTTTCCTAATGTACAGTTGTTAATAACAATGAATTTAGTAACAAAACAATGGATTTATAACGATGAATGTAAAATCATCAGATTTTTATATCCTTTGCTTAATGGGGACTGCTTTGAAAGAAATTGTTAAAATTAAGGTTTATATAAGGTATTTTGCTTCTGTGTTCAAATTGCTCAAAGTTTTGGATAGCAACTCATATGTGGAAGATTTGTACTTGGTTATGAATACATTCCTTTGCAGTGAAATTTCTTAATGGTGATTTTCGTTTTTAAGGTTTTGAATTTGGGGAAAAATGAAAAAAAAAACACACAAATGTAACCTCTGACCTGATGCAAAAGAAGTGGAAGACTTTTTGTGGTATACTCCGGCTTTTCAGCATTTTCCATCTCTTCCTTGAGAGTATCCGCTTGTTTGACCAAAGGACGGGCTTGGCTCACCTGGTTGAGAAATCATAAGAGTGGATATCAATTTCTCAATACAAAATAATGGAGAAATAAACAAGCTCAGTTAAAAACAAGGCCCAAGTAAAACTGGTGATAGGCCTAGGCCATATGGGAATCGTAGGTCCCATTTCAAACTGATCATTAAGTATATCTTTGATAAGAATTGAAAACAAAGGCATATAAAACACAAAAGACAGCACTAAACAATAAAGCTGATATGAAATAATTCAAAACATAATAGTGTATCCTTTATGAACGACTATTGAAATTACTCAAAAGTGATAACATCTATCTGCTGTCAGAAACAAAGAATAAATTTTGAACATGAATTGGTGTCAGCTATCTGCACTTATTTATCTACATTTCATCTGTATCAATGTTTGTGGAATATTCTTTAAAACATTATTATTATTTGTTAAAAGGTCTCCTTCCCCACTGACATTCTTTACAATATCAATATTCTTTACCAAAGGATCCTCCTCTTTATCTCTACTAAAAGGAATAGGCTCCCTCATAATTGTAGACCCAGGCCAGTTGACCCACCCCCTGTTCTGGCCAAATTAACACAGAATTACAGGTAGGAAAGCATGAAGATTGAACCAAGATCAACTGATTCCCTTTTACAATTGAAATTTTCAAATTGAAATCAAGGATAGACACAGCTCTAACTACCTATGTTCAGGTTGCTGCTGACTGCTACTGATACTATGTGTGATAGGGAGAGCTCATATTTTGCATATGATTAATTCTAAGGGAAGCATTCCACTTAACAAAACAAAACCTGTGCATAGCATTCGTGGAGGCTGTTTTGTTTCATTTGTTGTTCTTGTCAGTTTCATCTTCATTTGAGAAACTCATTAGCTGCAACTCGACTGCAATTATCTCCATTCACAGTCGTGTGTCGAAATGCCCCAGTCTCTTTGATGCAACCTGATGTGATTTGATCAACTTGCAGAGCTGTCAACAAATAATGTGTCCTCCTCCGATCGTCATTATACCTTTTCCCATTTTCATCATAATTATCTCTGCCTGCAACAATGCAGAGTGCAATACAAGACACAGGTAATAGAAAACAGTTCAGGGTATCATGAGATTTCTTCAAATAAAGATCTCAGTCATTATACAGCAGCATCTCGGTTAGCGCTCTAGCTTTATTCCTGAAAAAAAAAGGCAGCTCTAAAAGGAACCCAGGTTCATTATAACATGGCATAAAATAGCATTTTAAAATATACTATGTTGTCGCTGAGCTTCAACTAGATGGAATAGATTAGTGCTGTGTATCTCACCTGGTGGCTACTTTTCGGAGCTGGTGAAATATATACCGCTACATTATAAATTATCATGTATGGGATCATTCTGTTCATTCTCATACACGTGGTACATTAAGCAAAGTTTAAAGTATATACTTATCTTGGAGACTATCAATGATGCCATCTTTATCATTATTTATTTCAGCACTAAATGTGGTAACACTATGCAGGCTTGTTATATTCTACAAATTGAACTGCTCATGCGTTACTATTAAGAGATATCCTTCATATCATAGCATTGTGTAAAATGAAATTAAAATCCAAAGAAATGAAGAAGTAAAGAAGATTAAGGCATGTCCAAATCTGAGCATGTAGACCAGAGATCAGAAAGCTCATAATGGAGAGATATAATAGCGAAAGATCCTGGATATGGCAAGAATAATAAAAATGGAGCAAAAATAGAGATAGAATTAAGTGATAACAGATAAGCAATAAAAAGATGGAGTAGATCTACTAATAAGACAAGTGTAGTTAGTAACCCGATAGAAACTGTCACTTGATCAACATCTTTAGACAACAGGCTGCATTGGGGATGATCAATTAAAAAATTGGAGGAAGAGGTTATCAATGAATAAGTTACTTCTCTCATTTTTATGTTGGGCCGTGATCATTTAAAAGTCTGAATTTTCAAAAGAACAAGCATGAACATTACTGGACACAAACTAAGGGATCAATTTATCATAAACTTACATTGTAAATTGAACCTCCACTAAAAACTTGGGGGTGGGGGATGTTGAAAAAATGTTTTTCTCTAAATATGAAAAGGAGTAAATGTTTGAATTTTTATCCTTCTAATCATCAGTGTGGCCTGTATAAATAGATAGATAGATAGATAGATAGATAGATAGATAACCAGCTGGCCAAATTTACCAAAAACAGAAGAAACCTCTGTTGACAGTTTAAGCCAACAGTTTTTGATAAGGGGGATTAAAAGTAGTAATAAAATCATAGAAGTGAAAATATTTCATCAACCCAATTGCCTATGTCCTCCCACATTTTTACCTACCACAGATACTCCATCATTATCATCATAATCATCAGTCTTTTAACCTCCATGGCTGAACAAAGACCTTACCCAGGATTCACCACAACTTTCTATCATGGGTGTCACAGAGCCAATATTTTTTGAATTCATCTAGTTTGCCTCTCCATCTTGTATTCTGCCAATCTCAGTCACACCTGTGATCTGTGGGGATCTATGTTGTGCGACATGATGTTCATCAGTTGTCTGCCATTGTTGCAACATGACTAGCCCATTGCCAATTTGAGTTTTCTAATGGATTCTATGCTGTCTTGAACTCCTGTTTTCTCCCTGATATACTGTGCTGTCTTATGATCTCTCCATGTGAGGTTGAGTATGATTCTTTCATGTGCATGTTGCATGGTTCTCAGTTTGAGGGTCAGTCTTTTGGCTAGGTTCCATGTTTCGGCTCCATAGGTCACTATCAGGAGGATGCATTGGTTATATACCCTTCTTTTTAGGATAAATGGGATCTTCTTGGTCTTGAAGGTTGAGATTGCTCTGCTAAAAGCTTGACACCGTAGAGTGATTCTTCACTTGATTTCTCCTTTCACTCAATGTCAAAATGCATTTGTTCACCCAAGCAAAGTTCAGAGAAAATGCACTTATGCATTTAGGGAGACATGCACCTCACGTGTCTTATGCATATTAACATGTGAAACCGGCAATGGTGCACCAGGGCTTCATGAGCTTTTTTCACTTGTGACTCCTCTAGATCAGAATTGTTGAAACCCCACTCAATAACATAGGAGCATAACCCAATTAGATATAGAAAGAGATAAAGTCAAAAGAGAACTTTATCAAATACTTGATTCATCAAGCTAAATTGCAAAATTCTTCCGAGTGTCTCAAACTAGTAATTGCTAATTTCAGAAGTTTATCTACCTACAGTATATTCGACAGTGGAATTTTTCTCAATTTTCTCAGCATTTTTTTTCATAGATTCGTCTTCTTGTAGAGTTCTTCCTTTGGACATTTCTGCGATTACAAATAATCTTTATGAGACACACTGGGGGTCGTGGCTCCAAGTTTGAGAAGCCCTGTTACAAACCACTGACAGAGAGTCTCATCTTGAAAAGCTTAAAAGATATAATTTTAATTGAAAAGAAAAAAGATTCTGTATGCATATCAATCTTCATTTTTCATGTCTGCTGAGCAATTACTAACTCAACGAAAGAAGCTGTGAGAGATATTCTCAAATCATATCAATAAACATACCTTTAAGGTTCTTTCAATCATTAATCGTTTTTCCTTTTTATAATATTCAATATCATGTGGGATAGGAACAGTACTGAAAGAGACAAAAAAATGTTTGAATAATGTTTCATCTCCAATGGCTATTTGGTACTATCTCTAGACTTATGAATTTATTATATGATATCAGGTGCTTATATATGAAATGTTTTTCGAATAGTAAGATGAAGGCTGACATAAACAAGAAACAGTAAATATTTGATCAAAATATGACAAATTTGAGGCAATAATCGTTTTACAACTATCCTCTTATGATAATATACTATCTTTATAAAATTAGTAGAAAATAAGTAGGTCCTCATTTTTCTTTTTCAAGAACAAAGCAAAAACACTCACCTGAAGGGCCTGGCATCGGTGCTTGTTGTGAGCCTTATCTCTGAGATTTCTTCTTTCAGATCTGAAAGAACTTTGTCCAGTTCTCTCTCTAGATATTGCACGCTTTCAGAACTTGAGTGACCAAACAATTCCAAGTAATCCATTTTAGAAATTCACACAACTTTATTGAAAGAAAGAAAGAAAGAGTTTTATTTTTATTTATTTTTGTCATTATTGTTCCAATTTGAGGCTGCTAAGCGAATTTTCTAAGTAACATCAAGTATCTGTACACAGTCTGCTCAAATGAATCACTGAAGTTTCAAGAAACATTTGAAATAGAGATAGTACAGTACCGCACAGTTTATCCTGCTTCCAGAAAATTAGAATTACCAGAAAACAGTCTACTTTTTAATTCTGGCCTGTTTTGTACTTGGCAGGCTCTGTAGTAGGTAACCACTTGACTGCTCTTTGTTTTAAATTTTCATGATGTGGTGGAATTGTCTACTGATTGAAGATAAATGGATTAATATTGATTAAACAGACCCTGTTTTCAATTGATTAATTTGTATAGGAGCAGGTGTTTATTGATGTGTTTTAATTATAGGTAATCTGGATTTACAAATTAAATAATAGGGATGGCATAAGCTTTAAAATCAAGATTGAAACATTTCGTTATCATAAAACCATGCAGTAGCCAAATCTAAAAACAACAGATTTATCTATCCGGAAAGTATCCAGCCATTTATCATCAACAAAAAAACAAAAAAAAATAGCCAACCTAAGGCAATAGCACCTTTTTCCCTTTCAGAGTACACCTCTTGGAACCTCAAACACTTATCCCAGTGTCCCTCCCAGTTTTCAAAATAGTCTGCAAAGTCTTCTTTTGGAATCGCCATCAGCTGCTTCATTTGGTTCTTCCAAATTTCATCTACAGTCTCAAATCTCTTTGGGAAAAACCAGAAGTTGCAGGATCCCCAAATTTAAACTGTAGGCAGTAGATGGTGTGATGTTTATCAAAAAAAACCCAGCACAATACTTGACAAGTACGTTTATGCATGCGCAGTAAAGTCCCCTGTGATTGATTTCCAAGTTACATCAAAAACCTACATCTGGTTCTCGAGATATTTGAGATGAGCAAGTACTCTCTGGAGAGGCCTTGTATAGAACAGAAAGAATTATTGTTATTTGTTAAATTTAAAAGAATGATTTATAATTTCATCCACTTATATAATGAAAAGTGTGATTTTTTTTTTTGTTTTACAATCAGTATCAATTGATTCTTCCACTAACAGGTAACAATTTCATACAACTACGTTAGGCTTTTGTAGTGATATCAAATTTAAAGGATTCACTTTGAATGAATAAATTGAAATCTATCTATCTCTATCTGGATAGCTAGCATCAAGGTTAGTTGGAAGACTTATATGAATTCACTTATGTCTGTCTTCTTATCCAAAAGTTCTGAATGAAATTCAATGGAATTTCGTGTAGACCATCAGCTAAGGAAGAAGTGATTAAATTTTGGAGCGGATCAAGGAATTTCTCTTTGATTAAAAGATTTTTTTGCAGAGAAAGAAGTTAGAATAAATAGAAATGTTAGATTTAAATTTCAAGTAAAGTAAATATTTATTTACTTACATATAATTATTTATTTTCATTCAGTTTTCAATTAGTGAATGTCATTGGCAGAAGTGTGCACTCTCTGAGTTTGTAAAGTGTGACAGTATATCCATGATTAAATACTTGTTTCACTCACAGAACCAAGTCCGGCAAAGAGCCTCACTATTAAGATGATTTTTTCTCCCTTAAAAGATGATTTTGTTTAACTTCATCAAAAGATGCAAAAAGGAGACAAAGCTTGAGGCAAAATAACGAAGCATTAAATGAATTCAAACCAAACATATACATGCATTGACACAGTGAAGAATTAAACGAATATTAAGAGAATAGACTTGACAAAGCCCTGTATTATCGAAATAAAGAATCTTTTGTTCCAGCAAACCTTCCAATATAGTCATTTTACTCTTATATACATAAAAGCCAGTGTCCATTGCTTTGTAATACACCGAACATGTCAGGCTATGTATTTGTTCATCAAAAAGTGATAAACAAGATGAACCATTCATATATTTTGACATCTAAAATAAACTTCAGTTATGCCAAGACATCTGCTGATAGAAAAACTTGAATTTGGCAATTTGTCCACAGCGAGTGCCTATTACCGATCAACTCAGTTCAAAGGTCAAATAGGTATTAACTGAGTCAGCTTAACTCACCCATATGTGATGAAAGCCTACTTGAATTTAGGGGGTGTCATAAGACAACTGAAGTATGGATGATCAAAAATGAAAAAACCTGATATTACCAACAATGGCAAAACCATGTTCCCAACATTCAAGCACCTTTATATGGTGGTCAACATTCTAGTAAACATAATTACAAGTAATGTTAAGCTTCAAAGAAAAATCTCCCTCAAGAGCTTTTGGTATAAAACAATTTTAAACACTGACACAAATCACTACTTAAAAACAGGTCTGGTTAGTTCCTTAGCAGAGACCATCACATAACCAATGTCTTTTGAAAATAGAGCTGATCACTTCTTAGTGATCACTAAAGAGTCTGAATTTTCAAAAAACATGTATGAACTCTGCCAGTCTTAAACGAGAGGACCTATTAGGCATAAATTTACATTGTAAACCGAATCCCTACTGAAAACTTATTTTGCAATGAATTCTCAAAAACAAAGAAGAAATGATTTTTCAAGAAAAATAAAGGCTGAATGTTGAACTTTTCAATCCTCTTGCACCATTGGTACAACCTGGATGCAAGACACATTTATAGAAAATTGGCCGACTACTGAGCATGAGACTATTGAGCGGCAACAAATGAGCAGGAACAATTAAGCATGAGATAATTGAGCATTGAAAAAATTGGGTGTGAGACAATTGAGCGCAGCACAATTGGTCGATGTATATTATACCTTCCATCATTTGTGTTTTTAATCACACAATGATAATATCAAAAATAAAAATTGTAAAAATTGGGTTCATCAAATTATGCTACATACTTCAAATGAACTAAAGGACTCTTTCACAAAAATATTTTTGGTTTGCTCACCCATTGTGTTGGAACAGATGTCAATAATGACACCACTAGGTGCAGCTTGCCATGGTCACCAAGAATCTTGAGGCCTGCCCTAAACACTAGATTCATACCCTAGAGGATTGTCCTAAAATTTGTATTTACTATCATGTATTTCAGTGGTAGCATTAAGTCCTACTGTGACCTCTGAAAATTGTTAAGTTTACACCCCTCTCAAAAGAGAAAGTTTTCAACGGTTATATTTTGGCTTGAAAGTTTTATTCTGATTTAGGATCTTATTGTTTCAAAATGAAATACTATTACACCCAAATGATTTCTTCTAATTGTATTCAAAACAAAATATACAACAGTTTAAAAAATGGAGACACATGAGGTCTATCAAGTACAGTCTTGTCAATTTTCTCAGAATTAAGTTACTTTAATTTTTTCATCTTCAACTTGAAAACTTTTTCTTCCTATATATATATATATATATATATATATATATATATATATATATATATATATATATATATATGCATGAAGCATTTACTCCCAGTTATTATTTTTTTTACTACAGTATGCACAATAATTTACACTAATCAAAAGAAATTTTTAAAATTTTACCAGAAAATTCAAAAAAATAGAAAAATATTTCTTGCAAATTAATTTTTCGTACTTGCCTTATATAGTGGAGTAAAATGGCATGATTAATTTTTTAATTTACCAGGTTGTAACTGGTTGTGATAAAAGTAGATTTAGCCAATCAGGCAACTGACTAGCTAGCGATTTGAGAACCTGGACGGAGAGCTTGGCTCCTTGAGGGACCCTCTCTAATATTTAGTGAGATTTGTCATTGTATAATGTTAGCAAAAATACAGTAGGTGAAATACTACTCATAGAACTTTTGGGGAGCCCAGTGTGTGTGCTGGGGGGGGGGTCAAATTTCCCTCCTCGGGAGAGCCTCTGCTATACCTCTGGTAAGGTGTTACCCAACAGTTTTGGGAACTTAAGGTGCAAAATTGCTTTCACAAAGAAAGATAAAATCAATAGAAAGTAAGGTTATTCCCTGGTGGATTGATTTTGTGAGACGTGTGAAATGTCTGATGAGACACGGGAAACAGTTAATAACTAGACAGATGGACATGATGATTAACATTTTCAAATTCCTTGAACTTTTGGCTATTGCCTTGCATAGTTATAATAATAAAGAATTATTATAATAATTATCATTACTAGTGCATGATCCATTACTGTGCTAATAGTTATCATTAGTGTCATGGCTTATGGCTGCTACTGATACTATGTGTGACAGTTATGGTGGGAAGGGAATGGGGAGAAGAGAAAGTTACATAGCTTAATAAGAAGGTTTGAGAGGAGAGAGGTTAATGGCTACTACTGATATTATAAGTGTGACAGACAATGTTTTTATTAGGTATCATTATTATTAACTACTTGTGTAAAGACTGTCTTCATCGACTATTAAGCTAGATGTCAAAACATTTCCTTTGTATAACTGTGCTATATCAGGAGACACTGACTGTCCTGCAACAGAACACTTTATATCCTCAAACTCCTGTACCAATATAATAAAATGTGTCTTTGATTTGTACAATATATATATATATATATATATATATATATATATATATATATATTATATATACATATATATGTGTGTATATACATATACATATATGTGTGTATATACACATACATATATATATATGTATGTATATGTATATACACATACATACATACATACATACATACATACATACATACATGTATATGCAGTATTATAATTAATAATTGAGTCATCTGCAGTATATATTCACCATAAACAGTACCCCTCATTCAAAATGAAATGAAGAAAAAACAAGTTATCAATATACCTCAGAGCAATAGTTTGGCATGATGGACAGAAAGAGAGGCTCTTGTAGTATAGTTGCATCAAACAGAACCCTAATCACCACCATATTTCATGTCTTGGAATAATGATTTCTCAGTTGAATAAGAATGAATAAGCAAAAATACATAGAAGAAAAATAGTTTGATTCACTAACCTAACCTGCGATCAAACTAATTATATGAAAATGAGGTCAGGTAAAAAGGTAACTTCCTAAAAAAGCATTGTCAGAACAGAAAAATGCAAAAGAATGTGTGATCAGAACACAAACATTCTCTTATAAAAATTCAAATTTTGAGTAATCATTCATATGACATAAAATCAGGGTCCAGTTTCCATTGTAATGGTATGGTAAATTGAACTATAACATAATATAACATAGTAACAAGCTTTTTATTCTGTAAGCTGAAGCAGCCTTGGAACTCAATTTCTGCATATCATGTACTTTTTTTTCTAGGCTACCGTTACAGACATACTCAAAAACTACCATTACTATAAGGATAGATACAGGAAACTTATCATTATTAGAGTAGGCAGGTCAAGTGAATTTCACTCATGCGAGTAGTATTACTGAAAGTTATTGTGAAGGATAAGGGACATTCTGCTGAGCCTGAAGTACTTTATTTGATCAAAATCTGCTCATTAGATCAAAAGTTATGAAAGTTTGAAGTTGCAATTTTTGTAAAAAAAATTAGAAATTGATGTAATGGAATCTAGCTTTTCCATATGGAGAGAAAAATGACACACAAAGAAAATCCTTACTGCAAAATTTGCCAACTTTCTCGAATGAAATCTGGGGGAAATAGGTAAATCACTCTGGGGAATTCATATTCATATTTTCATAAGACCCATATTTCCGAGACAATTGTTCCTATCGCTAATCAGTCGGATAGGTTTGGTTCAACAGAACATGTTTTGGGCTGTTGCCAATTTAGCTCTTTTGTAACTAGATTTAGCTTTTCTTTTCTTTTCTTTTTTTTTTCTTGTTTAGTCACAAAATTCAAATCTTGCTTCTAGCTTCAAACCTTATATTAATTAATTTTCACAATAATTTGATAATCAAAATATTGTCTTCACTCAAGTGTTAGAGCAGTAGTAATATCATCGCAGCTTAAGTTACTGCTGAAGTTTACAGACGCTCAGGTTGTCATAACTAAAGGAGCTAAATTTTGATCCCAGAATCGCTCAATCGGCATCACTGGAATGGAGCTATGAGATTCAAAATTTCTCAAATAAGTTAACGTAAGATGATGATTAAAACATTACATTTCATTGCAATATGGTTACGCAAGTCTCTGAGTTTTATCTATTATCGATTATTTTGTTCATGTAATATCAATTCTGTTGCGCGACATGGTAAAATACCCAGGAGACAAGCGTACGCTAACCTAAGTTAATTAAGAACGAAGCATGCAGATGTCAGATCAAAAGATATTTTCATTATTTTACCAGGCAGGGCGGCGTACGAGAGCTAAACAGACCATTTGCGTGCATTGCAATGAGGAGATCTTTGCTCATCAAAACAAGATTATCTACCATACTTTGGAATAAAAAACTTATCAATCGACAGAGAATTAATCAAGGAACAGGTTACGATCATTCAATATTGGAAAAAGTTTTGAGGAAAGAAAATCTCGATTGATTTCAATGACATGGTAGCGATCTGGATATTTTCGATCATATTTGTTGCGTAACTTACCTCCATAATTATAGGGCATTATTATGAAGAATTGTTCTCATTGATAGCTTTATAGTATTTGGGTATAGTTGATTTTTCCTTAATACAAAATTACCTTCTGAAAAATGTCTCCTTGATTTGGTGTTAGTTTCTTCGTTTTATCTATAACCTTCGCTCAAGTATTCAGGGTTGGGTTTAAAAACTTCATAGCTAGAAAGAGAAATTTTCCACAGCCGAAATAAAACCAAGGAAATAGTTGCTATGTTATTGTTGTGAGCCTTTTTTTTTTCATGACATGAAAGAGAAAATAAAACAGTTGGTGTGTCAGAATTACGAAAGCCCCGATCAAAGTCTGCTCTAATACTGCCAACATTCCTGCTGTGCTGTGTCAGGGTAAAGATTAGGGGTAAGGATAGGTAATCCAGGGAATCCTGGTCAAAAGGACAACAGTGTAGTATGGATTACTGCAAGTTACAATCACGTTCGGTTAAACGGCATCAGTCAAAAAGACAACAGCAGTTACGAATATCTTAATAGAAATTGTATTCTTTAAGTGATTTAATTCTGTATATTTTTTTCGGTAAATTCAAATGAATAAACGTTATATTCACCTAATATTGTTAAAAGACATCTGTTAAAGGTACAACAATGTTGTGTGGATTGTTACAAAAATCGCGTTCGATCAAGAGGAAAACAGAAGTTACGAATGAATATCTTAACCGAATTTTAACCATTTAAGTAATTCAATTTAGTATTTTTTTTATTCCAGACCCTGTATTCAAAATTTCAAATTGAAAGGTATAATCATGTCTTTAATCGCGGTCTAAAAAGTATAATTTTTCATTCAAAAAGTATAATCAAGCAACTTAGAGGCTAGAAATCAAGACAGTAATCAAATTAAAACATCGTTTTTTACGAATCACTACTCCGACGACAACGTGCTTCTTATTATGAATATGAATTTAATATCTTATTTATTTAGGTCGTACTAATTAAATGATTTCGAAAAGGAATAAGTAACATAATAAAAAAAGTAAGGTAAAATTTGAACGCACAGATGTTAATTATTGGCCGCCGTAAATATCGAAGGAATTGCTTCCTATGGTTGCTAAAAATGGCTAAAAAAAATAAATCAAATAATAAATGAAAAAAAAACAGAATATGTAGTTGATTAGAAATATAAGACATTAAGCCTTATAACAGCATTGTTATCAGATCAATACGTCGTTGATCATAAGAAATAAAAGGTAAAAAATGAAAAAAAAATCAATCAGCAAATTACTGGGGGGGGGTTGTGTTATGTTATTTTATTTTATATATTTTCATTATTGTATTAATTTCTGATTAATCAATCTTAAGTACGCTCGAAAAAATTATACGACGGCTGTAATAATCAATGTTTAAATTTTTGAGTTTTTAAATAACACATTTACTAAAGTAAAATTCGAACATCCACGGATTTCAGAAGCCAACGCAACGTTTGTTTCGAGCGTACAAGACATTTTTAGCTATAAAGTTGGCTGGAAATGAAAAATGGAAAAAAATCTAGCCATTTTTAGCCAACAAAGGAGGCAAACTGGCGGCCAATAATTTACATCCGTGCGTGCAAGTTTTGCTAAATGTAAATGACTTGATTGAAAAAATAAATCGGTTTATCGATTTTTCAAAATAGAATGAAATCGGGTAATCATTTTTTTCCGCTATTTCCTATCGGAAAGAATCGGATAGATCTGGCTGGTTTGGGATCCATTTTCTGACTTAGTGGATTTGCAGTATAACAGAACTCTTTTCAATTAGATACTGCCAGTCGGAAAATGGATGCCAAACTAGTAATGTTTGGGCTAGATCTAGCCGATTCTTTCCGGTAGGCAATAGTGGAGAAAACAATTAATTGATTTCATTCTATTCAGAAAGACTGATAAAATCGATTTTTTTTTTCCAATCAACTCATTTGCATTTTTATAATGTTACTTACCACATTTTGAAATCATTTTATGTATGGAATGGCGCGTTGTCGTCGAAATAGTAATAGGTAAAAACAAATTATTTTTTAAAACTGTTGCTTATTTATACCTTTGAATAAAAAGAATTATACTTTTTGAGACTTTGGAGTGATTTTACAGCAAAGAATATCTTAGTATAGGTATTTTAATCGCAAAAATATTGCCCAACTCATTTCATTATAAAAGTGATTTAAAAAATATGAATTATTAATTCTAGTCTTCCTGTATCATACGGCACGGGAAAAAATCACAATAAAACTTTTACTCATTTAAATTTACAAGGGAAAAATTAATTTACTCTATCAAGTCATGTATAAGTGCTAAAAAATATATTTAATAATCCAAACAACATATTCCTAAAATGTTAATGCAAAAAGAAATTGAAACCTTTTATTCCTTCAAATTTACAAAATAAATTCTACGGTTGAAGACATAATTATACTTTTTAATTTAACATTTCGTACGAATCCAGGGTACGAAATGGATAATTAAAAAAATACTAAATTCAATAACTTGAATTATAAAGATTCAGTTAAAGTTTTCGTAAGTACTGTTGTCCTTTTGACCGAATGTGATCGCTGCAGCAATCCGTACTACATGGTTGTACCTTTAACTGATGTCTTCTGACAGTCATAGAGTTTCACCAAAAATATGTACAAGAATCAATCAATGTCTTTTGAGTTCGCAAAACGAAATCAATAAGAATTAAAATGCATTAATCCGCTAGTAAGATAAAATTAAAAGAGTAAACTGAAGATTTTGCTTTTTATTACATTAAAACTAATACTATCAAATGCATGCTCTGAAAAATTGAGTTCAAAATTTTAATTCGCGATATTTGTGTGCCAGTGTACACTGTATCAAATTTTAATTTAAAAAATGAGGAACAAAAAACTTCTTTTAGAAAAAAAAAATATCAGTTTTATTGTATTTCGCTTTCTTTCCGATTCAGGGTATGGTGGCAAGACGCGGAACCCAAGTCGGAGACCAGGGTTGTGCAGATCCCAGGTCGGAAACCAGGGTTGTGCAGACCCCCAGGTCGGGAACCTGGAGAAAGGGCTCGGTCATACATTACAAAGACTAAGGCCAAGAAAATTTTAATTGGCCATTGCTACTAATCCCAGACAAAACCCTAACCCTAACCTACTTACTACCCCTAACCCTAACTATATGTTATTTTAGTTCGAAAGTGAACGGTATTTTTAGATCGAAAATAACGTTATTTGATCCATGGTAAAAATCTACCCCCTTTCATCCATTCAAAATGGCCAATTTAAAAATTTGTCCCGTAAAACAGCAGCAGCAACTAATCATATCTAACGTCTATTTCAATTACCTCCCTTATAAAATATCGACTTAATGTTCAAATGTACCTGTTTCAAACAATAACGACCAAATGAATTAAAATAGGCGATTGATACCTTTACCGCGTTAAATTCCAAAACAATTCCGCGTGAGATTCCGCTGCACTATGTTGGCGGGTATAAAAACGTCAAAAAAATAGAAATTAATTCACCACTACATAACTGAGAAATTGAAAATTCGTTTTCACTCTAAAATTGTTAGATTATGTAATAAATCTATCTCAAATACTTATGCAACTCTCATGGACGATTTGATTTACCCAGTTGTTTCAACTCCAATATCTAAAATTTTGAGATCAAATAACATAGCCGATTGAATTGAAACAATCAAAAGGAGTAAGAAAAAATTTTTTTTCAAGATTTCAAGGCTTCAAAGAAGTAGGTTAAGACATTTTCAAAATAAAATAAATTGAAACCAACCAGATATGACAGTTACTTGAGAGAAATCCAGTCTTGTCTGTTTCTCTTGTGAAGAATAACTATAGTCCTTAAGGAAGAATGGGATAGAATGAAGGTGCATTAGCCTTGGTCAATTACTGTACTGTAAAATGTGTTGTTGTTGCTGTTGAGGTTAATAATATCAGGCACCATGCTGCGAAGGATTAACAGTTAAAATTTCTCATTTGAAAATAAATACACAGTTGATCAACCCGACTAGCAGCATTGACTGACCGGACGAGGGCAGATTAACGCAAGTCCTCACATGTGGATCTCTGTCCATGCCAGGCTGGTTGCTAGCGCTTTCAAAAGGCCTCTTGTCTTTAGAAACAGAAAACAAACATCAGAGGGTAGGAAAAAATAAACCTATAACAAATAATACGAGAAAAAAAGAAGTGTGGGTTGGAAAGAAGGGAAAAAAAGGGTAAATGTTTAAAAGAAGAAGGTGATTTTACGAGTTGGTTGGTTTTAATTTCCTCTTTGTTTTATGATGATTGATATTGGCGTCTGTCACGTTCCAATAGAATGGAAAAGACGCCGCTGCCGAACGAAGAGACTCGAATCAATTTTGGGCAACGAGTAAAATTCAGCAATCATTTTCTGCGTTCAAAATCATGGAGCTCCTAGAAGATACTGATAATAACGTTATTCTCGATCTAAAAATACCGTTTTTTTTTGTTTTTTTCTTTTTCAAATAACGTTGTTGTTAAGCCCCTTTCCCGTTGGAAATGAAATCTGGCCAACTTCAGCAATCTTGAAAGCCAGTCATCTGGCAAATCGACACTTTTAGCAGTTACGAATAGCCGTCCTCCCAAAGATTGTCCGAGGAAGTTCTCCAATGAAAGGAAATTTTGAAATACCGAGTTAAATCTTATTTGATATTCTTTTTTTTAACAAGTCACCGGCTGAGAAAACCATCGGCGAAATCAACTATGGAAGGATAGATATGCCATGAAAATATATGTGCATTCATATAGTTCATTTGCACTTACACACGCGTGGTTTTACACACATTACACACAACCTATGTTTTATACATTTTAATACGTCACCAAAGGCATGTCCATCTGTCCGTCAACGCATAATTCAAGGATGGGCAGAGCTATGGTCACCAGATGGTTACTAAATGGGACCCCAATGGCAGATTTTCAGCAAGTTGTTTTTGTTACCGCCTCCCCACATAAGTTTTTGATAGGGGATTCATATTACAATGTAAGTTTTTGCTGAATTAGTCTCTTCTCTTGTGCCAGGTTGCGTTCACGCTTGCCTCAGAAAATTACTATGTATTGCTTTAATTCATTAAATATCTGTCCTTAATCACATAACTCAAGGACTGCTAGGGCTATGGCCACCAGATTTTCTATGGTTACTAATGGACCACGGGACATGTTTTTCGCGTATTAGTTTTTGGAAAGTGAAAAAAAAACATTGGAGGAAGAAGAAGAATACTAAAAGCCTGGTTCCGTTTCTGTAAAATAGCCAAAATAATTCATTTCTTCCCATATGTATGGAATTAAGCTACCCGTAAAAAAACAGTTTTTATCTGTTATTTGTGCTAAATATTCCATTTACATCTACTGCAAGAACTAGCTGGAAATCATGCGCGTAGAGCGAGTTTTCAGCTAGTATCATTTATTCTGCGGACAATTTATATTTTTCTGTGGAAATTTGAACTCAGCTCGCCGATCCCATTCTTCGTGCCGTTATTACTTCTCGGCCTCGTGCACCTCTCTATTCTGCTCCCGGATAAAGCAGGAACTCACAACCACAACGACAGAAAACACCTTTCGTAAAGCGAAATAGCATAAAGTGAAGAGTTGTGTAATTGGAAATTCCTACTAAGGAAGATCACCGACTTCACATGAAAAATAAATGAAGAAATTTTATCCATTTACCTGTACAAAAAAACTGACTTTAGCCAAGTCTGGTACAAGACTATGGGAACTTGAAACGCCTCCCCCCCCCCGATGCTTTGTTTCGTTTGGTCTTATTGAACAAAAACGAGCTAATAGACAGGTATCATTCACTCTTGGATTACGCCACTTTCTTGCTTTTACGAAAAAGGGTGACTCACGAAAATAGCGTTTAGTTATTTCTCCTTCTCTCCTCAACATCCTTCTCCCACCCCAACTTCCGACAATTCGGTTTAACAGACCATCATCATCATTTTGAGGTACGGGGACGCTAAAGAAAACTTCCTGTAAATACTAATGATTATTTCTTCGTCGCTCTACGCCGTTTAGTCTTACGAAATATTTTTATAAGAACGCTGCATTTTCAAATAACGAGAGAAACCTATACTGTAAACTCAAAGCCAATGATTGCAATTGTTATGTATTCGTGTTAAAGCTAAATGTTTCAATACATTCCATTAGGGAATTCAATGGAAGTTAATCATTCCACATCTGAAGTTCGTGAAAAAAAAAGAAAAGTAGCCCCTTACGCTGTTTATGGCTTCAGCTGTCCGTGCCCGGGCTCCATATATCACAAGTTTCGAAGTTCTTTGAGGATTTGCGATGTGTAAAATTGACGAAGAGACGATAATTCCCTGAAGTGGCATCACATAGCTGGGGTGGGAGGAGATTGATTCGTGCCTTTCTGAAGGGCCAGTCAAAGTTTGAACTCGGCAAGCCGATTCCATTTTCTGTGTTGCTAACCGCTCTGCCTACGACACGTCCCGCTAAAGCTCGACTAAAATAAAACTAACCTTTTTAACCTACTTTCGGCTCTAGACGATGTGAATGTAAAATCGACGCCAATCTGCCCTCACCAACTAAAAACACCAGAACACTGAACCCAAGCAAAGATTAATCAATCAAAAAAAAAAAATAAGAACGTTTATGGATCAATTAAAAGGAGTTAAAAATAGGCAAAAAGGTCAAGCACTCAGAGACCGATTTCTAAATCCAGAAAGCTATAAAAATCCAACCTAAACGGCAGTCACCGAGCAGAATTCGTATCAAACTTTCCAAACAGATCGCTGCAATAAGATCTTTCTCCTGTTCAATGATTCCCACCTTGTCACTCATTCAGCTTTCGATCCAAAATTTGGGGGAGGGATATTAAAGTGATTCTTTTTTTTTTGTTTTGTTTTTCATCTAAGTTTATGCTATTTAAAAACTGAATTATTTTTTGTTGTTTGCATTGTTAACATGTCATGTCAGCCAATCCTTTCTTCGGCATTCTTCAGATATACTATCCGTTTATGATGCTGGTAGACAGAATTTCCTCTCTCCAACGGTAGCAAAACTTATCACACAGGGTTCGGGTGTTTTCTTTCCTTTTCCTTGCAAGGACTGGATTCCAATTAGCGGAAACTATGTCGGATCTAACTCTGCGCCCGGCAGTCGACTTGTTGATGTTGACAGTTTCATTGATTTTTCTCAATTTCCAACGGTATTCCCTGTCTATAATTCGGATGTATTCATAGCGAGGATAGAATTCGCCCTTCTCTCTCCGGGTGTGTTATGGGGATCTTTTACAATTAAAACTCTCATGTCGATGAGAGACTTGCTTTAGTCAAGCTAGCCTGGGCAAATTTTCGTATGTTCACAGGAATCGCTATAGTAACAAACTAAGACGGATAAAATGGTCACTCAGATAATGACATTAAAACGAAAACAAAAAAAAACACTAATGAAGCAATTAACTGACCTCACAAATATTCAATGGAAAGAGCAACTTGCACGAGCTCTGCTTCCACATCCAAAATCCAAAGGCCTTCGGTAGGTTGCACTAAAACATTTCCGTTCATGCAGCTAAAAATGCAAGTCAACAACACAACACTATAAGATAGTATCTGCGTTACAAAAATTCAACATTTTGGATGATGCAAATCCAGGTGGATCTGATCCGTCAAAGAAGTATCGAAGTGAAATTGATCTCAGAAGGTGCGTGTGAGACAATTCAAATCTCTTGTCAGTTTATCCACGTACAAATGAGGACATCTCTATGTCGACTGTTTGGTATGTAATTTTTTGGAATTGAAGATGGTTTTGTCTTCCTCATTTTCCAGTCCGAATTTCCAACTTTTGAAAGCAGACCATCAGTCTGTATCTACTCCCTTCAATCATCTATAGACGAAACGATTCGAATTTTCCTGAATAAAATTTTATTGCATTATCAGAGGAGATTCTTTCTTATCGTCTTCTTCAGAATACGCGAACCTTTAACAAAACTGCAAAAGGACTTTCCAAGCCCATTTGAAGAACCGGAGATATTCTTCACACATTTACTCCTAAGCTCATTTTTCAGGAAGTTGGGTACATTCGTCCTTTCACCACTTGTCTTTGTAAATTTATTTCAGGAACTGGGTAAAATCTGTCTTATATGTTTTCAGGAACTGCAACATTCGTCTTTTCATGACTTGTCTGCACAATTTTTCTTTAGAAATCTGGTAATGCACATCTTGTCCAAACAAAATCATTGCAATAACTGATAAATTCCATTAAACCAGATACTAATTCACCTCTGATTGGATTCAACGACTTTTCATTTGCTAGCGCCATTAAACTATTGAGTCATGTGATTTGAGACTCCGAAGGAGAAGCAAAAATAGTGTCATGGATATTCAAACTTTATCGAACAACAAACGAGCAAATGGTTTCAAATTCAATCAAACCTAAGTGAGGCCAATAAATCTTTTATGGTACAAAACAAATTCAATTGTACTCAATAAATCATTTTTATAGTGGTCAGCCAGCCCATATTTTTCTATTTTGCTTTTGATCATGGTTTTTATTATGTTTTTCACGGTCGTATTAACAGCACAAACAGCCACGAGATGTTCAATCATCTCTGAATATTAATGACCCTTCTAAAAACTATAGATAGTATATTGACTTTATGCTATTCGCTTGTAATTAAGACCAAAACTAAATAATTAAAAACGATGTTTAAATTATCGTATTACGTTTCAAAAACTTTATCTTAAATAAGTCCGTGATCGTTGCTAAAATTTGTATTGTTTTTTTGTTTTGTTTTTTGGTACGTACCTAGTTGACATAAATAAATATCTCACCACAATTGTAGAAATCTAGGTGCGTAAATTGAGATTGATTGACAAGTGGCTATTTTACGATGTTGATATTCGCTAATTGTATTAGTCAAGGAACTTCAACTTAAAAGTTTTTCGGATGAACGCTTCTCGAGAATAAAAATGAATACTTATCTATAGAGCTAGCTTCATGTCGGCCATTAAACCAACATGATGAACTGCCTCTCAACACAACCCTGCTGTGAAAGGTCTTCATAACGCCGACTTCACGTCGGTCATTTAAAAATCATCATCCTTGACTCTATTTACTAATTACCAACAAAACAAAATATTTTCATTGGCTATCGCGCCGCCTCTGTATAAACAATAATTTATGAAGCTGAAACGTGGAACCTGACCAAAAGATCGACCCTCGGACTCAGAACCATGCAACGTACACTTGAGAGAATGATGCTCAACATAACAAGAAGAAATCACCAGACAGCAAAATATATTAGAGGAAAAATTTGAGTTTTTTTTTTTCGAAGACGCGGAAAATTTTAATGAACAATACTGCTTAAGATTCGTTTGTGCGAACATATGTAAAAAAAACCTCTGAACAAATATTTTCCTATGCAGTATGGGATGCTTTGACTGAATCTGGATTTCGTTTTCTTAGGATATGTTTCGTTTTTGAGAAAAAGCAATATAATTTTTTTATATTAGAAACGAGTAAATTGGTGGATGATCGATTTACACCCTATTGTCAATTCACATTGTAAATACTACATAGGAAAATGTATTTTCATAATTTTGTCCGTAGGTTCACTCATATAAATTTTAACCTTTCTTTGTATGTTTGTTTAAATCATGCATTTCTTCATTAAAGATTAGAAACACTTTAATACCAGCAATGTCAGTTACTGTTTAGTTTGTGATATTTGTGCTCTTTAGAGGTTTTTTTTTTTTTACGATCTCGGAAAAATGTTGGAAGTTTTTTTTTTTCGATTATTCATCTACATTGAATGTCAAAATATGAGACTGAATAGAAAATGAAATTTTCCACCAGGTCATTTTTAACGTCGATATATTTCTATGAAGTTGAAATATCATCAGTAAAAACCCTTTGGGGAGAGACAATATGAAATAAACCCCGAATCTGTTTATTTCAAAATCTGTTAGATTTTGTTTTTCTTCTCACTTGACGTCACACTGCGTAAGACGCTTCTTGAAGTAAGGGATCGATTTACTATGAATTTACCTTGTAAATCGAACCCCCTCCCCTAAATATAGGTGGTGATTTTCAAGAACTAAAGTGTTTAAAACTATCCTCGGGGTCACACCGGTACACAGTAAAAATTTCATGGGTTTATGTCATTTGGTTTCTGCGGTAGACTGTCACATACGGACAGACGGGAATATGCTGAATTATAATAAGATGGTCACGCGTAAGTATTTCATTCAGAATTATTTTACATGACAATTATGACAGACTGTTTCACACACCATAAACTCCAACCCCTTTTAAACATACACCTTTGGAACTCAAACTGCACGAGTACATACAATTAAATTGGCTGGTGGATGAAAATGGATTACTCCAAGGTAGACTGTGTTCACAGAATGCTTACTTTCGTTTATAACAATATACAATTTTTCTTAAATAAGCCTTATTCTTTTTTGACCATGTATCTTATTGTCTAACTTCCTTTATGAAGATAGAGCTGATTTTTTTAAAAACGAAATACAGCAATATATATATATACACACACACACACACACACACACATATATATATGTGTGTGTGTGTATGTGTGTGTGTGTGTGAGTGTGTGTGTGTGCGCGCGTGTGTGTGTGCGTGTGTGTGTGTGTGTGTGTGTCCAAGCAGTTGTCCAATAAAGACATGAAATGAAAGACTGCTAACATTGGTGTTCACTGGGGATTAGAAGGAAATGAGGTATCTCTCCAGCCTGGATCAAGCCTGCTTACTCAAGGTGAAGGCGTTATTGTTGCCGTACAATTGTTTTATGTGAACCTAACTTTATGTACCTCTATAGAAAGATGGCCTTATTCTTTGCTGGTAACAGGATTGGCACTAAGATGTATTCAGAATATATCCGCTGCCTCCGTACCCTTGCAGAAATCCATCCTTCTGATTCCCTGGAACAGTGGCAACGGGCGCCCATGACGGCTTATCGTCGGGATCTGAATCCACATGATATTGCACGTGGCGTGCATTGCAGATTCCATTTTACGTTGAACGTAGACACAGTCTTCATCGAAAAGAACTAGTAATGGCCAGCAACATTAGCTTGGTAACCATTGTTCACCTTTACTTTGTTTTGTTTTTGTTTTTGTTTTTTTGGCGGGCGTGCTGTCTTTAGAATCACCCAGGTTGCATGGGCTCGGATGCATTTTATCCAGCAATTCATGTCAGTATCAATATATTTCGATACGTCGAGCAAGGAATTCGCTTCACCAATGATTTTGGGTCACCCATCGATGTTTTTCGTCTGTCTGTAAAATGATTAATCAGTAATATGAATTTTCAGAGATAATTTGAAATTTTATATCATTTCCAAATCAATAGCTTTTACTAAAACTAGACTAATAAAGGGTTTCGGTTGCAGACCATTGTAAACACTGTTTTCCGCCTGGTGCCACTTTGAAACTATCAAGAACAGTGCTACTCAGCACTCCCAGATTAACAAATAGATATTTATCTTTACTTTGGCTGCATCGTAAATTTCAATAATAAACTATAAAGCACCCAGAGAGCGCATACCCCCGCCAACGCCGTTGTCACTGAAAACAATGAAATTTAGTTCATATGCAGATACAATGCAGGGGGTAACTATAAATAAATTAATGAATACGCCCCCAAATTAAATCATTTCTTCTTTAGCCCATGGTCCATCCTTCCAGGAAATTTCCACGAAATTCATATAGAACTTTTGGAGATATTGTGCGGACAAACATGATTGAACACTTTGATGTATGAAAAGAAATGAAAAAATATCTCGCCATCGAAAAATTTCACCAGATCTTCCTTACACAATGGCCTACCCTTCCAGAAAATCTTCTTGAAATTAATTGGGAACTTTTGGAGTTATAGTGTGGGCAGACATATAGCTAGGATGCAGGGAGGTAACTGAATGCTGAATTTCAGCCTCCCCTGTGTCCTTGAAGGATTCTAATTTTGGTGAGAGCCATCGTTGTTATTGTCTTTGTCATCGTTGTTACCATGGGAAACTACTCGTAGGATTTGACAACGAATTAATCCACTTCAGTAACAGTGTCTGTTTAATCGATATTAATCCGCTAATCTTAATCTTAAACAATTCAACTACGCCAAGAAAATTAAAACCCAAGAGGAGCCGAGCGTCGAATTACAATGAAGCTCGCCAGTTTTGTTTTTTCGTTTGTTTGTTTGTTGTTTTTTTTTTGTTTTGTTTTTTTTTTTGTTTGTTTTTAATAGCCGGGTTTCTGATAATTCCAGTTTTCCGGATTTATGGTCAGTTACTGAACGAATCAGATATTGATCTCAGGGGGTCTACTTTAATACTTGTGGTGCTTCTTCTCTTACTTGGAGCTTTTTCAATTTGTACTGCAACTGTAGTCGGAGGCAACCTAAAGGTTCCTCTTTCGTTCTCTACAGTCCTTTCGAGTAGAGAAAGGGGGCGATCCCGTTCCCATTTTTTCCACCCTAAAGAATAGCAGACAACCGATGAGCATCACCATTCACGACATGGATCCCCAAAGATCACATGCGAAACCGAGGCTGGCAGAATATAAGATGGCAAGACGAACTGGACAAGTTCAGAAAGTATTGGCTCTGCGACATCGATGATAGTGAGGTATGGCAAATCCTTCGGGAGGATCTATGTTCAACGACGGACTATAAAAGACTGAAGATGATGATGATGATGATGACGATGATGATGATGATGATGCATACAGCCGAGGGTGTACTCTATGAGATAGGGGTTTCTGCCACAAGAAAGTGCCCGCTGGCAGTACACACAGAATTGCCATTTTATGTGGTCAGATTCAAACTCTTACCACAAATAGGTTCACCTGTCTAGCAACGACAACTGAAACAACTCACTTGTTGTTCTTAGTTACAAACTGATGGTATTTTCGTTTGTCCCCACCACACTAAATGATTATAGTTTTCTAGAGCTAACCGGTTTCATTAGTTTGCAGGGGGGGGGATCTTTGGGTGAGGGGGCTAAATAAATTTGAATTTAAAAAGTCCTAATTACATGGGAAATCACGCTGGGCGAGTGCAAAAATTGTTCAGTTCCACTGACCTTATCATGTTAGTGAAAAGGGGTGCTGCCTAGGCGACGGATTTCCAGGGTCTACGTGCTTCCACTTATATTCATCTCTGGCCATGAATGACAAGGGATTGAAGTATTACTTTTTGACGTGTATGGAAGCTATGCATTAACGATATCCAAATGCCAGAGGATAAGTCTGTTGAATATGAAAGAGATCAAATATCTGGGTATAGGTTGGCAAAGAGACTTGCCGGTTTGAGTACTTTGTTGGGGACATGCATTCGACTATTGGTTTTGGAATTCGTTTTTATAATCATCGGTAGGATCCCAGGGCCATCTTGGTACCACGAAAGAGGTTAAAATTTCAATTAGATGTTTTTTCTGTTTAGTCTCGGCTCTACGTAGAGGTGAAATCTTCGCATAATCTTATATTTTACTGTGCATGGAAGGCGTGATACAATCAGTTTTCAGTTTGTGCAAAGTATCATATCAATCAGATGGTCTTAGAATCTAGTGTAAACCCTAAACTTGGATATCTTTGTCGAGTAAAAATTCAAGTTTCTGCTACGAAAAAGTACTCGCTGGCTGTTCACGCGGAGTTGCCATTCATGGTTGAGAAGGAAATTCACAGTGCAAATCGTACGCACAGGGAGCCGTAGTGGTTACTCTGTTGATACAAGTAAATTATTACACTAAAAATCATACTAGTACGCCCCTCTTTTGACTTTTGATTCTGACAAAATGATTGCCGTACTCTATACTGATGAATATGTACGGTAGTTCTTCGAAGAACTGTCTCTTTCTCGTGGCTTCTTATTTCACTTGTTTAATTAATACATAACCAACCTTGTAGAGATGTCTTCCCTCTCCCTCGCTCTCTCTCTCTCTCTCTCTCTCTATATATATATATATATATATATATATATATATTCTAACTGCATTTACTCTATAAGTTAGTAAATGTTGGATAACCTTTGAGTGAGTGGATTACTTCACACACCAGAGCACAAATGTATACAGTGCGCACACATGTATACTTTGAAACACTTTTTTTCAATGGTCGCACAGATACTACACTCGGCAAAAGTACCGACTCGTCATCTCTAACAGCTCGTCTTACTATACTAAGACACCATGTGCATTTGAATAAGCATATATTTTTTGTCTGTAACATCCCGCATTTAGAGCAATGCTATTCGTGTGAAACATTAGAACAGTGACTCTCAAACCCTTTTTGCATGACGGCACACTGAGAAATATATATACTTGCGTTACACCTATTGTAAAAATGAAACGTATGAGACAAAAATATTTCAGTGACTTGAAATATCATTTTCATATATGCTATTTATGATGGCACTGGTCAGGGCAGGATTAAAGACAATTGATGCCCAAAGCAAACCCAAACAATGGTACCCCCATTGCTTAACTGACAATATATTACCACCATGATTAAGACGTAATAGCAAGGAATATAACCAAAGTATCAACTTATAACTAATACCCTAGGAAACAGATAAATACTAGTTTTCTATTGAGCAACCTATCATTTTAAAAAAGGAGCACGATTTTCTTGTTTCAAGACCACCTACGCAAATAGATAGCGAAAAGAAATGTGATAATTTTTTCAAACATTCTTATTAGCCTATTTGGTTTTATCGAAAATATCTTCAAGAGAAAAAACAACTGTGGTGCCCTCACTTCTCTTCTGATGTCCTTAGTGCGTGCTTATTTTGCTTAATCGTTAATCCAGTTCTGGCACAGTTAGATTAGTATGAAATAAGTAGTGCGATGATTAGGATGTTAGTCTCTGGCACTATGGCAAACTATTCGCTAGCGAGATGAAGAGTACGCTGTCAACTTCACTGAAGTATTCTTTAGTTTAGGCTGGGAAGACAGATTGTAGTAGTATTAAGAGGGTAACACGTTTATTTCTGCATCCGACTGTATTTTAGATTTGATTGCAGACTGGTTGAGTTCTAACTTTACAGTCCATCTTTCGGAATGTCCGTCGAATCTTATTGTGTGGACACTGCGTGACTGAGATTTTATCCGTAATTGAGGATCCTTGAAGTTAATCTTATCTAAGAAGAAGTCTAGAGCATAAAATTAACTTTTTGAGGACATTTTGTATGTTACATACCTACCTCCTTGGATTACACAACTTGGACAATGTCCCTTTTTATCGCTTTTACTATGTATTATATGATATACTGGACAATTATTTCTTGGGTAACTGCCACCACAAAATTTACAGGAGTATAAGCACTCCTGAATTTTTGGTGGGCTGTTATCGGCTCCGGTTTTTGGCAGTTCTGGTGGTTTTTAAACTTCTGTAGCGCCTGTGTGTCAGTGTCGACGATTTATACCAGCTATATCCGTATATTGAACTTCTGTTGAGGCAGCTGAGATTTAAGACTGGTAACGTGTTTCTTCTGTAGCTTGTCCTGCGGGGGACTTTTGATAGAAAATAACTTTAATACTGTGTGCTGTGTAGGTACGTGACGTCACAACAAAGGGGTGTAATTGTCTTTTTAGTATTAGTTCTGTTAGTTGTTGTTAGAAGCAGCTTCATTAGTAAGTATCAGTATTGATATGATTATGTAACAATTGTAAACAAGTGTTCCCAAATCCAGAATTTTTCTGGTCTCATGTATTTCGGATAAGGGATACTCAACCTGTAGTGAGTTTGATTCTCACGAGTGCTCCGTTTTTGTGGTCTCGTGCCAGATTAAGTAAGTTAATACCTTAAAACTAAAGCAGTGGGAAAGTAAGAAACATTAACAAACACGTTTGGAGAAGCCTTCTACCTCATTTTGTTCATCATCATCATCAGTCTTTTAGCGTCCGTCGTTGGACATAGACCTTCCCCAGGATTTGCCACACTTCTCTATCATGGGCGTCACGGAGCCAGTACTTCCTGAACTTGTCTAGCTCGTCTCTCCATCTAACATTTTGTCGGCCTCGGTTGCGCATGTGGTCTCGGGGAATCCATGTGGTGAGTCGTGATGTCCATCGATTGTCTGCCATTCTAGCAAAATGGCCAGCCCACCGCCATTTGAGATTTTTTATGGATTCTATGATGTCTCTAACTTTTGTCTTTTCCCGGATGTACTGTGCTGTTTTGTGGTCTCTCCCAGCATTATTCTTTCATGTGCACGTTGCATGGTTCTCAGCTTACGGGTCTGTCTATTGGTTAAGTTCCATGTTTCAGCTCCATAAGTGACTATTGGGAGGAGGCATTGGTTATACACCCTTCTCTTTAGGATTAATGGGATCTTATTATTTTTGAAGGTTGAGCTAGCTCTGCCAAAGGCTTGCCATCCTAGTGTGATTCTTCGCTTGATTTCTTCTTCTTTTGAGGGTCTCATGGAGATTTGATGGCCTTAATAGCATCTACAAGTAAAATCTGCAAATGTAATTAACAGTTTGATTTTATATCTGTTTCTCCGTCTGCAACAATGGATTCTCCCACTTGAAGGTAACAATTCAGCATATGAAGACGTCTCCAACCCTTCATTGAAACAAAATGGACTCTTCCACTGACGCAAGTTCAGTAATGTTTTGATAAAAACTCCAGATATAGGCATATCAATCCACCTTTCAAAAAAAGGCGAGGATGGGGATGATCACTGACAGGTGAATCTCAGATAGAAGGGACCACTGAAAAAGAAACTGCGGATAAGGGGTACTGCTGGTAGGGAAACTACATCTAAAACAAAGAAAAGCAAACTCTGAACAAAAAATCAAACGGAATATATCGCAATATAATTCATTATCAAATGAAAACGTTATAAATGTATACATGAAGTGTAAATACTGTTAGTCTCCTTCCTTCCTTCCTTCCTTCCTTCCTTCTCTTTTTCTTGGACTTCCTATATCTTTTATCTCGAAGATCGATTTTTAAAAATGTATGATATGATGTAGTGTGACTTAGAAAATAAAAAATATTCCTCTTTCCTTGCCCATTCTCTATATCTTTCTATTTTTGCCAAAGCTCTCTTTCTCTCTCTACCTCTCTCTCTCTCTCTACCCTCTCTCTCTCTCTCTCTCTCTCTCTCTCTCTCTCTCTCTCTCTCTCTCTCTCTCTCTCTCTCTCTCTCTCTTGTTATCCCCACTTAAGATAATAACTTTCTGTCTTTGATACGAACGCCATTTATCTCTCTTTGGCCACTCTCTCTTCGGGTCACTTAATTCCTCTATTTGCGTTGACCTAAAAATGAAAGCAGCAGCATTTTCTTCAATTGTACATTCTACTTACGCTGTCAAGGTCAAGCGACACATTCTCCGTGTAATAACGAGAGGTCATTTCAAATGATATATTGCATTCATAAATATACTTTTGGGTCATATATCTGATCTTATCTTAATATCATTGGCCACGCTGAGAGATCATAGTGCAGATATGGACAGTGAATAAACAAAAATGAGAACGTGTGGATAAAACAGTTATTTGGGCCTTTGCCTTTCAGCCGAGCTCAGTTTAGCTCAGCGGCTACTTTTAGTTCCGATATATATATATATATATATATATATATATATATATATATATATATATATATATATATATATATATATATATCCACTCCTGGAGCTGCGTGGTTGATTTTCATCAAGAATACCTGTTAGTCTGCGTATATTTAGTAATAGCTTATATGTTTGTTCGGTCATAGTGTAAAAAAGGTGGTAATTACCGAGGTCACGATTATCTTTTTTTTTTGTGAAAGTCCCCAAAAGGACCATAAGAATAGAGGGCGAGATTTTAGACGAGGTTAATGAAATTCTTACCGAAGAGAACGACACCAAAACCAACACCAATATCAACGAACTCCATAACAAAATAACAAGCTCCCTGATAGAAGCTGCCACTATATTTAGACCAAGGAGCATACAAACCATTCGTAAAATCTCAGACAAAACCAGGAAACTCATTGGAAAACGCGGAAACCTCAAGCCACCAACAATAACAAGAGAGAGAATTGAGGAGACCGGACTGAACAAAACAATCAAAAGAAACTAAGAGAAGACAAAGTACACGACAGCAATCATCAAAACGACTCTCAAAAAAAGGTCGGGGCTTCAAAACTATAAACAAAGCTCTCACTACAGGACGGACACAAATAACTTGTATACCCGAAGAATACGGAGACCTAACAACAGACGGATACAGGATTGTCGAATACGCCCAAGAATTCTACCAAAAACTCTTCTCTTCAAGACATGGACTACAAAGCACCGAGCCGGATACGCAAGACGCGAGCAATCAGTTCGAGGACTTCCCAGAAGTCAAACCATGGGAGGTAAAACAAGCCATCAAACAAACAAAAAAAAGGAAAAGCCCCTGGACCAGATAACATCACCACCGATCCACTCAAAAAAGCTGGTAATATCGTCGCTAGAAAACTAGCTATTCTATCCAACTTATATCTATAACAACGTAAAGTCCAGGCAGACAGGAACAATCAATACTTTAAGATAAAAAAAGTAAGCCCGAAAGACCATAACAACTTCAGCCCAATAAGCCTACTCAAATGCATCTATAAACTTTCAAAAAAATCATCACCAGCCGAATCAGAAAAACACTATATGGAAACCAATCACGGGAACAAGCTGAATTTAGAAGAAACTACTCAACCATTGATCATTTCCATTCAATAAATCACTGAAAGAAAAAGCAGCAGAATATAAAATGCCACCCGCTGTAGCATTTACAGATTTCAAAAAAGCCTTCGACTCATTTCAATGAAATTTATTCGAGAACTTTTGGAGATACTGCGTGGACAGATATGGGGTGGATCCTGAAATTTGTGCTTTATGGGGAAATATTTTTGCGGTTTTCTTTTTACATACAATTCTGTATTCGCTCCTGTCTGTCTATACAATAACCCAGAAAGTTCTTCATGAATTTCCAAGAAATTTTGTGTAAGGATAAGTAAGGTGCATCGTGATGAAAAAATAACTAAGTTTTCTGGCGGATCCCGGAATTCGTTATCAATTGAGAGATATTTCCGTTGGATATTCCATATATCTTTATATCCTCTCCTGTGTGTCTACGTGATATCTCCGAAAGTTCTCAGTGAACTTCAAAGAAATTTTGTGGAGAGATAAACCAGATTGGAAGGAAGAAGTGATTAAATTTTTGGGAGGATCCAAGAATTTGTTTTTGTTCAAGAGATATTTTAGTGTTTTGTTTTCCATGAATTCTATATTTGCCCCTGTTGTCAACACGATATCTCCCGAAAGTCTCCATGAATTTTAATGTAATTTCGTATAAAAGTAAGACATGTATGAATGAAGGAAGGTGTGATTAATTCTTTGGATGGGTCCAAGAATTCGTTTTTGAATGAGAGATATTTTCCCTTTTTTTTTCTTCCTACATTTCCGAATCTGCTCCTGCTGTCCGTGCGATATCTTCGATAGTTCTGTATGAATGTCGATCAATTTGGAAAAGTGCATCACGGGGTAAGAAAGAAGTGATCAAATTTTAGGGTGAACTAAGGACTTTGTTCTTGGTTGAGAGATATTTTTTCTTTTCTATTTCTATTTCTATTCTATTTCTGTATCCGCTCCTATCCATGTACACAAATGTTCTCAAAGAATCTAAATGAAATTTCGTGCCAGGGCGAGGCACATCGTGAGGAAGAGTGTTAAAATTTATGGGTGTATTAAGGAAATTTTGATTGAAAGATACCCCCCACCCTCGTACATTTTCTGTACTCACTCCTGACTGACCACATGATATGTCCAAAAGTTCTGAATTACTTCAATAATTTTTTTTTTCTTGGAGGAGTTAGCCATATAGTGTGGAAAATATGATTAAATTTGAGGATGGATTCTGGAATTCTGATTGAGAGATATTTTTCATTTTTTTTTCGTTTTTTTTCTTTCTTCATACATTCCTATATTAACTCATATCTGTCCACAAAATATCCCCGAAAGTAGTCAATGGATTCCAATCAAATACGGTGAAAATGTGGGTTATGGGTTGACGAAAAAATGATTGAATATTTGGATGGATCCCGGAATTCGTCTATATAGTGTGTACTGCTATACAAAAAACCCTCACATCTTATAGAGTATTTCTGTAACAGGGCCTTTGAACGCCAACTTGAAAATTATACCATTCCATTTGCAAGACTGTGGTAGACTTTATAGTATGGTATTGAGCATACCCGATACTGCTAAAAAAAATCAAACGAAAAAAAGAACATTGACAAACCTTTTGTTGTAAAAATTTAAAAGGACTGATTTTTAGCAGTTGCTATGGAAAATTAATTCCTTAGCAGTCGTTGCTATGGACGGACAGTTCGAAATTACACTACATCTGAAAACAATACTCATCAAAGAATCTTTGTGCCAATTTTCATGCTTTTATCACCAACTGAACAATTTTGCACTGATCGCCTGTACTAATAGAAATTGAAATATACACGTGAATATTTGCACCGAGAATAGCTACTAATAAAGTAGCAGTAAATACTCTGCTTTCCACCTCTAAATCTTTTTCTCAGCCTTCGTTCTTTGTTGTTGTTGTTGTTGTTGTTTTAAAAGTTGACATAGACGCTTATTTACTTTCGTCTCCCTGGTAACGAGGTCATCAGTATGTATTGTTGACCGTTACTCTGGGAAACGGACCAGGTCCGGCCTCTAAGCTGCCGTTCTTGAAGAATCAACGGAGGCAGATTTATTTTGAAGGGGAAGGGGTTTATAGGGAGTGAAAAAAAATATTTCGTGGAATAAGTACCTGTCATCTGGTCGCACTGTTCATTTGAGCTATTTGTTTTGCTTAACACCAAAAACAAACTAACAAACAAACAAACAAACAAAAAGAAAAAAAAAGGGGTTTAAAAAGAAAGGTAATAATAACATTAACAACTAAAATAAAAGACCAGAAGTGGAAAAAGGTGATTAATTAATTGACTAATTAACAGATTTAACGATGCCTTCCAAGCTTATGTACGGTCGTGAACCTTTCCCGCCTAACCCCAAACCTGAAAATGAAGAAGATATCTCAAAGCAGCAGAAACAGGTGAGATTATGAACACGATACTATATATATATATATATATATATATATATATATATATATATATATATATGTCTGTATTTATGTATGTATGTATGTATATATATACATATATATATATATATATATATATATAAATTTTTTATTGTTTTGTGGTTGGTTGATAATAACTTATAATTAGTCGACCACTTATGCTATTATTTTTCTTTCATTAAACAAATGCTGTTTATCGCTGTGTTCGTTCGGTGGAATGTGAAAAACAATGTTTTACATTTCGTGTTACCGATACAAACATAAATGTCTATTCTATTCACTTGCTCTATTTTTAAATGTCAATGTTTTCCAGTGCATACATGAGTTATTTGTTGTTGTTTTTTAATTATTATTTGAGACTTACTTGGCAATTAATTGTGAGTCGTGGCACATGAGCAACAAATCTGTGAATACCACGTTTTTTTAAAAATATATTTGCTTTTTTTTGGTCGGTAGGACGTATAAATTATGACCCTTTAATTTTCCTAGATTATTGATTCAAGAACTATAACTAAAAAAAATTGTAGTACTCGTAAAAAATGACGTGCACGTCTGCCTGGTACGTTGTGTGCGTCGTGCCCACGATGAAATTGTCATTCCACGCCCTCTGTCGAGGATCGAAAGGTAGTATCTGTGCGCTCATGCAATTAGGTTTCGTGCATATACATATACGAATACAGTTCTCTTGTATACATAATTTTGTTTTGTGGATTTTTTTGTCTATCACTATTCGGGTTTGAGTTAGTTGAAAAACATTACAAAAATTTAGTTTACGCCGTCCTTATTTCGAATTTAACACCGAAAAGGTAACGATCGCCGTTTCTCTTTTCTAACCTACGATGGCACAGGTGTACTACACGAAACGTGGTAAAATTGGGTAATGTCTTTGCAGCGGAAAAGAAAATGAATCATGGGAAGTTACGTACATAGTGACATATTTTATACCTCTTCAATATATAATTACCCTGCAATATTTTCCCTTTTAATCTAACGACGTTAACTAGTTGACTATATAAATCTAATACATTAAAGTGATATAAACTATTTTGACCATTCAAAACAATGTTTTTGAATTTTGAACATTTCAATACATTCAACCACAAACGATGTAAGTCCAGAAAATTTGACCATTTAAAAATGTTTCTTTTTTAAAAATCTAATCTAAGTCCATAGGATATAATAGAGGCAACGCAACTGCAGCTGAGGGGAGGGGCACCAGACACTGGGGGCACATATCTAAGGAACCCTATCACTAAACAAATGAAAGCAGAAAAATTTGACCGTCTTTTTATTGAATTTTGTACATAGGATATATCAGAAGCAGTGCCACTGCTGGTGAATGAGACACTGGGGTACACTTTTTTCAGGAACCCTGAATACCTAAGAAAAATTATCTATAAGAAAGGTTTGACTTAACACTGCCGCAGAGCTTATCACCCTCTCACCTAGATAATCCTAGATATTTTTTTGAAATTTAACAAGGATATTGGTAGATCCACCATAAATAAAAAGAATTATAACAGAAGAATTCTTGGCACCTCACCAGGAGGTCACTTTTTGATAACTTTGTTTAGATGTTGCTAGGAATACTTGTTTGACTTTCTATCTATGCATTGTCAGTGAAGTGACGATAAAAGCAAAGGAAAAATGCAAAATATGCACTGGCATACATGCCACACCCGCATACATACACTTGAATACTTGCGCATACGTGGATATGTGTATGCTTAAGTGTGTATATGTGTGAAACAGAGACCTGCGTACATATGTGAATATGTGGTATGTGTTTGCGTGTGGCATGCGAATATAAGCGTCATGATCATCAGTCTGTTAGTGTCCATCATTGGACATTGACCTTCTCCAAGATTCGCTCGGCTTCTCTATCAGGGGCATTGCAGAGCCAGTGCTTTCTGAATTTATCTTACTTTCTGAATTAATCTTACTTTCTGTCGGCCACAGCCTTGCACCTGATCTCTGGGGATCCACATTATGAGACATGATGTCCAGCAGTTGTTTGACATTCTAGCAACATATCCAGCCCATTGTCGTTTGAGTTTTCTGACATGTGATGTGTATGTATGTGGTATGTTGGCAGTATGTTTGTATTTGCATGTGTATGCATGTGTGTATATTTGTGCTCTGTATGTGTATGTTGATGTTTGCAATTTCATAATTTGCATTCGTTTTTGATGATCAATTGTTTGATAGAGTCGTTCTACCACAGCCAAAAAAGCTACCCCCCCACCCAAAAAAACTGAAATTGCAGCCAAGAATAACAGTTGGAATACACAAAATAAACAAAAAGTAAACGAAAAAACACTAATTGTTATGATAAGATATATAATGTGATCAATAATAAGACATAATTAGTAAAACAAAAAAATTAAAAGTCCTTTTGATTTGAAAAAGTTTGCGTCAGAGAAGAATCGAGTCTGAAGTTCAAATTCAGCATAATTCATCCAACAACTTGTCAATCTCTTTTAAAACGTCTGAATGAATAAAATAAATTATCATTGCATCAGAAATTTTCAAGAAAAATATCTTCTTAAATGCAACATAATTTATTCGGTTGAAAGAATTTTTCATGAGTAATTCTAGGAAACTTGTGTATATGAATGGCAAAAAGCAAAGGTTCATATTTTAACCATGATTTCATGGTAAATAGAAGCCGTTATAAAACCTTGAAAAAAATTTCCTTTTCAAAACTGACAAATCCCTTAGGAAAAGGAGGTCATAGATTGGAAGATTGCAAAAAAATAAGTTGCAAATTTTTTAATCTATTTTTTCAAGTGGGTGCAGGATCCTCACATATCAGTAGTACTCTAAACTGAACTAAAGCCTACTTATATACCATTTTATCATTCTCTGTTTTATCTCTTTTATTCTCTCTCTTACAACAGGAAAAATTGATTTTTGTCACCAAGTCTCACCACCACTTTGAAATGCTAATACATTAGTTGAATCAGTTAATCATATTCGATTTAGCAAACTAAAGACATTTTCTTTATAAAATTGTATTTTCCTGTGTCATCCTCATCAGTCTTTTCCCACGCCTCATTGGATATAGACCTTCCCCAGGATTTGCCAGACCTCTCCATATACTTTCTAAAGTTGTCTAGTTCATCTCGCCATCTTATATTCTGCTGGCCTTGGTTTCACACGTGATCTATGGGGATCCATGTTGTGAGTTGTGATGTCCATCAGTTGTCTACCATTCTTGCAACATAACTAGCCCATCACCATTTGAGTTTCTTAATGGGTTCTTTATCTCAGACTCCTGTTTTTCCCTAATATGTTGTGCTGTCTTGTGATCTCTCTATGTGATCTTGAGCATGATTCTTTCATGTGCAAATTGCATGGTTCTCACTTTGCGGATCAGTCTCTTGGCTAGGTTCCATTTTACAGCTCCATAGGTGACCATTTTTCCTGTGTAGTTTGTTCCTATTCAGTGGCATGTTAACTTTGACTGGCTATGACAAACAAAGTGATATTTTTGCAATATACTTCATAATTTTTCAATACATAAAAGAGTCATTAAAAATGATCAATTTCAATTATAGAGAGTACTTCCAGAAAATTCTGTACATACATATGGAAATATATTTATGTAGAAGGGAAAGTTGTCTTTTAAAAAGGGTTCCCTGCAAAATTTAATTATTAAGAAGGGTTCCCCAAGTAGTTAATGTTTGAAACCAACTGCTCTACTTTCACTGATTCTAACTTCATTTCTTCCGGAAAATGGGAAGCTAGAGAATTGGCTCTAAAATGGGGGATTGATTTTCATGCTATTAGTGACCAAGAGTAAGCTGAAATCATACAATTTCATTGTTTGCTGGCTTAGTTCACCGGATGATTTACATTGGACTGTTATTGTTTGTTTATTACTTGAATTAGTATTTTTCATCTTCTGAATATGTTTTTTTTGTGTATTCCTTACTGTCCATTAATTTGGCAAAAAAGTAAAAGAAGTTCAGTTGTGAAAAATTTTGGAAATGGAAAAAAAAAAAGAGAAAACTGCAAAACGTCTGAAATTTGTGGTTTCTTTTCAATGCAATAGAATGATGAGTGTTCTTAAAGAAGTGCCAGCAATTGAAATATCTGAAAACTGAGCTGATACCACAACAACAGTAGAATCCCTTGCTGGTACCCAAATCAAACCAATATATTCTATCAATGATTGGAATGCAACTACAATCCGAAAAGCTTCACTTTCAGTCGATTCTCATGATTTATTTGGAGAAAAAACAACTGAAGAGATCTATCAGTTCTTGACTACTCTGATGAAAGAAAAATACCCGAATGATCGAGGGCATTGCGAAAGGAATTTGGAGAAATCATGAGTTCATTATAGCTAAAGCTTACGTATTGTTTTCCAAAAGGACCTTTTCTGGTTGTTGAAACAAAGGATAAACAATCTTTCGGTACTTATTTTTACACTATCATGTCAAAAGTCCCAAGAACTTGGCTTGGTTACACACCAAAATTGAATTACTGTTACTGTGTAAATGCTAGTTTCTTGCTGATAGAAGAAAATTGAGCTTTCATGCTTGAATTGACGGTATCAATGACCGTCAAGGTTTTAATTGAAAAAATCAATACTAACGAGTCATCAAACTTGCACCAAGTGGCATGTGCTGTCTACAATTTATGGAAGAGATGTAATTAAATTGATGAAAATCTGGAGACACAAGTTTGAAAAGAGGTGAATTTCTGAAGACAGGCTTTTCATCGTTTGTTAAATGTGTCTGTCTACTTGGCCCAGCAAAATTTATCTCTTAGGTGTCACGCTGAACAAATTGCAAGTGGAAAAGTCACCCATGGAGAAAAGTTTTTGTCATTGATAGGATAAGTATGTTTCAAGAAATCATTGATAAAAAAAAATAAGATTAAAAGAACAAACCTGAGTGTGATAGCAATTTCATTTTAAAAAGTGGAGCTCAAAAGCCCTCGAAATAACTACTCAATTCTTTTTCGTCACAAATTCAGCAGGGGGTTCCAGTCAAACCTAACTTAACTACTGGATCTAGAAGTTAGACTTGGGTTAGTGTTCAGGGTCAGTATTAAGGGTTAGTGTTTAGGATTAGTGTTTATGATCAGTGTTAGAGTTTAGGTTATATGAGTCAATCATGGAATAAATGAAAGCAGCAAACTTGTTCTTATCCCAATGGTAATTTTTTCACTGAAAAAACAGTTCATGTTCCTTCCGTACAAAAATGGTGAATTCATGCTGCTTTAATCTATAATAATAACCCATTGCAAATAAAACATCAGACATTAACCCTAACCTTCTTACCATAAAGTTGAGTTTTCCTTTATTTATCATCACTTTTCCAATTCATGATAAATTGAGTTAAAATTAAAACTTGTTGATATCTGTTTTGAAGAAATGACAAGCTAGCTCAGTGATTATTCCTTACTTACACAATTGAGAACTTCTATACCTTATTTTTGATAAATGATCATTTCATTAAACAGATGCTAAAATAACAACTCCTTATGTATTATTTTGTATCCTGGACATATTTCCAGCATTGAGACATGGTCTCATTTGCCAATTATGTCAACACTTTCATTCAATCTAATGATTAATGATCCCTTGTGTAGTGCTAAAAGAAGAAGTGAAGGAACACAGGGCTGCCTGGTCTAGAGAGCCTAGCAATCCAGCAAGCGAAGCAAGCCTCTACTTCTGGGTGGTTAGGGGGAAGGCATCCGAGAGGTACCTTACTCTATTATATATGTAGCTACTATAAACTTTTGGCTAATTTGAGATAACTAATGAATAAATTGAATGAGAATTATAAGAGTACACTGATAGTTGGGGGAATGCTGTTCCCCCTCCCAAACAAAGTGACTTATTGCAGCCCACTGACTTTAAAACAACTCCACTACCCGTTTAGCATTTTAGAGACCATCAACCTAACCTGTCGACATAGATTTCTTCAGTTTTCAAACTTGTCTGGCTGGCTTGCTATGTAATCATTATCCATAAAGATTGTACCAATAGAGCTTGAGAGTTGAAATTTTAAACATTCACTCCTTATCATATCTTATAAAAATGTTTTTTTTTATTTTTTAAAAAATTCTTCCCCACAATAGGTTTTTAGAGTGTGGTTCAATTTTCAATGTAAGTTTTATGCTAAATTGATTCTTCAGTTTGTATTCGGCATGCTGCCAAAAGTCATCGGTCACATAATGGTTCATTTTCTGCTCTAACAATCTAGTCTTCAATTTTTAATGAGTAAAATGCTGGGCGATTTTTCGTTATGTATGTCAGAATAGAGCTATTATGTGTCTTTTGCTTCTTCTAGGTTTTGCTTTTTATCACCATTAGACTTTCGCACAGGAAGGGTACCCCCAAAAAATGAGTTTGGTTGCGTGGAGTGAAATGAAGTTATATATTTACATATATATATATATTTACATATATATATATATATATATATATATATATATATATATATATATGAAGCCATTTAAACTTTTCATGATATATATATATATATATATATATATATATATATATATATATATATATATATATATATATATATATATGAAGCTGTTTAAACTTTTCATAATATGCTACTGAAAAAGAAAATTCTGTTGGTAAATTTTTATATATAGACCCAAAGTATCCACAACCGTGTATCACGCAAGCCAATTTTAATCTGATCTGTGTTATTTCAACTTGTTGTCTTATGACAGTTTATTATATAATTATAGGTTCTCATTGCATGCAATTTAGTTTCATTTGTATTTGTATTAGTATTTGTAATTTTATTCTTCATTATGGAGTTTGTCAACTATTTCACCAAAGCCCAGTTAAAGGATGCACAAGATAATTGAGAACAAATTATGATATGAAGGAAAAATAATGAAAAACTCAATATATTTTCATAAAAATTTGTACACATGTCCAACTAAATATAGAGAAATAGGTTATTCAATATAACTGTCCTTAGCCTTGAGTACAGCCGGGATGCAGAGTGGCTGAATGCCGAGATAAGGTTGTTCTTGTTCATGTTCGCCATCTCTTTAAAGATTGCTGCCTTCAATGAATCCTTGGTATTGTGAGGCTACTGGTTGGTCTCTCTCTTGATGATGCCACAGGTATAGAAGTCCAGAAGATTCAAATCAGGAAAGCTGGGCGGCCACATGTTAAGGATCACCTGATTGGGAAAATTCTCAGTCAGCCACTCCTGGGTCATGTGGGAAATGTTAGAGGAATCAGAGTCCTGCTGGAATACGTGCAGCCTCTACTGGGCCACACCCTCTATCCAGCACTGAGTTGCTGAACAATAACCCTCATCTACATGCTGGAATCATCGATGATGTCCTGGACCTTCTGGACGAACTTGGCCATCCTGATGACATCTGACTGCTGAGAATGTTTCTTTGTTTTGGTTGTGGAGGGCATATTCTATTTCTGCTAAAGGCTTCTAGCTCCTTCCTGACCTTGAACCAGAAGGACCTGGCCATGTTCAAGGAACAGGCAATCTCAGAGTGCCTTTTCATTTCCTGTGTTCTTTGTTGATGATGTCGGTACGTCTGAAAAATAAATGAGAATGTTGGATTTTGGCACATGCTGCGTAACAATACATAAGGTCCTCTTCCATTAATGGCTCACTAAAGTTATGCTCTCAAATACCTGGCACGCCTTGTACATATATATATATATATATTAGAGAGAAAGAGAGATCAAGAAATGTTTTTCATATATTAAAAATAGCTGCACTTGTTAGTTTTGTTTGGTAATCAAATATTAGCAATGTTATGCAAAGAAAAAGTAGAGATGTTATTAGTGTTGTACAAATAGAAGTTTGTAAAGCAAGTCATAATCTTTATTGACAAGATAATTCCTATTTGATAAACTCAAAGAGCTTCCCTGTGAGATGATTGTTGCAGTGTCAGACAATAAAGCAACAATGTTTCTTGAGAAGTAATCAGTGTTATTTGTATCATGTGTCAGCTTGTTATTTTTATTTGTTCTCGCTTAAAGGACACCTTCAGTGGCCATTAAACTCGATGTGTATTCAACAAACTAGTTTTCTTCCGAATATCAATGTTAGCCTTTTCAATCTCCTTGATTGATTCTGAATAAATTTCAACAGGATAGAAAAAACATTTGGTTTAATTCATTAATCAATTTAATTCAATTTTTTTTTTAATTTCCCCTGAATCATAGCATTCAGAACCACAATTCATGCCTAGTTGGACTGAAAATTTGGTTCTTCTTGCTTAAAATTCTTGTTTTTAACTCTTGGAACTAAATCATACAAGCAAAATTTCTCTGAAAGAAAATCTATACTTTCTCAATGTTTCAAACAATTTTTCCCAGAACTAAAAAATCATTGAAATCATTGCCTCTTCGTTGAAATTATAATGATCTTCTGAAATCAAGACTGGGTGAACAAATGAAAAGGATTAGACAGCAAATACCTAAGCAACCTCAGATTCACTGACAACATTGTCCTGTTTCCTGAGAATTTTCAAATAATATTAAGCAAACTGAATGAAGGAAGTTAGTCTTTACATGAACTTCAGTAAAACAAATGTCATATATAACAAACATTGAAGACAAAGACAAAATGATCAAAATCAAAAATATTGAAAGAGTTGACCATTGCATCTACCTAGGAAAACCAATCTCTATGAAATCCCCCAAAGAGAAGAAAACAGGTGAAATCACCCATATATTGGCAAGCTTCTGGTGGAGAAGCTTAACCTTCAAGAACAAGAAAATCCCATTATTCCTAAAAAGGAAAGGTATACAACCAATGCATTCTACCATTGAGATGCAACATGGAACCTGACTAAAAGATTGACTCTCAAACTGAGATGCATGCAATGAGCAGTGGAAAAAATCATGCTCAACATTACATGAAGATAGCACAGTATATTAGTGAAAAAATAGGAGTCAGGGTTGGTCACGTTGCAAGAATGCCAAACAACTACTGGACATCATGACTCACAATATGGATCTCTTGAGATCATCTGAGAAACTGTGGCCGGCAAAAAATAAGATCATGTGACAAACTAAACAAGTATTGGATCTGCAACAGCCATGATAGAGATATCTGGTGAATCTTAGGAAAGGTCTATATGCAACAACAGATTCTAAAAAGATGATTACGATGATGATGATGGCAAATCAGAAAGCATTCAGAGAGCGCATACATCTGCCAATGCCGCTGTCAGGGCAAGAATTTGTGGATGGGTCTGCTCCCAAATCTGATCACTTCAGCAGCCTATTGCACCCATTCTAGAAATTTCATTGAACTTCTTTCAAAACCTTTAGAGATATTGAGTGGAGAGTCATAAGCTTTTACGTAAATGTAAAGGGTGGGTGGAGATGGAAAAAAATATCTCTAGACCCACTCTTTCGTCACCCCATTGTCTACCCTTCCATGAAATTTCATTGAAATTTATTCAGTACTCTTGGAGATGTCGTCTGGATAGACAGAGCCAAAGACAGAAAGAAAGAAAGGAGGAAAAACAGAAATACGCAACTGAATACATACATTTATTAATCAATATTAATCCACTAATTTTTATATGAAGACAATTCATTCATTTTCATTTCATTAAATCTCTTAGTCTGGCCTACTTTGGAGGCGCCATAATTGACTTGGCCACCATCTTTCTCCTCCTATCTCTGTTCTGAGACTCTCTGAGAGGGTTGCTCTAGTTCATGCCTGTCCATTCTGGAATTGGTTTGTGAGGTGATTGTCATCCTCATGTGGCATGTCTGGTTAGTCACTCAATAGGTAACTGTTGCATGACCAATATCTTTTTGCAGCATGCCATATTGGGGGTGATGAATTGAAAAAATTGGGAAAAGGGTTGATCAGTGAATAAGTCACATCTCCAAGTTTTAGTTTGGCAGTGATCACTAAAAATATTTGAATTTGAAAAAAAATGTGTGAATACTGAACTAAGCAATAATTTACCATCAACTTGCCTCCCATTTTGAAACCCACACTAGAAATCTATTTAGGGGTAAAATCAAAAAGCAACAACAAAAAAACATGTTATCTAGACACAGTAAGGAGTAAATGTTTAGATTTTTAGCACTTTAGCTCCATTAGTGAGGCCTATATGCATGATACATGGCCAAAAGCCAGACCAACATAAAATATGCAGAAACCCCTGCTGACAGTTTTGGTGACATTGGTGTCTAATTATAAGTTAATTAAGCTTATGTTAGAAATGACTAATACAAAATCTAGAAAACCCCCAAACAGGCTATTCTTTTGATGCCCACTGTTCCTTGGAAGAACCATATTGGAGGCCAATGGGAGGGTAAAGTATGCTGAGATGGTGGAAGGATGCCAACGCAACAGGTAGTGAGCAAGGTTCAAGCCCATTGAAGTGGGATGCGGTTAAATTTATGGGCCAGCCCGTCTGCAGGGCCTGCAAAATGTTGAGCATCATAGGAGCCAGTAGGTGAACGGCCATCAAGTTGGCCACCAAGACAGCAGAAGCTGCTTCAAGGTGGCTGTGGATCAGAAGAGGAGACCCGTGGGTGAGATAGTGCTGCAAGGTTAAAAATTGAGGTTTTATCAACTAATTTTTAAAAATCTGGAAAACTCAATGCTTCTTTGCTAAGCACTCAGCGCAAGAACTTGGATTGAGGAATGTCTCCATAAAGCTAAGGGGTAATGGCTGAATCACATTGGGTACACAGGCTTTTATAAGATCACCAGAGTTAAGCAACACTAAGCTTGGTCAGTACCTAGATGGATGACCATCGAGGAATGCCAGATGTCATAAGCAGAAAAAAAGCTTCAACAGGACTAGTGACCCAGAAGCATATACCTAACCCAGTGACACCCTTGATACATGCAATTCAAGAAACAGCTTATACATTCGATTTGTATTTCTGATCATTACTTTGACTTATCTTGATTGGTAAATTAATTAGAATGAAAACTCTATCACTTTCAGAAACTGAAGGCAATTGGATATAAACCATTACACTTGGCCCAGCAGGAGGATCCTTGGAATCGACTGAATGTTACTCCCACACTACAAAGTTCACGTCGAGAGATCTTCCATCATGATCCATTGGCTCCAGTTGACAGTCTTGATTTTGTACTTAATGCTGTATACAATCAATCAACAAGTTTGCTGCAAGGGAAGCCTGCCATTGTCCTGCAGAGAGAAACTATAGGAGAAGATCTCAGGTCAGTATCAATTTGGCTAATTTCATCATATCTCTGGAAGTGTGGTCATGCATTAACCAAGCCATCCTCTGGCATACAGGGTCATAAGTTCGATTATCACCTGGAATTTATCCTTTATTCCAATCAAGGCTGATTATGTATTCACTAACTTGAGGGAAACTGGCCTAAATTTAGCAACAATAAAAAGCAACAAAAATTGAGATGAAGGCAAAATAGTAGCATAAAAATCAATAATGGATCTGGAAGTTATTATTTATTTGAGACTGCTATTTACCTTCATGATAATATTCTTTTTGGTTTCTTTTTATTGCAACCTGACTCAGGCCGCTAATCTTCATCAGTGAGTTATATAGTTGATTGGAAATAAAGAGTAAACTCTTGGGCAGACTGAAACTTACATCCTATAAATTTAAATTAAGTTTAATAAAGCTTATCCTTTATTTCCAATCAATGCTATTTGCTCTCTGCTGTACATTGGTGGCGTGTGTTGAATTAAAAGCAACCAAAAAAATTATGATGAAGGTAAATAGTTGTCAAATTAATATCAATGATTTGTCATACTACTTCTAATAACAATAAATAAGTAATAAAATAAGTGCAGTAGTTTGAAAAGTGTTCTAAATATGGAATTCATTCTTGGTGTTGTTCTTGTTTTTTGTTGTTGGCATAATGTTCCAGGTGATCCATTTTACAGCATTCATCATGTGTACAATCTATAAAAAAAGTGGCCAAGCAGAAATATAGGTTAATATACAGTAATGCTTTGTGCTATGTGAGGTCATTAAAATATGGCCTGTCCAGAACACCTCTTTTTGCCTTGCTTCCACACTCACATTCAGGGACAATCTCATATTTTAAAAATATATGGATATTGTTGTTGAGCCTCAACTGAATGGAATGGATTCATGCTGTATATCTCCTCTGGTAGCTACTTTCCAGAGCTTGTGAAATATCACTATAGGTTATATAATAAATTATTTTGTATGTGCATGTGTTTATTCTCATACACATGGCACATTAACCAAAGTGTATTGGATATAATATTTCAGAGATTGTCCAGGGTGGACAGCATCATCAAGAAATCATTAAAATATTTGACAAAGAACACTACAGCAATCCTGCGCTAAAAGTGGTATCACTGTAGTGACCAATTTGGCTCATCCCCAACAATGCAAGCGACAAACATGATACAATTCTTTGCAGCCATATAACATCAGAGATTTCATCATATAAACAAGATGCCCTTCAATTCCCTCTCTTCTGGGCAAAGAAAGACCACACTATGCTGAAATCTACATAGACCTGATTAACAGATTATATATCTGAACAAAGCTGTAGAATGGATTATTTTTCTTTTCAGACAAAAATTTTAAAAAACTTTAAAATGATATTTTTAACATTTTAGATAAGTTTTTAAAATGAGGTGTTGGATATTTCTCAAAAGTTATGAGCATATTGCTAAAGATTTATACAGTTATGAATTTAGATATTATACTATTAATTAGATGCAATGAAGGATTTATTCAATATGGGTCAGAGATTGGCAACAAAAATGTTGAGGTGAAGCTAATTTTAGTATCCCTTTATATTCTGAATGAGCCATGATATTTCCTGTATTTGTATATTTTACGACTTCAAGAGAAAAAAAAAAGCGAAGAAAAGGCCAAAAAGACAAACTGGAATTATGGAGCCAACATGGTTGATAAAAGCCAAATTTATGAAATTTGCTAAAAAATAGTCATTCTAGTAACTCTGGTCAGAAGCCCACCAGTCAATGGTCAGAAGCAAATAAAGGAAAAAACTTGCCCTGATCAGTACTGCTACTATTATTTTCATTGAACAACTGTAGACACCAAAGGTTCTATCCCTTTTTATATGTGTGTGTGTGTGTGTGTGTGTGTATTTGTGTGTCTAGAACTCCTGGTCATACCGTTTTGTCAACTTGAAAATTGGCACCAGTACTCGACTTGGATTGGGTGGTAGCCAAAAAAGCTTTTTTGACCTTTTTGGAGCTGTATTTTGACAGATCTACTAATATGATCTAGATTCTCCAGAATTTAGATGTTCTTAGATGTTTACCAGTGGAAAACACCAGTGATGTCATAAATAGAATTTATTCTGACCGTATGTATTCTTCTTCTTATATAACTTCAAATTTTGAGGCTATGGTTGTTCAGTTATTGGCTGTGATGGCAAGTTGTTGTTGTTATTATTATCAATATTATTATTATTATCATTATTATTATTATTATTAATATTATCATGATCATCATGATCATCATCACCATCATTACCTTTATGCTGGGTGGGGCAAAGCTTGGGAATCACATATCTTGTTCACCAATCTTCTCCATGCTCCTCTGTCTCCGGCTAGTTTTTGAAATTCCTAATTAATCCTTTTGTATGAATTAGGAAACTGATCCAATGTCTGGTTCTTGTTTTGATTCAAAATATTACTGTATCTATCAACATTAGCATCGATCCTTTTTTTCAATTTTAGTTTCTTGGTGACTAATGATATCAACATGGTACGCATTCATACGTGTGATGAGTTGATGATGTTTTGTTACCGATCTTAGTCCTCGGATATTGAAAGTTGCGGTTCAAAAGGGTTCAGAGTCATGATAGTATGTCATGTATGAAAATATGGTTGGATGTGACAAGCCCCACCTTGGCACTCACTTCACCTTCATTCAAAAAAGTAAAGTCAAATAAAAGTTGGTTTAACTCATTAAGGAGGATGTACAAAAAAATTTTAAGAAAAAGCCAATTTTATGCTGTTAAGTGCTATGATGAATTAAAATTTTTCTCATCTGAAAAAAAAGGATTGGTATTGTATTGAAAATTTTAATTCTGCAATATATGATACCAATAAAAAGAAATCGTTTCAGATATCATATCATATTAATATTTCTAGTGCATCAGTAAGCTTGGCTTAGTATAAACAAGGCCACAAGTGTGAGGCACTTTGTGAGGCTCAAACTCACTACAACAATAATACAAGATGAGCTTGCTAACCACCATTAAAGGTAAGGTGCCCCTTATTAAGCTTGATTACAAGGTTAAGATAATGGGGCACTCACTGCACTAGCAATTTGGTATGAAAGTCGAGGTTGCTAGACATCACGCAATATTAGATACCTAACATTGCAATCATACCATTTTATTGCCGAAGCTCAAGATCATGGAACTTCTTCATTGCTTGAAAATGTGACTAAGAAAATCTTATTAGCAAAGAATCTGTTCATCTCAGAGTGTTTTTGAGAACATTGAATTCCAAGTCCATAAAAAGGTAATTACTGAGAACTCATAGCAATACAATACTGGACCATCTATCTGGCAAGCTTGGGACCGAAGGTGACTCAGATTTCTTATCCATAGCCTAATATATTTAATTTATAAAATGAAGAATGATAAAATGAAGAATGAATTGTATTCAACAGTTACAAATTAATACACTTCAAAAGCAGGGTTTGTATGATCTTTATTAATTCACTTAGAATTTCCAAGATATAGAATACAGAACTGAGCAATCATTGCAACCAAGGGTGGTGAAGGGTTCTATCCAAATGTATATGTGAGTGTATTTGTGTGTTTTAGCACTTGTGACGATACCGCTGCCTTGATAATTGGCATCAGTACTCTATTACACCTCTTCTAAAAATGTTTTTTTTTTTAATTTTGTGAAAAAAAGCTCTTTTGATCTTTTGAGGGCCTTATTTCAACAGTTTTATTGATAAAATCTAGATTCTCAAGAGTCTAGATGTTTTTTTACTCTATTCGAGATGTTTTTCATAGGAAATGATTTCAAGATTCAATAGAATCGAGATATTTCTAGTTGGTTTTTTTTTTTTACTCTATTTAAAATACCTGTGATATCATAAATATGAATAGAATTTATTCTTCGCTGGAATATATTTATGTGACTCCAAATTTTGACCCTACTGTCATCCAATTATTGACTGTGATGAAATAAAGTATGAAATGAATGATAATGAAGAAAAGTTAAGAACGAAATGGTTTATAACATATACAAATTGATCCACTTCAGAAAAAGGGTCTATTTAATCAATATTAATCAAATAGTCTTCATATGATCATAATTCAACTTCGCCAAGAAAACTAAAACAAAGAGCACCTGAACAACAAACTACTACAAAGTCTGTCAGAATAAAAACTGGCAAGATTAAAAAATAGCCATTGTTTCGGTAATTCTGATTTTCCGGAAGCCATTTAAATGGTCCCTTTCTAATAGATTTTATACTCACAATGAAATTATGAAAAAAATGATAGAAAAAACATAACAAAATATCAATTTTACATGTGCCATCATTTTTGGCACAGTGTATCAATCTGCAGCAGCATTTCCTGACCCACACTGTTTATTAGCAATGTAATACAAGCATCTGATGGCACGGTAAAGCGGAGAAAATATTCTCAACCTAGCGTACGCTTCAACTGATATCTAGTTTCTAGGAGGCAAAAATATGTTTTTGCTGCCAGCCCCACTCACAGCAGTACATGGCTTTTCTTCTGTGTAGATACTCTTGCCTGTTTCTGCAAACCAAGAGTATTACAAACCAAATCTACTGCCCGACATTGACTATGGATAAGTACCTCATACAACCCCACTTCAAAAAATCCAAACTATCCTTTTAAAGCTTCTTCCGTTGATGTATTGTTGGAAATTAGAAACAAGTATGGGTTCAGAGTTTAGGATTGGGAACAATAAGTAGAAAGTTTAGCTTTTATCTTCTTCTGTCGCTGTGGAAGTAGTGATGGGGATCAAAGGTCACATAGAAATATAAAGTCTGTGGGAAGAGTGAGCAGCCATCTGAGATTAAGGGAGAAAAAGCCTGCCGAGGACAATGCTTCCTTTCTTTCTTTTTCTCCCCTCTTCCTTCCAAACCTCTTCTTAAATGACATAACTTTCTTTTCTCCCATCTCCCTTCCTATTCTTTTATTGAACTCACTATCTTTTCTTCCCTCTCCCTTCCTACTGTGTCTGTCACAATTATAGTATTAGTAGCAGCTATCAGCTGAACCTGTTGTTATACATCTATGATAATCATCAATAAAGCGATGGGTCATGGACTATTGCCTTTAGTTACTCTACTCAAGAGTTGGGTATTATTTTGTCTACTTTTATCAATTTTTTAAAGTTATTTCTGACTCTTATACAAAAATCTTGTCTGGAAAAATTTGATTACAACAGCTTGGAAAAAAAAATGATTATTGCTGGAAAAAAATACGTTGACAATATGAGATTAAATAAAGATGACCAACATGCAGCTGTAGTGTAACATTATATGGAACCGTATCTTTCTGAACTGAAAATAAAAACCAGATTATTGATTTTCCCCGAGGAAATGTATGTGCAAATGGATTTGGATGTTTACTGTCTTCAAAGTCTTTCTTTTTTGCTTCAGTTAACTTGTCTGCTAAATCATGTCAATCATTATTCCATGATTTATTGGCAAAAATCCACAAAACTCAAATATCTAACAGCTAAAACTCCATCACTTTCATGCATTTTCTTATTCCATGATATTACAGTCGTAGATTAAAGAATCGAGAAAAAGTCCCGGCAGTAATGGAACTTCCCCTGGAACATCCACTGAGAATTGTTGAGATTGGCAAAATGGAAGATTTTAACAGTGTTAAACTTGCGATAGGTTTGTATGGCATTATTTGTTCTCTTTTTGTTTATTTTACCAGGATTGAAAGAGTTTATCTATTGAGAGTATTGAATATTTTTGTTCAGTTTCTGTCCAAGAAAATTTTTGTAATAGATTTTTTTTAAAATAACAAAATAAAATCAAGAATATCTCATTCTAAACTGTTAACTTATATGAAAAGTAATTATCGACTTATTAGAAAAGATGTTTCCAATCCAAGTATTTGTTCGTCTTCTTTGTAAGTTCAATTTTAAAAATACAGTCTACCCTCCAATTTCACTGTGAACAGACACCTTGCGAAATAAAAATTTTTTGAAGAACTCCTGATCCCCCAAGGTCCAACTCCTTTTATTGCACTGTACTCTCTTGAATGTAATATATTCATTACCAAATATTCAGCATCTATGAGATTAAAATACCTCTACAGTTATGTACTGGACATTAAATAAAACAATGAACATATACAGAGAGTTAGAGCATAGTATTCGGGGAACTGCTCTGTAGACACAATAGTTGAATTTTTTTGCACTAAGTTTAATGTAAGATACTGTGAAACAAGTATGAACTTGACAAATTCAGAAAATACTGGCTCTGCGATGCCCATGATACAGAAATGTGGCGGCTCCTAGGGAAGGCTTATGTCCAACAACAGACAATTAAAGACTGATGATGGTGATGAAACACATAAAATTAAAAGCAATATCAAATGCATGTTCAAATGATCACCATGATCACTGCATGACTGATGCTGGCTACCGCTGCAAAGATATGCAGCCTCCTCCAGCAAATTTCTTAGATTCCATATTTTTTCACCATACTTGAACTTTAAAAAAATCTTTCAGAAATAAATTCAGGAGTAAATTTAAGATAATATAACATAGTAATATACCGTGCACATAATAGCCTATGCTTTTAGGATTTACAAAACATTTTGGCTCTGCTTACATTTTCCTATCGTGTGTTTCGTCTGCAGTTTTTCTCATTATGCTGCATAATTGAAAAAATATATTTTCATGATGAATTTTTGTACTGAAGATACAGTAGTTATTATAATGTTAAATAAACTAGAATAGAAATGCCCATTATAAGAGTTTGTCATTTGCTAGATGCTTTTATCTCTTTAGATTCTCTTGCCTGCGAGCATTGTCCACGTTTTTTCCAGCAGTCTGCAGAATTTATGGAAATTTCTATTCGCTTATCAATGGTGACTAACTTACAAATATTAAAATATGCAGTATTGAAACCAGCGAAATTGGAGGGCCGACTATACATGATGGAAAAAGAAAGAGAAATGAACTGTTTTATGGATCATGGTTGAATAATAATATCTTTGCTTTTTTTCTATTTTTTTGCAGGAATATTAGTATTATTGATAAAGTATTTGTATATATATATATATCTTTTGATGTATTTTTTAACCTCTAAAATGTGCATAGAGGTGCAGAGTGGCATAAAGGTTATCGGCAGAGAAAATGGAATCAGTGGACTGAATTTGAGTTCTGGTTGAAGCTGTTCATGTTCCTTTGCACTAATGCCATTCGGAAAGGCATGAATCAACTTCTCCCCACCCCAGCCATAGATGAACAGCAGGGCAGTCAGAACCCTTTAGTCCGTCCTCAGACCATATGGTTACTCTGACAGAAGAAAAGTCTACAGCTAGACAGTTGCTGACCGCAGTGACCACAGCAGTCCTTGCAGCCCTATGCTCCACAGAGAGTCTACAGGAATGAACAACAGAATGGGCATGGTTAGGATTCTAGACAGCAAATATGATTATCAACAAAAATAATGTCAAAATGGGTAAACTAGGCCTCAGATTATTTCTGGGGAAAAAAACGTCACTAGAAAAATCCTACCAGATCAACAGGATATAATGGGCCCCTTGAAAATATATCGAAAAATAGATTCAAATCTGGTTGGTAAAGCAACCTTCAGGTCAGTGAACAATTTATACGGTGTTTGTATTTGCAATCTTATATCAGAGAATCTTAGAATAAACACATCCGCAATGGGAGGGGGTGTTGAAAACCAACAAAGACTATCAAAAAAGTGGTGCTTAACATAGCCATTTGGCACATTTTTCCCTTCAGCACTTGGCCACTATCTCCGGTAGGCTGCCCAACATTACGGGTAATATTAATGTTCTGCCTGTATAATTATTTGCCAGCAACTCTCACAGGCTTTTGGCAAATAGCGACTACAACTTGAAATCTATTCATTATATCGCAATAATCTTTGTGTTTCAATGGACCTGTTTTTTCAAAAAGAACTTTGATTGTTTTTTTTTGTTTAATTACATATAATACATTTGGCCACGTATGGTAGTGCGTAATACAGGAATATGATTTACCTCCCCGGCATTTATAAGTTGGTGTTGACAGAATTTTGATGGGCTGTTGACGTTTCCTGTCACTCATAAAAAATTCAAAATCTAAAACAAAACATGCTATCAGTGGATGTGGTGGTGGGGGGGATGTAAAACTTTATTACTTGACCTTTGAACTGTTGGAAAGTAAGCAATATTTTCTCCAAATTCAATCAATTATCAATTAAATTCTCTGATTTTTTTTCAATTACAAATTACTCTGAGGTCAATTCTATTTTTGAAATCATTTTAAAACCTTATTCTTCTGGCAACAGATACGTCAATTTTGGCACAGCTGATAAAAATTTGGACAAAAATATAAACGCGACCTTAATCTGCTCAGAAATAATTTGTGAGGGTTGCTAGTGTTGGTCAGATGTTTGATATACAGGTAGCTCCAAAGTCTGTTGGTGGGGAAGAATTCACCTGAGAAATCAGTAAGAATTATCAAATATACACATCTTGGTGAAAAAATTTAGGTAAACAAAGAAAATGATTAGCAAGCATTGATATCAAGATTTAGATATATACAAGGAAAGTATCCAACCATCGAATAACGATGAACAGAATAGCTTACCCAGGGTAATGGCACTTTAGTTCTCTTTAAAGCACTCCCCTCTGGACCTTACATACATATCTCAGTGTCTCTTCTACTTTTCAAAATAGCCAGCAAAGTCCCCCTTTTTGGAGTAGCCATCAGCTGTCTGGTCACGTTCTCTTTAACCTAATTGACAACTTGAAATGTCTTTGGGAAAAACCAGAAGTTGCACGGAATCAAATTTGGACTGTAGGGAGAGCTGTTAGACCTGGGTGAGGCTATTTTTTGGCAACAAACCCAGCATGAGATGCAAAAAACGCACAGTCATTGTGAATGTGAAAGTCATACAGTATATACACACACACACACACATAAATATATATATATATATATATATATATATATATATATATAGATATATCTATATATATGTGTGTGTGTGTGTGTGTGTGTTTGTGTTTGTAATGACAGGAGATCATTTCAAAATAAGTTTCTATATAATATAACGCATCTTATAATTCATTCTATCAGACCAAATATGTCCATTTCTTGAATCCATAACTGTCAAACTGAAAGAGACAGGTAGGCCAAGAATAAACAAGATGAGAATTTGTGTTGATCGTAGTTATTTGGCCTTTGCATATATATATATATATATATATATATATATATATATATATATATATATATATATGTATAACTCTCACATGAGTATCAAAAAATACATTGGATGACAAAGAAATTCATTTTAAAATGTGAATGTTAAATACTGGAGAGGCAGCATTTTTGCTGCTGCGACCAGTTATGGGAGAGTAGTTTACCCAAGTGCTCTTTCACCCAATCTTTTCTCTTTTAACTGATTTTTGCAAATTACAAGACATTTTCTTCACAAAAATTTTTGATGGAACAGAGCATGGGTAGAAGTGTGTTCATGCCTTTCTCAAAGCAAAAATGTGAAGTGAAGATATGTTAATGATATATTGACAAAGCAATTTCTGGCAATAAGACAATCAATAATGGTTGTATTTTTTAGCTTATTGCGTTTGAACCTGGTATATGTAGACAAGGTTTTGGCTTTTATTGCAGTTTTATACACTTTCTGCACAAACAAACTAGATATTTCCGGTGGGGAAAAAAATTGGATGATTAAACACTGAATTTTGCAATTTTTTACTGAAAATTTGCATTAGCAAGTATCAGAACTTTTTTTAAACATTGAAAAGAGATGAATACAGACACAGAAGTAAAATAGTCCAACCATGTGATACTTAATGACTTTTTTTAATTCTAGAAAGTTGAATGAAAATGGGATTTTTTCCTTTACAGAAATCAGTTTAATCATTTATAAAATTACGTAAAAACCTGTCAACATATTCTGTTATCAAGAGTAAGTACATGATTTGAGAGGCTCAAGATAGATGAATAAGTTAGGATGACAAAACCATTTCATAGGTAAAAGAGTAGACACCTTCCTTGGTTGAGCTAGTGGCTTAGTGAAAGAAATATAATGGATTATTATATTTGTTCCTTTCTTTTTGGAGACAAGCAAGGAAGAAATATGAATAGTATTGAGGTTTAGGTAAATATGTATGTGTAATGGTATCTTACGTTGTACAGTGTGTATGTTTCACTCCACTCTATAATGTTCAACTTACGTCCAGATTGTATTGCATCAATTTTATCAGAAGCGAGACAACACCTGTTTGTATGTGGTTTTGATCAAAGATCTTGGTTTTATTTTGTCTCATGACTTTCCCGTTTATAGTTGACAATTGGCCAAAAAACAGATAATCATCAATTTACTAAGCTGACACTGATTTAAACTAGATTTATGTTCAATGGTTCCTAACCTTTTAACTCGATGCTCCTGCCCAACAACTCAAATGATAAAACAAATTTGGTGTCAAAAAAGTAAAATAATTCAATGGTAAATTCAGAAATTTACCAAAATTCAGAGTTTTATATCAAGAAAAATATCTGTAAAGAAACAAATTTTTGGTAAAAAGAGAAGAAATTTAAATACGAATTTAGTAACTTTAGCGTACTTGCTACGTTTTTTTAATTATCTTTATTGTTTGAAATTTAGTTACAACAACGCAATTACCACACCACTTTTATACCTCACAAATGAGTTAAACATTGGTTACTATGGAATCTATTGTAAAATTGGTAATTAATAGTAGTATTATGTAATTAGGAATTAATAGCATGGTATAATTAGGAATTAATCAGTTCAGCCATAATACAACCCAGTTTCAGGGAATGCTTTTTGCTCTTTACACCCGAATTCCAAATTGTACCCTCAAATACATTTAGGTTGCTCCCATGTGGGAGATAACTCATACATAGGTATAGATAAATAGAAACACATTATTCAATTCAAATTTTTAATGTTTTCTAGCAAAACAAAAGAATTTTCAAAATGACAAGAAAAAGATTCACACTTCTGGCAAAACAGAAACAAAACTTAATTGATGGAAAGTAAATAATTGTTCTGTAGCCAAACGGTTTTTAAAAAAAGCAAAAGGGTCATATTAACCTTCCGTCATGGTCGACTGCCAGGTTGTCCTAACCCTACTCCTCAACTGTTACTACTATCATGGCAAATTTCCAGGGATGCTAAATAGGCATTAATTGTCTTCTGCCAGACTGATTTCATTTGGGACTCATTTTATACCAAATCCAGTAGGCCTGCGCAATATTGTCTTTCTGTATTGTCTTAACTGAAGATGATGAGAGTTGATCTAAAAGATCTTATTGCTTATTGATCTTTCATCCAGTAAGCTTGGGACTGGAGGTGAAGCAGATTTCTTGATTTTCTTGGTTTCTGAATCAAGGTTTTGTATATATAAGATAATTCTTGGCTGAAATCTAGCCTCATACAAATCCTGAAATTAGTTTTCTCTCTAACTAGAAACTCATTATAATTTGAAATTACACAAAAGTGCCGATGAGGGCGACATACCTAGTTATTTTGTTGCGCATTTCTGGAGAATTTGATTTGGCAGTGTGCTTATAAATAATCAGAATAGAATGGCAGATTAATTAACAAATCCTTATTGGCCTGCTTAATTAGCTTTTCATTTTCTCACCTTGTCGGGTCTACAACAATGTGCACAAATTAACAGCATGGCCAAGTAGCAAATTGTGGCAAGACACACTGGTCTACTGCTGAAATGCTTCGTTTTTCTCTGGTATTAACCCACAGACTTGTGTAATGTAGACAATACAGGGGGATTATTTATGGAGGAGAGGATTAACCCACGGTTAAGCATGTAACATAAGTGGACAATTTAATTAGACATTTACTCTGTTTATAATCTCAGTTTAGGACTAGCAATGTTTACCTGTTAGTGCTCAGGTGGGAATGGCTTTTAGGAAATCGGCCTAATTCACTCTTTATTTTCTTTTCTGTGTCTTATAGCTATAGCTTCAGTCATCCCCCACACACTTGAGCTCCAAAATTTACTTGGCCCCGCTTTGCGATATGCAGAGGCGACAAGTATCCAGTGTAGAATCGTTCACTTAAACCCTTTGCTATTTTATTCAATGCTAGAGATGAGATAGATCCCTGTCTTTCCCAAGGACATTAGTGCCAAGTGAACACAAACTGTCTCTGGCGTAATTTGAACTCGGTTCACCGGGTCCATTCTACATGCCATACTAACAGCTCAGCCAAACCCGCACCTCCTATTTCACTCATTCTTGGATAATTTTCTTCTCACTGATCAAATTTCAACACAGTTAAAAGTCAATGTTTGCCCAGTTTTTGAAAACTGCTAGAACTAAAAGATAACCAACCCAGTTTATCCAAGTCAACCTGATTCCCTACCACCCCATACCCATGATTCTTTTAAAAGAAGATTTTTGTTTGGTAATGATCAAAGAGGGTTAAAGTTTCTGGAACACAACAGAATATGATAGGCATCTAAACAAGTCCAGAGGGTTCAACTACCGAAATGTCTTGACTATAACAACCAAGATGAGGACAACTGTTCAAATGAATTAGTGAATATCTGTTTGGTATGTCACAAAGTCAAAAGGGGGAAAAATGGAGTTAGAGGTAAATAAGTGGGGAAGGCGTGCAAGCCTAGGAAGTCAGCATTTGAAATCTTGGCTTTTATCTGGCAATGATGAGAAATACATAACTATTTTAACCACAAGAAAAGCAATAACAGCAAGCCTTTAATATGCTCTTATTTATGTTCTGCTAATTATTTCAATGATAAAATTTGTGGATATACAGGTTTCCCCTGCAACCTGAAAAGAGACAGTTTCTATAAAAGTCTTTCTTAAGCCTAAATTGCGGAAGTTGAAGAAAGGATTACAATTAATTTTGGTGGGAAAAATTTTTGAGCATTCCTTGACTGAAAAAATGGCGAGAGATACAAGAGACTGGGGTGTAGAAGAGTGTATGCTCTGCTGTAATAATGGCCGCAAAACAAAAGTTTTTTTGCCTTTTTACAAAAACGCGAAAATGTGGCAAAACATGAACTTTTAAAAAGCGGTGACTTCCTGTATTTGAATTTCATTTGATGATTTTTGTCAAAAAGAAACAAAAAAATTTGTTTAATCGGAAGAGTCCATTATTCAAAATGATAGGTAGGAGATATTTTTATCAGTAAATTTGTCACTTTAAAGTGGAAGAGTCAATTATCATGGACAGAGAACCAAAAAACCACACACTTCATTTTATTAGTTGATTGTATGCCTTTTTTTTTAGCTAAAGTAATCAAGATTTAGTTGTCACAGTGTTGCTGCTTGATTCACCAAAAGAAAAGTTGGTAGTTCAGTTTGTAAGTTCCCCAAAACCAATTTTTAAAATGGCTAAAATCTTTTCTTACATAGATATGTAAGCAAATGTCTGTCAAGGCTAAACTAGTTATTTTCTTTCCTTATTCTCCTTATAAACTCTGATAATTTTACTTAAGCTAAAAGGGCTAATTGCTAACCCTGAGAAAGCTAAATGCCAATGAATAATCATAAAATGATTAACAGTAATACACTTTAATTCTATTTATTTCTGAATTTTTTGAGAGGGGAAGAAAACCTGTCCAAATGCAGCTAAAGTTAAATATATTTGTAAAAAATATAACCATACTTATGAGCAATGGCAGGAACCTTCTATGTAACTATCTCTTTTATTCCTTGTTGAAAGAATCTTGAATGTTGGACAAAAAAACAATGTCACTATCAAAACCTAATTTCAGCTCCGTTCTTGGTGAGAAGTCATTGGAATATGGTTGTTTTTTTTATATTTATATGTGAAGTAAGACCTTTATTGTCAAATAGTAGTGAAGAGTAGAGATTTATACAAAAAATTTTTTGATTTTATCAACAGAAACTGCGTCATTTTGAAAGAAGACAATGAAAGGCTACATTTAAAAAAATCAGTGCTGGGTTCTAAGGGATTGCACTCTAAATTAAGTGAAAGGTTATTTCATTTATAAATGCTGAATCAAAGTATAAGTACTCAATTATCTACTTAAAGAAGGTTTCTACCTCATATCCAGACAACAAACATATTGTACTGTAGTAAACATACCGTACCAATGTACCATATACATTTATACTATATGATGGTTTCTGATGTCATACTGACTTTATGATATGAATGACGGTTTGTAAAAATGAAAAATTAATTTAATTTTTTCTTCAACTTTCCTTTCCTCGTGAAAATATTACTGGGGGTCACACAGTACCTGTAGCCCAGGGGGCCTACAAAATCTTAATCTTGCACTGAGTAAAATTAAATTAACTTAATCAAATTGTTAGGTTGGGAGGATATATCCCAGCATCTCTATTCGCTGGATTTAATAGCTTCAAATTTCCATTTAATCAGATCACTTGAACACTTTGCTGATAGCAGAATCTTTAAAAGTAAGGAAGAGATCATAATGAAAATTAAATTCTTTATAAAAATCAATGAAAACATTTGACAGACTCATATAAATATGCTTAAGCTCATATAATATGTGTATATATCACAATGATAATTACATTAGCTAAAAAAAGGCATACAATGAACTTATATAATAAAGAGTGTGATTTTTTTGGTTCTCGGTCCATAATCATTATCTGTTCCAGTTTAAAGTAACAAATTTAGTCTGCCTGCTCTTCTTTCTATTTACTAATCAGTATGCTCTTCCAAATCATTTAGTGTTTAAGTAAGATATGATTCAAACTGGTTTGTCCAGAAAGTCAGATGGTAAGGAAATCATTCAAATTAAAGGGTTTTTAAACCTCAAAACCTGGGAAGGAATTTTTGCCTTAATACCATCCTTTAAAAACAAATGATATTGCTTAATTTTCTTTTTTTTCATGGATATGAAATCAACAACATCCTTTCTAAACTCTCTGCATAAATGTTGTTCGTAAACAATGTGTTTTTCCCCATCACAAGCTCATGATGAGGTTTTGTTTTTTTTTGCAAATATCGATTTAAAATCAGGAAAAAAAGTAATGCCAGTGGTCAGGAATTAGAGCAAGTATTACTGACAGATTAGAGTGATCATATATACATATACATATAATTATATATATATATATATATATATATATATATATATATATATATATATATATCATAGAGCTTATATAGAGCTTTGCTAATAATTTTACTGTAAAAAAAGCACTGCAAATAATTCTATACAACAAATGCATTATAAGTGGTTTGGTAAGAGAAATGCATTGGAAATCTGGAAGAATAGCATTGTCAGTGATCAGGAATTAAAACAAGAGTCACCGACAAAATAGGATTATTATACGTATGATATAAGTGCTTTGCTAAAGAAAAGTGCTACAAATGATTTTACACATCAAATGCATGGTAAGTGATTTTACAATAGAAATGCATTGGAAAACAAGAAGAAAGGAATTATCAGAGGTCAAGAATAAAACCATCATTACTGACATAATGCTGTACATGAACACTATTTTTTTTCCTTTTCTCATTGTGCATTCATGGTGGGTTGATTTTTCAAAGTATTGATTAATGCCTTTATGTTTTTCTTTATGTAAAAGTGTTCGACTGATTTGATTCCAAAATTTGTCTTTTATCACCAGGGCCCCAGCCAAAGAGTGGCTCGGGGAGTGTGTTTGGTCGGAAGCCTAAAGTAGTTAGGAACAACAACAAAGAAAAATAGGAGTGTGTATCATACGATTTGTTTTTTTCATACCTGTGTGCATGAGTTAATGCAAGTATTACACGGCTCTTGAAAACACGGAAAATTTCACTCATATATAACTCCATACACATGCTGCAACAAAAAACAAACAGCAGTGCTGCCAACAAAGCCTTTATTGAATGATGACTCTGGGGTCAGGCATGGTTTGGGGCCGAAAACTTCATTTATTATTCTGTACATTTCATTAATTGTGAGTATCATTTACGGATAGATAATTAAATATATGAATAGATAAGTAAGTGATGTGACCTGATATTACCCAGCTTATCAGATTGTAACAAAAGTTCTGTTCGTTTTTTTTGTTTGTTCTCTTTTCACCAATAGTTGCAACAAATCTTGCACTTGCCCCCAGGGAACTTAGCAGAAAATTCATTGTTAGTCATATGACTGTTTATTGCAATTTGAAGTAGCTAGAAAAAAGGGTCAAAGTTTGGAGAATAGGTCCCATGTGACCTGTCCATAGCAAATTGCCAGCAACATATTAAGTCACAGTATTTTTGGTAGCCCCTGATGCTTTTTTGAACAAAGATGTTGCTGGGGATGAGAAATGGATCCCTCTTCATAATGTCAAATGCCATTGTCAGTGGCTCAGTTCCAATGATAGACCTGTGCCCAAGTCAAGAAGTAACCTTCATCCAAAGAAGATCTTTTTGAGTGTTTGGTATGATATGCTTGGAATCAAGCTTTTAAACAATAACCAACAGTCACCGCTGAAATTTTCTGCCAATAACTCTGGCATTTAAAAATGGTTTTGGACAAAAAAACGCCCAACCTTAGTGGGCAGAAAAGGTGTCATTCTTCATCATAATAATGCATGTCCTCATACCACATGAGTGACGTGACCAAAGATCTCATCGGAGCATTTGACTGATTAAAAAATGATTTATCCACCATACTCTCCTGACCTTGATTCAGCTGACAATCTTTTGTTTAAAAGTTTTCAAAAATGATTTTGATAGAGAAAGACTCACTTCAAGAGAAGAGGTTGAAAATCAGTTTGACTCTTATTAGAAGTCAAAATTGAAGGAATTTTATAAATCCAGTTTCAAAGAACTTGTTGAATAAGGACATAAAAATGAAGGTGAGTATATCAATGATTAAGTGTATCTTCAATCACCATTATCCTTTTGTTTCCAAAAGAATTGAAACATCGGACAGAACTTTTGTTATTGATAAATATATCTTGATATTGTAAAAGTATTGGGTGGAATAAAGATATAAAAATAAAACTGCATAAAATAAATTGATTGCTCTAGTTCCAAAGTTACCCTCTTTGAAAACATCTTTTCCCTTTGAGTATCTCTATTCAGTAACAAAAGCAATTCTGGGTAAACAGTACAGAATAAAGGATATGAAGTTTTTGCTTCTTTCTGTTAATTTTTCAACAGCATTTTCAATACCTTCTATTTGAGTGAAACCACTTGTTTGTATCACTTACTGTGGTCGTCATGACACATTAAAAGCATTCACGGACTTCAGGCACCAAGTCACATCATTGAAAAGTTCACACTAAGTGTGCATGATTCTTTTATTCTGAGCTGTGTGCATGAGTGCATTCACTAATTCAATTTTTTCCCAGAATTATACTGCATGCATCCCGGAATGTAATTGTTGTTCACATTTTTTAAACACTTTGAGTCACGGTGACACTATCAGCAAGTTTTTCAATTTTTTTCTGTTTGCATGTCAACATTCAAAATATGATTTTTTTTTTCATTTTCCTACGGAGACTCATGCAAATTATTTTGGAAAATCATTGGAAATATTTCTGTATCTCAGTCATGGGGGGTGGATATATATATATATATAAATATATATATATATATATATATATATATATATATATATATATATATATATATATATATATATATATATATATGAATGAAGAAATTGCCACATGATGTTACCTTTATATAGATACAGTAAATAATGTCATGCAATACCATCTCACGTGAGCACAAATACTAAGTATTTTAAATCATAGAGAAACAGCAAATTTTAAATACTTAATGTTTATGCCTATGCAATATGATATCAAGTGACATTTATCAACTCAAAAAAACAAACTTTTCAATATTGATTGCTTTGAAATTAAATACTTTGACAAAGCTGAAAGGTGAAACATGTAAGTATAATAAACTTGATTTAAATACTATTTTCCATGTTATCCACTTGATAATATCCTCAGATATCTATATATATATATATTTATATATATATTTATATATATATATATATATATATATATATATATATATATATATATATATATATATATATATATATACATATATATATATATATTGATTGTTATCTTAATCTTTATACATCGTTTCAATTTCATATGTATTATGTTCTTATTCCATTTTCTTGCTTTTTATTGTCTACATAATAGAAAACATTAAGAGTGTTCATGGCTACAATACTATGTATATATTTGTGTGCGGCTGCAATATTGCATTTACATATATTGCATTTACATATATTGCATTTACATATATATATATATATATATATGTATAGATATACATATATATATATATATATCTTGATATATATATATATCTTGATATATATATATATATATATATATATATATATCTTTCCCTTCCTCCCTCTCTCTCTCTCTCTCTCTCTCTCTCTCTCTCTCTCTCTCTCTCTCTCTCTCTCTCTCTCTCTCTTTTTCATTTTACACTTTACAAATAAAATACTTCACATAATGTTATTTGCTGGTCACAGGATTATTTTTTTCTACTGTATTGATTTATTTCAATTCCTTGTGATCTCAAATGTCAGCATTTACATTTTACTCATGTCTACTCTTCTGACTATCATTATCTTCATTTCAATCTTTGAGGAGTATTTCTATACTAACAGTTGTTACAAAAATCGGTTTATGTCCACATCCCCCCCCCCTGTGGGTTTTTTTTGATTCCTGATCTTTCCTAACTCTCAAAGTGCCTATTTTATAAACAGCATTTTTTTCTCAAACCCAGTGCGGCCCTAAACCTTGACACTGAAAAGATAGAAAATAGTATAACCTGTGAAGTGAACAACACGCAGAGACAGATGAACACGTTCCTCCATATACTTCTGACTTGGGGAATTCAGAAAAATTGTTATTATTAAATTCCAGACACATCTTGTCTCAATTTCAGGACAAAATCAGCAAAAAAGCAAAAGAATATTAAGGTATCCATTTAGAAGATCTCATATATAAACTAGATATCTTCTGTTCATCCTATAATCTGTTGTTTTTTTTTCTCTCACTCCTTGAAGAGTTCATTTTATGATTCTGCCTGTTAACATGTTCTAAAAATGTCTGCTGGGTGCATTCAACCCTATTTTACACCTAGTGTGAACCAAAATCTGGACACAGAAAATAGAAAATTGCGTAACTTTTACATATACAATATACAGAGACAATGCAGAACTGGATGGTCAGTAAGGTTGAATTTAAGCAACATATTTACTCACGCATAATTCTCCATCCACCTGAGTGCTCTATTCCTAAGTTGGAAGAGCATTGCATAAGCTTATAATGAAGGAGTTACCTCACATAAAGAGTGCTCAACCTGACGGTCAGTAAGGTTGAATTTAAGCAATATATTTACTCTATATATGTATGCATGTATATATGTATGTATGTGTATACATGGATACACAGTGTGCTTTATACATGTAGAAACTAGTTTGTTTAGATGAAGATTGAATTTCAATAGACAGAAAAAATATACTTATTATCCTTATTGAAAATTTTATTTCCAGAGTACAGAAAAAAATATAAGACCAGTATGATATCTGAGAACAAAAATTAAAGTGGTTCCCGAACAAATCAAAATAACTGACGGAATCAGTAATATTGTAATCTATATTTAGAACATTTATATTCTCAAAATGCCTAAAGATAGGTTTGGGAATAATACCCTGTTCTAGTTCAACACATGACTTGGTAGATTGTTAGGATGCAAACCTGAGTACTATCCCATTATGGCATACCTATCTTCTCTAAGTAACATGTAATAAGTTGTACTGGGTTATACAGTATCAGCAGCAAGGATTGATGCCTGACCTGACCTATTGGAATAATTGGATCCAGTCTTTCTTACAGGCTCTACTCATGGTTTTGTAATCAGAGTTGTCTATCTCCTAGACTAATTGCCAAGGTTACGGAGCCCAGTCTACCCCACTATTTACCCATAACAGGTGGGCGACCAAAAAAAAAAAAATCTGCCCTGTTGTTAACCAACACCACGGTGAAGGAGGGGATCCATGCATTTCCTAAGATCTATTCTAAATCAACGTCTTTTTCCTCGTTTTTTTTCTCAGTTGCTAAAAATCTAGAAGATATTTTTTTCACAAATTTTGCTCTTGACTTTCATTGTGAATTCTAAAAAGATTATTTGAAAGTTTTTGCAAATATCAAGAGGAAAAAAAGTCAACTTTTTTCAGGGGTATTTATAAGTTGATCGATAAATGCTAAAGAAAAAATGTTTGCATACTTTTGAGAGAGTAGGAATCTGATTAATACATTAGTATGCATTCAACAAAAGTTTCACAAAAGAGCAGCTGCAATTCACAGCTGTGCATAATTATATATATATATATATATATATATATATATATCAATGTATATGTATACACACACACACACACATATATATATATATACATATATATATATATATATATATATATATATATATATATATATATATATATATATATATATATATTAAGTATACATATATGTATGCATACATATGACAAATTTACATGTAATATGAATATATGTACATTTATGTATAAAGTATATACACATTAATTAATGCATGAATAAAAATATCAAATTGCAGACTTAGATATAAAATCGCTTTAAAACAAAATCCATATTTCAAAAATATTGATTGTGTTATAGAAATTACTTCAGTATATGAAAGTAGAAATATGAACATACTAGCCGGAGGACATGATGTTGCTTAGGGGAAAAAAAACTCCGAATATAGTAACACAGGAAAAATATTCTTTATCATATTTCTTCTTAGTCATTATATCAAGTGAAAAAGATTATTTACGCTACTTGCTCATGAAAAAGTAGCTGTTACCAAAAAAAAAATATTCTGATGCACAGAAAAGGCAAAAGGTGTAGTCTTTTAGTTTGACAGGGCTTCTAGGTACACAGCATTAGTGGGTCCCTCATGGGGTACCAATATGGAAAGGTTGTTCAAGGATCCAAGTCTAGAACAACCAATATAGAGCTGATCACAGATAAAGTATGGAGAAGTCAAATTGGGGCCAGTAATCTTGAGAGATTTGTTAGGATTTTAGAATTTTTGTTTAGGAACATTTTTAAGGGTTGCAGATCATTTAACAAACAAAATGAAACATCTCATCATCATCAGTCTTTTAACGTCCGTCGTTGGACATAGACCTTCCCCAGGATTTGCCACAATTCCCTATCATGGGCATCGCGGAGCCAGTATTTCCTAAATCTGTCAAGTTCATCTCTCAATCTTGTGTTCTGTCGGCCTCGGTTTCTTATGTGATCTCTGAGGATCCATGTTGTGAGACCATCGGTTGTCTTACATTCTTGCAACATGGCCTGCCCATTGCCATTTGAGTTTTTTAATAGTTTCTATGATGTCATGAACACCTGTTTTCTTCCTAATATACTGTGCTGTCTTGTGATCTCTCCATAATCCAAATATAACTTCTGGTGACCTCCTCTGACCTTAGAGGTCAGCAACCCCTATCCTAATATCTGGTTCTGTGAAAGTGCTAATTTACGCAAAGAATATGATTGTTTGGCTACTGAAGACTGAAAAAAATGGCCTTTCTTTTATCAGAAATCAACCTCTGGTGACCTCCAGTGACTTTGGAGGTCAGGACCACCTATCATCGAATTTGACTTTATCAGCCCTACTATTTGTGAATCAAAAACATTTTTGTACTTCATAGCAAATTCTAGGTTATGCCAGAAATTGCTTCAATTGGCTAGAAATGACCTCTGGTAACCTTTGAGGTTAATATCACATAGCCTATGACCTTCGCCATAAAAAAAAGTTTTACCTCAATGGTAAATTTCAGTTCCCTTGGTGCAAAATTGTACTTTCACTTTCATATATGATGATGAAGAAATTGGTGTTGGTATAAGGACTTTAGCAAGATTCATCATTAAGCAGAACAAATTGCCTGTGCAATATACTAGCTCACCCCTGCCTTAACAGACCTCATCAACTATCCACAACTTCTGATTTTAAATAGACCTCACACAAAACAATGAACATCTAACATCTGATAACTTTAGCTACATTGATGACCTCCCAAAGCCTGGTGGGTAATCTCCCTAGGGTCATGACACACATATCACCATTAAGCTTACCACACCTGTGGTCTATCAACACTCTACAACTCCTACCACATCTCACAGACCAACCATACAACCCCCTCCCTCGTTTCTTGTAACACCTTATTTTCTTGACAAAGCTTGGTATAAGTAAAACATTGAAATATAGAATCATTTGTCTTATAAAGCCTTCCAATATAGTCATTCTATTCTCATATTGTCTGATTACCTATAAATCCATATCAATATATTTATCACATATGTGTTCGTAAGTAATCATGAATCCATGCTAGTATATTTATCACATATATATGATTGTATGTATGAATGTTTATGTATGCAATGTGTATACATTCTATGTGTTTATGTATATGCATAAATTGAATAGAAATTGATTATATAATCTTACTGCGCTCATTTTGAGCTCGATTTTCTTCCATCTTTAAATACCTTTCCATTTGTTGTTTTTGCTTTTTTTTTTGTAGATTATTTATAATTTGTTTTTCTTACTGATAAGAAATTTGGAATTTCAATAAAAATCGTCTTTTGTTTACATTTTATCATTGATTCTTTTCCTTCCTCTTTCGGGAAATAGCTCAGGCGTTGGCTGACTGGGATACATACCATAAGGTTTCTGGCTCAATCACCAATAACACCTTAATCTCAATTTTCCCAACAAAAGCTGTCGGTGATTATTAATCACAGACCAGTTCAATCACTGTAGCTGGGTTTTGATTATTCATGTGTTCTGACATTTATATCTATTTATCTATCTTCACCAGCCCTAAGCATCTAGAAACTTGAAATGTTGTACACACTCCATTCTCAATGGGTAGGGAAAATGATTTTTTTTTTTTTGTTCATTGAAAATAAGTTTTTATGGGGGAGTATTGGATTTACAATGAAAGTTTATGTCAAATCGGCCCCATTTTTATATCCAGAAGCACTAATGCTTGTTTTGTTTATTTTTAAAAAATCTGTACTTCTTAGTGATCACAACCGAAAAATGGCCTAAAAATAACTTATTCATTGATCATCCCATTTTTTTTTTTATTGATCACCCTATCAAGTGATTAACCAAACCTGTTTTGTTTTGTTTTTTTAATTGTAAGTTTATGATTAAAACCATACTGGTAGTATTTTCATCAAGGTAATTTGATTATACCAATACCATTGTTTAATTTACAAGGTAAAAAACGGCATATTTTCGTGGCAGTGATTCATGATTTCCTTTGGAAAGCTAGTTATTAATTTTTGGACAACTATACAGATAGTGCAGTTCCATCTTGATTTTTTAGTTATTTTCATCTAAACTTAATTCAAGTTGTGATAAAAACTACTAAAAACAAGATTAAGTTAGATAGTAGTAAAAAAAAATTAACAACAATAATTCATTTGTGTTAATCTGAGGGCAGATCAAAGAAAAAGATATAGAAGTAATTAGGTGACAAAAACAGAGATGGGCTGGACACATAGAAGAAAGATAACTGATGATGCTAAAGGTTAGTAGATTGGTGCCCCAAAAATAGAAAGCACAATAGTAGAAGACCAGAGATGAAATGGAAAGGTTCGCTGGTAAGACACAGCAGAGGTTAGCAATGTCATGGTTGGCATGGAAGGAGCTTGAAGAGGCCTTTGTCCAGCAGTGGACCTATGTTCTCTGCTGCTGCTGATGATGATGATAATGATATGAGTTGAATTGTGATAAAAAAACAACTAAAATATTGAAATGATGCTAAATAGTATTCAAAAATTAATGATAGTTTACAAAACTTGATCTAATGAAAAATGAAATAAAACCAGTTGGTATTTCTCAATGCTATACCTAGCTAAAAGACTTCAATTATAAAGAAGGCATATGCACTCGAAAAGAAAACGAACCTTTGATTTATTATTATTATCAGTAGCAGCTGCATTATCAGCATCAGCATTAGCACTAGCCTTTAAAGTTTGTCATTGGACATGGACTTTTCCCAAGATTCGTTGGATCCCTCTATCGTGACCACCAATATATCCTGAACCTAAATTGTGATGCCATCTTATTTTTAGGCGGCCAGTTTGGCAGATGATCTCTGGGGATCCATTTTATGAATTGTTATGTCCTGCAGCTGCCTGCCATTCTTGCAACATGGCCTTTCCATTGCCATTTGAGTTTCCTAATGGTTTCTATGATATCTCTGACTCCTGTTTTTTCTCTAGTGTACAGTGCAGTTTTGCAATCCCTCCATGAGATGCCCAGCATGATTCTCTCCTGTGCATGTTGAATGGTTCTTAGTTTGAGAGCCAATCTTTGGCTTAGGTTCCACATTTCAGCTCCATAGGTGACTATCAGGAGGATGCTTTGATTATAGACCCTTCTTTTCAGGACAACTGGGATTTTTCACTTTTAAATACATATTTTATGAATATTTTGAGTAACAAGTTTTCCAATTATCTTCATGAGAGGGGTAAATAATTCATCTCTATGTTTACATATTAATATCAGTCGAATATGGCCCACATATCCAAATACAGTCAGAAACCTTCAACCAAAACTCTCATAGGTTTCTTCAGTTTTTAAGTGGGTCTAGCTGGTTATCTATCTATGTATGATTCATGTGTACAAGCCATATCAATGGAGCTAGAGAGCTGAAAATCTGAATATTCACTCCTTATCATGTCTAGAAATGTTACTGCCCAAATGATTACTGCCCAACAAGAGGCAAGAGAAGTAACTTATTCAGTATAGCTCAAAGTACGTAAAAATAAATATGAATGTGATATAAAAATTACCATGTGTTACTGAAAATATATAGATTATTTATTCATGAAAAATTATTATTTTCTGTTCAAAATCTTCCAGGTGAGAAAATAGGTGAATATCAGTTCGAAATTTAACATAACTGAAACTAATCTTTTTTCTTTATAATAGAAAGGCTCAGAAATAAATTAATGATGAATATTACTCACTTACTTACCGCTTTCATGAATAGAATTCCTAGGAGTCTGTTTAGTGACTGGCAGTTGTCCAAAATCAGATCCAAAAACAAATTATTTACAGAGCAAAGCTCCATTTTTTTTTTTTTTTCTATATCTGCTTCAGTTTGTTCTTCTGGGCAGAAAGTGAATCGATGAGTTAGTATGTTTGTGACCTATAGGGTGAGAACTTTTGGTTTTGTTGACCAGAAAGTCAGGGTCCAGTTTAGCATTATAATTACATTGTAAATAGAACCCCACTTCTCTGTGAAAAGATGTATCACAATGCAATATTTCAGCTTCCTACTTGTAGAATTGTCGCCCACAAAGTGGAACTGGCAAACAGTCAGGTGGACATTCAATTTTATCTATATAGATATATAGTGAGGTAGCCATCAATATATATATATATATATATATATATATATATATATATATATATATATAGATATATATATAAATATATATAGTGGATATGATCTAACAAAGTGTTGCTGAAAGTGACAATTAGAAGGTGGAGAAAAAACTTAGGAGGAAGCAGGTATTACATTTCAAAAAGTACAAGTTTTTCTCTGAAAAAGGTGGTTGGCACCGGTCGAAATGTATCAAAACATGCCCATGATAATCAGAAAAAAAATGGGGGGATGTAATACCTGTTTTCTCTTGAGTTTGTCTCTTCGCTTTCCTATAGTCATTTTCATTGTATGTATATATATATATATATATATATATATCTATCTATATATATATATATATATATATATATATATATATATATATATACACACACAAAGGGGTGCTGAAAAGATCTCGACCTGGCCTGGAAGAAAATGGTTCAGTCAATGATCTGAAACAAATTCATAAATAAGTACAAGGATCCTACAGATTAGCACTTTACAGTATGAAAGGACACTCTTTCCATCTACAGTGACAAAATAATGCTCAAATTTTGGGAAATGTGTTGGGACAAGAACTTTTCAACCCCCCTTGTATATACAGGCAGCAATTTTTCATTGAAACAGATTTTATTGAGGAGGACAGACAAGAATTGTTTTGTCATTTTTTTTTTTTTTCAGCAAATTTCTCTTTATTTTGCACAAGGAAACTAATATTTGGATCAAGTATACATAAGTATTGTCCATAAGTGTGATTTTTCATACCTCCAACCATTCTCTGGTTATTATGAAATATAGATTTTATATGTTTGAAAATCTCAAAAAAAACTGTGATGTTATTTGTTTACTATCTTGGTATTTGAAAAAAACAGTGTTTACATTTTGCTTATCTGTGACGTTCATCTTCTGTTTCAGAATCACACCACACTCAGATAACCAACCGGGGATATTCTAGAAAGCCTGATGGTGGATATTTCTCAACCTAGACCTTCTCTTAAAAAACAAGACTAAACAACTACAACAAAAAAAAAAATCAATGATGATGTGTTCAATCTTACTCAGTAACTGTACTATAGAAATTAATTCTTCATCATAGGACATAATGGTGCTTCCATGAAGATATCTGCATACAGAACCTCAAAGAAGCTCATCATTTAGTGACCAGTGGTTTGAGACTTTCACTCGCACACTGACCGCTGATCCTAAAGAGTGATAAACAGATGGCCATTAATGAAACTTATTATTTCTTTACTTTATTTTTTTGATTTTGATTATCAGATGAAGTATTGTAATCCATTGTATTTGTGTTGACTCGTGTTTATCCTTCAACTTAATTTTTAGTTGTTTTCATCTCAACGAAACTCGAAATAACAAAAATAATTGCTTCAATAATACGAGCTAATAAAACAACAAATATGGAGCAGATACTCAGAGTGATTGGTGGGTTTAAAAAGTAAAATTTGACTTCTGCTGATCAAGAAATGTCTATGGCTTAGTGATCAAAGTAGTCAGGCATAAACCAGGCTTCCCTTTAGCAAAAAGAACATGAGTTTGAATCTCCCCTTGAGATGACTCTTTCATTTCCATACTGTGCTATTCCCAAAGCCATAGCGTGATGACCCAAGTTGAGTTGTGATAAAAACAAATGGAAATTAAAATGAAGGTAAAAAGTAGTCAAAATTTATACAATGGGTTACTAAGCACAGGATACTGTTTTCTACCTCATATTACCTCATAAGGTGTTTTTAGAACATATTAAAAATGGTGAACTATTATTGTATTTTTCATTGATTTTTCTGAATGATATATTTTATTGCCGTTCTCTTCCATATCAATAACTATTTTACTATTTTCATCTATTTTTCTAATTTTTTTATTATACTGTTTCTATTAGCCTTCGAAATTATAATAACCATTTTGATTATTCCTTTCAATTATTGCCAGTAAATTTCCATTTGCATCATTTACAAGTCTACTGTTGTTCACTTTAACAATACTATCCCATGACCTATCACTTTGTTTCTTAAGTGTCCAACAGGCTCGACCAATGGCTGCTACCAATGCTATAAGTGTTACACACACTGCTCATATTATATGTACATATGATTTTCAAGTATATTAACATTTGTTGTCTTAATAATTAGATAATAACACGACTGTTATTACTACTACCACAACAAATATCATTACTAATGTTGTATTTTTTACAAGTAGAATAACCATTTTTTTTGTTAAGGGTATACCTACGGGTGAAAATCTAAAGCACTGTAGATTATGGGGAAAAAATCATGGGAGTCTTAAGGACAACAAAGCTATACATGATAGAATAAAACTGTCCTTATCTTCACATCTCATAATACCAACCAAGAGCATTCTCCACGTTTGGATAAACAATGATGCAGTAGTAGTTGTAGTAACATACACATTCAACTGTTTTCTTTTAGCAAATATCTGTATGTTTCACCCCCTACCGCATATTCTGACCCTGCTTCTCTCTCCCTCTTCCCGCCTTGCTTTATTCAATTCTACTCATTTTACTTCCTTGCATTCATTTATCAAAATACCAGCCTTCTTTTATTGGAACACAATCTAATTCAGATCAGATCAGCAAACACATGTGCACACAGAATTTGGTTAGCTTGAACAAGCCAATTTTGTGTTCATGTGTTCACATTATCCACTCCACTTTCTGCTTGTCGTGTCGTAGACAGACTGATCATTATTTTAGGGGTGAATACGAATGCAGACCAATCACTATTATTTTTTTCGAAATTTCAAAAGTTAATATGCTAAAGACATACTTTGAGTTTCCATTGGTATCCTCAGAACATTTGGTGGCCATTGCTCTCATTGTGTTTGAGTAACGCAATGACAGATAGGTGAATAGACAGACATTTGGTGAATTATTGTAAGATTATTCTGCTTGTTTGTAAGTATAATTTTTGTACTCAAGATCAGATTGTAGTATTTACCCGACACCTGGGCCTTCCGTGCTGGAATCAGTTACTCTTTGTAACCAAGAAACCTACATAATGATATCGAGCAAGAGGGAATTTGGAAAAGTGAGGAAGAGGAGGTGGGGGGTAGGAAGAGGATGTGGAAAGTACACAAAGAAAAATCTGGAGAAAGGAAAAATAAATAAATACTGAGAGAGAGGGGGATGGATATAGATGAACGATACAGAAAGACAGACTCGCAGACCGGATGTCGAGGAACTGAGCAAAAGATTGAAAGGAATAAAAATTGATCAGAAGGTGTAAAAATCGCGATTCATTAAAATTCTTTATGGAGGGATAGAGCAAAAGAAAGATAAAAGAAAGGATGCAGTAGAAATAAAAAAAACTTGTACATACGGTATTCCTAATTTTTTTTTTGCTTATGAAACTAATTCATCTGCACCATCCTTGAAGCTAACCAACATAGTTTAGAAAGTTAAAATGAAGTTATAGTGCCTTTTGTCCAATGCTGTAACCATGGATCTATAACCTGATTTACATTCTTCGTTACGTGCCATGCCCCTTCAGGATGTAGGCAATTAGGGCTGTCCATTACTTCTTTTCCCCTTGCCGCTCTCAGCAACTCTCACTCTCCAAGCCTCCTGGTATTCCTTCCACCAGCCACCTATTCAAACCCTCCAAGTAGTCACTTACTACCTACTCCAACTCCTTCTGTCTTCTATGTACCCTTTGAGCATCAATTTCTACCAAGCCTACCATCTTTCCTCACGATGTGTCCCTAGAATTCCAAATGTTTCTCTCATGTCAGCAACAGTTTCCTTGCGGTTTTTATGCTCCCCAAAACCTTTCCATTTGTTACATGTTTCATCCATGATATCCTCAACATCCATCGATAAAATCATATCTTGGTTTCTTCCATTTTTTTTCTCTCTCTCCATTGAAAGGAGAAAAAAATTGAACATTTAACCTTCTAATAGCTCAAATTTGAATAGAATGATAACAAAACAAATTACTACCTTTCTAGACCAGCTTTGCTCTGGATTCATATAACTAAAGGTCAAACTGAAGCTAAAATATGACAGCTGAAAAAAAAAAAAGAAAAAGAAATCTCCATTATCAACTTCATATTTCATCATTTAAAAAAAAAAAAGTAAATTATCAATTCTTTTATTCATATAAATGCATAGCATCATTAATTTGGTTTTTGAAAAATTTTCCATCATTTACTGTAACCTTACACCACCATTCAGCTGAATTGTGTACTCTGACCTAAAATGTCAAAGTTTAGCTTCAGGTTGACCTTCTGTTACAACCATTATTTCCATGTTTGCTCTCTGATACCTCTTATTTGATTACTAATGTTTAATGCATAACCCCTCCTTCATATTGCCCTATTAGTACCAATTTTCTTCCTGATGTGTATCCTCCAATAAAATCCTGAAGCTTTCACCCAACTTATGACTTTTGACCTTTCAACTATTCCTCCAACTTTGTTCACTGACAGCAACTCACCTCTTCAGTGCTCAAGACTCCCTCAGACTCAGTTGCTCCCCTCTCAAGTAGTTATACGAGAGGCAATGAATTTGTTTCTATTTCTCAAAGGATCTGTTCTCTGTTTCTATAGCAATTGTTGGTTTTCACAGGTCAAGGGTGCCATACCCAAAATGGAGCAAGTGCTTTACAGGGGGCTATAGGGCCTTCAACTGCCCTGCTGTTTACCCAGAGAGAAGTTGATATATGCCCCCTCCAAGGGCATTAGTGCAAAGTAAACGCAAATAATCCCTGTTTGAAATTTGTTTTGCCAATTCCATTCTCCATGCTTTAAACCATTAGGCACCCCCCACTTCTCCAGTGCCACCCAAATAAAATCCAGCAGATTTAAGCGAGTCTCTTTTGTCTTTTTCCTCCTTTCAGAAACAGATTGGAATTAGATTATCAAGTTGTAGCTGAGAATAAAGTCATAATGCCTGAGATTATAGACAGAGATAGAACGATTCAGCTTAAAACAACAACACGCAAAATCACCTGCTCAACGTAAACTACTGCTGTTACTCTATCAAGTGCAGTCTGGTGCTGAAGATTACTGCACTGTTTATGCAATGCTAAGCTGTTAAAACTGAAAGAGACAGTCGCAACAGCGTACTCCACTGAGCATGTTCATAAACTACATATTAATAACATACTAGCTGGACCCATGTAAATTCCATGACTGTTGACAACTAAGATTATCTATTATCCTATGTCTCTGCTTTCCACTTTCCTTTTGACTGAATCCTCACTTTCTCTCCCTTATCCCTTCTAATGTTTGTTGCCTGTCCATTTTTTTACCTAGGTGCTAAATAGACATTGATTAGTTTCATATGCAAAAATCTTTCCACCAACCCTAAGTAAACTGCCTAACTTTCTTTTCTCGTCTCTCCTTTCTTATCCTCTTACAAAACTACCTAACTTTCTTTTCTGCCTTCTGTTTCTTTCTACTATCTTATTAAACTATCTAACCTTTCCCTTATGTTATAACTGAAAGCTCAACATTCAAACACAGGTAAAACCAAGCAAATCAATATTATAGATTGCCTATGTAACTTAACACTATGGTGTATTGCTCAGTGGCTAGGGCACTGGACTGAAGCTTGAGGTTTTTGGAGTCCTTCTTTTGATACTACACTGGAGAAGGAAAGTACTGATCCTAAAACAGTGAAAAGAGCACTTCTCCCTCAAAAAGTCTGTTTAATACTAGCAAGATCTTTTTTTAAAAAAGATGCTGTGTATATATAACCTTTATAAAATGATTTTATAGAGATTCTCATGTTTTGTGAATGGAGATCCATCTGAATATGCAAAGAGTTTTTACATTCATGCTTTTCTGAGAGCTAATTGAAATAATTTTTGTAACCAACTCAAGATTTGAAACTTTCTTATCATTGACCACCTGCCCAAAACACTAAAGTAATAAATTCAAAAATTTGCTTGTGTACCTTTGGTGTAATGTTTAGCAAGCAAGCTGAATAAGCCATCTCAATTTGACCTTATGCTATACTAAGCTGAGCTTGATAAAATTGACCTATTTCATAGCAGTGGAAATTGACTATTCACTGCTAACATTATAGATCAATGTTCAACCTGGAATCAAAAGTCAGGATTTCAGATGATGATTTTCAAAGTTGGTTGACTATCCCCCACTCAAAGGATTGGTGCAACATAATCTTCCTAATTCAGCAATTTACCATACACAGATAAGCCTAAACATCAATTATCGTTGAACTTGGGATCAAAATTAGGAATTCTAAATACAAAACGAAAACAAGCAACATTTTTACTGCTCCAAATCATAGAAATTTATCAGCCAAGATAATGATGTTTTGTGAGACTTTGTAACTTTCTATTGGGAACTGTAAAGCAGCCATTTTATACAGTCAAAATTGATACTTTTTTCATTGCAGTATTGTTCTTGAAAGATTTGCAGTACTCAAGTCATACACAATAAAACCCACAGTATTTAAGTCACACAGTAAAATCTGCATTATTCAAGTCATTCTTTTGAAGTTTTTGGTCCCTTTGAAAAAGATTGTTACTAAGAAGTATCAAATGAAATAGGTGAATTAGTTATCACGTCTGAAGAGGTGGCAAAATCATCAAATCAATTTGATATATCCAAGGCAGTTGACCCCGTCAAGAATTTACCCAAAACTGCTTAAATATCTTAACAGTGATTTGAAGTTTATAATTGCGCTTGCAAAATTCTTCAATCAATGTATTATAAAAAGAAATTACCTGAAATTTGAAAAAAAGCTATAATTGTAGCTTTATATAAAAAAGGTTCGGTTCATTTGGCATTCTGCATCTTCAACATGTATATTGTATAAAATCTATGAGAAGTTTGTCAGAAAGCCTATACTTAAATTTCTGAGTGGCAACCTTGTAGTAAATCAGCATGGTTCAGTTTCAGGTAAATCAACACCACCCAATTTGTTAGAAACTATCGTTATAAATGAATACTTAATGGAAGGCTGTACCAATATTTTATATTTAGATTTTGGTAGTGTCTCACATCATAGATTACTTGTGACAATGGAAAATTTTAATGATTTCAAAAAATCCAATGATATTGTAGAAGATTTTTTTCAAAAGATAGGAAAATGAGAGTTAAAATTGGGGATACTTTTTCTGACTCAAAATGAGTTACACCTGGAGTACTGCCGGGGTCTGTTCGGGGGCTGTTAGTGTTCCTAATGTTTATAAGTGATCTCTCAGATAAATCAAAACGTATTGTAGAAATGTAAAATTATTAGTTGGATTAAATTAGTGTAAAATAGTATTAAAAAAGTTTGATCTGTGGGAGTCTTCACAGAATTTAAAATTCAATGTGGATAAATATAAATTAATGTACCTTTGCATAAAAAATAAGAAATAAACATTGGGAAATCATCATCATCGGCAGCTTTTTAACACCCATCATCGGACATAGACTTTCCCCAGAATTTGCAACAACTCTCTATCTAGGACATCACAGTGCTAGTACTCTCTGAATTTATTTTGTCACACCATCTTATTTTCTACAAGCCACAATTCACATATGATCTCTATGGATCCACGTTGTGAGTTGTAATGTCAAGCGGCTGTCTGCCATTCTTATGATATATCCAGCCCATTGCCATTCAAGTTTTCTTAATGTTTTTATGATATCTCAGACTCCTATCTTTTCTTTAATATACTGTGCTGTCTTATGATCTCTCTATATGAGGTTGAGTATGATTCTTTTTGCACATTGCATGATTCTCAGTTTGAGAGTCAATCTTTTGGTCAAGTTTCATGTTTCAGCTCCATAGATGACTATTGGGAGGGTGTATTGGTTGCACACCCATCTCTTTAGGACTAGTCTGATTTGCGTGTTCTTGAAAGTTGAGCTTTCTCTACCCAAAGCTTGCCAATCAGGACATCAAACATTACAAAACATATCGGTAGAGAGAAAGAGAGAGACTTAAGTGTAGAATTTAATGAACATTTTTGAAAAACTTATCTCTTCAGCCATAGATAAAACTAAAATTGGTTGGCTTAGCAGAAATATTTCATCAAGAGATCCATATGTTATGCTAAAAACATAAAAACATGGTATTTGGAATTTAATTTTGAAATTAAAGACAGTACAGAAATAATAATATGTAAAATCTGTATTATTCAAGATGTACAGAAAAATAGTATTCAAGTCAAGTAGGGAAATCTGCAGTATTCATGTCATACCATAAAATCTATGGTATTCAAATCATACAGCAAAATTTTATGGTATTCAAATCATTCAATAAAATCTATTGTATTCATGTCATACAGTAAAATCTAGCATTCAAGTCATACAGTAAAATTCACAGTATTCAAACCATTCTGCAAGTGGAGATGGAGCTATGAAAACATTAGTATATATAAAAGTTTGGTTTATTGGCTACTGAAATGTTCTTGTCTAATGCATTTCATTTTTACAGTTGGTCTAGTGAAACCATATGACAAAATATCAAATTAATTTACATCATCATTTTTTATGGCAGGCATGAGTACACTAGTCTAGACATATTAGCTGTCCATTTGGCCATACCCCAACTGTTTTTATGGTGACAAATGCAGCCATGTGCTTTCAAAAACAGAGACAGAAAATTAGGACCCTGAGACATTTTAAGGATCTGACAAATTAATTACCACCATCGGTGCACCTGCTCATCATCTTCATTGTTGTCTCTCTACCTGTCCTTGTCAGTGGTTAACTGAAATATTTGCACCAGGCCACAATCACTTCAGGTATGTAAATTCTCCCATGAGAATGGTTTCTGCCCTCAGCGAGTAAGAGGCAAGTCACCAGATGGCTTTTTGCAATTTTTCGTTCCAGTGTCATGTCACATTATATAGAGCTCAGCTAAATCTCTTGCTATGGTTGACCCTTGTGCAACTTTAGAAGAATGGAATTTACAAGTACAAGATAAACTACAAATATTGGGAAGATTTTCTGCCAAGTTTTGATTTCTCTAAACTTTTGTTTTCCTGTCTGGACAAAGGAGAGTCATATCAATACTTATACTGCCCCGAAATCAAGGATTTTACAAGGAGTTTTACAAGTCTTACTGAGAAGGGGATAAGGTAATTTTCACCTTGCTCTGAAATCTGAGCTTTTCATCGCAGTGAAATATGATAATTCAACTTTGGAAGGTGAATATCGAACCACATATTCTGTTTTAATATTATAACCAACGAGCTTGATATCTACTTTTAAATCCAAATTTGGAACTGAAAGGTTACAAAGTACACAACAAAAAATAAGGTGAAAAACGAAAAGGTCCAAATTTTCTGGCTCCAAACGAGAGAATTTTATTCACAAAGAAAGTTAAACTGTAGAAGCCTCTGACTCAGTTATTCTCAGAGTTCCACATCACATTACTCCCCTTTCGATCTCAGGTTTTCTCAATTCCTCCCCAATTTAGAATTGACTACTAGTAAGTTTTTCACCATTATACTTTCTATCATATGTTCCTCCCCGGACTGAAATTCCCCCACTTTTCAACCCCCGGCTAAAATCCCTCCCTGTTCCCTTAGGGATTCTCCCCTTCGGAGCCAGGTGCCTCCTGTGTTAGAATCATTGCTCTGGCCTTTCACTGGGTATTAAACCTTGGACCAAACGAACTTAAGTTCAATTGTCAACCCATATGAATAATTTGGATTTTACAAGTTGAAGATATACCCTAAAGAGAATATCGGTTTTTCTTCGTTGGTTTAAAATGAGAGTTTCCCTTCTCTAAAGTGAGATTCATTTACTTAAAGCCATTCTATATCTGCAACACCCAACGAGGAACAATTTTATATTGACTCGTCAGACCAACTTGCCAACTTGATGTAAAATTAATTTCACTTAAGAAGCTTAATGAACATACAACTGATTGAGCTAATGTTATCATTTATTCAGTGATTTAACCACTAGGCTGTCACTTGGTGACTGCTTGTCATATTATTTTGGATTTCGCTCATTTTATAAGACTGATTTGCAGGAAAGAAATATACTTCTTTTTTGTCTCGAGAAAACACATAGTATTTAATTATTATGAAACCATTGAACTTATGGCTCAAGTCAAGCCCTGCAACCACTGAGCTATCACTCGAAAATTGGTTATTACTGTTTTTGTTTTATTTTTTTCATATTTTTGATCTGCCCCAAACTCCAAGACAGAAACCTGGGCTTC
>OY735209.1:30640136-30660136 GCA_963457665.1 Thysanoteuthis rhombus | reverse complement strand
TAAAAGAAATGAATAGAAGAATTAGCTGCCCTACTTTTGATCATTTCATAAACATCTGTCGTACCTCAATTTAAAAATGATTCACAAAACCAAACTTTTGATTCACCTTTGAACTCATTTTTTTATGAAACCAGAAATAACTGATTTTGCAAACTTATTTACATTCGCAACTCAATAAACCAATACAAATTCCATTGGGAAATTTGAGCCTGATTTTCACACTCATTTTGAAATTTCACAAAAATATGCGAATTGGCAGATTTCCATAGAAATTTTAAGCTTTATTCAATTTTGAATGGATTTTTCAATGAGATGTAAGAAAATCTTATGGATATATTTTTTTTCAGGTTAACCCCACCACATTTTAATTTTATAAAATCTCAATCAAATATCCTAGTCATCCTATCACATATATATGAAGATTAAAATATTCTGGAGAAACTGAATCCATTTGAATTTTATTCAGTCCTGCTACATATTTTTCTGGATCAGAGAAAAAATAGATACCAGAAAATAAGATGTACTCAATTTAGTAAGTTTTTTTTTTTCATTTAAGTATAGTGCACACTTTTTGTGTAATAAAAAATATCTGCTTGAATTTTTTTTAATGGTTTTTCAAAGATTTTGTCATCAGATTAACATTGGTTTGGCTACTGCAAAGATTATAAAATTCTATAATAAGAAAGAATGGTTTTCAATTTATGGATAAATTCAAAGTTTTACAAATTTTGAGATACACACTTTTAAAAAAATAATTTTGATTATTTTTGTTTCAATTACGGATGTTAACATTATTTGTGTATGGTAGTCAGTAATTGGTTATCTTTCTTTGCTTGCTACATTATTCAACACCCTATGTCTGCCCATTCAAGTCATCTGTATTCATCATAAGCCAGCCAATACCTGATGCACTTTGAGTTAACAGGAGATTTGAATTACATCAAATTATGTAAGATCAAAGCTGACCTCTGAACTTCTGTTACTACTCTATCTGGTAAATGAATGAATTTTTCACTATATTTCCAGAAAAAAGTAAGCATCATTTTTGCATTATCCAGTCCATTATTCATTAAATTTACTAATTCTCTATGATTCAGATTTCAATGATGTGAATTTTTTTTTTGAAATATTTTTAAAAAATTTCTTCTCTCTGTTGACACAAAAATCAAGATCTCGAAAAAGTCAAAATTTTAGTCAAATTATGTAATCACTGAATTGAATTGCTCAGAAATCCTCTGTGAGTACACAAATATATTTTGACAACTAATTTTATGCTATATTCTTGTATTGAATAGTGAAGCCTATTGCCATGTTACAAACATAAATGGTTTTTCTTAATCAATTAATTCCATAAATGTTTCAGTGGAAATGAATATTTGTGTGTATGTGCATATATACATATATGTATATATTTTCATACGTAGGTATGTGTATTTATATATATATATATATATATATATATATATGTATGTATATATATATGTATATATATATATATGCACACAAATATTCGTACATTTATCAATGTATATATGTATATATATACTAATATTCGAGCTTTGACCTGATATTTGGCATGGAGAATCAATGTTTCCATATAAGCTAAACTTCGAGGTCATTTAAGGTCACCAGAGGTCTTCCTTTATTAAATCTTCTGTTCTATACATCTGAAAAGTTATCCAGGATTTTTGTCATTGATTCTTATCATGAACAGCAAAAATATTCCTCACAATAAAGTTGATTTTTAACAATATTTTGGTGCTTTTTCTTCAATATCACAGTAAATCTTGAACAATGTTAAGTAGTAGTAACATAGCCTGCTGTTGTCAAATTCTATGAGCAACTCCTCTTCCATACATCAAATTTACAGCCAAACATCCCTTCCCTCCTCAAATGTGTTACCATAATGGTAGGATGAACCAGGACTTTCTATCTGTAGTATGGCCATTCATAATCAATCTTCAAAAAGAGACATCCCTTCCTTAACATAATTAAAATTAACAAATCTGTTCCCCGCCTAATAAAAAGTTTTTTCTCCAGAACAGAAATAAATTGAGTTTTCATTCCTGGGCAACAACGGATACCCCAGCTAGTATATGTATATAAACATATCAATGACAGAATAGTGTAATTATATGTTTAATATACATACTTATATGCATACATACATCCATACATACAGAAGTTGCTCCCTTGAACTTAAGGGAACTCAAATCTCAAGGAAAGAGAAAAATTGGTAAAAATGAGGTTTTATATATATATATAAATATGCAAAGGCCCAAATAACTGTTTTCACTTCAAATTTTCATTTTGTTCATTCATTCTTTATATCTGCTCTATTTGTTTCTTTCAACACAGACAATTATATTATCAAAAAATGAATATGTAATCTGAAACAAATAATTAATAAATTTGGTTACATCATTTTTTAAACTATGTACACTAGTTGCCCGGGAAGTAATCAGTACTAAAACATCAGGTAGTAAATTCTAACACAGAGCTCCTCAAAGTAGGGATCACAATACTTTGGGTGGGTTGGAAATGCAGGTATTGAACTATTTTCAATATTGACCTGACCTTGAGTTGACTTTTGGAGCTCACCAGAAGTCAGATCCACCTATTCTATATTCATCATTGGGTCAACTAACTTATCTCCACAAATTTTCTGTTTGTAGCTGTCTCCCTTAGGTTTGAAAATTCCGAAATTGACTTAACCCTAAATTGATCTGAGATGTCACCGGGGATTATTGCCACCCATCCAATATTCATCCTGGAATTGAATGGCACACAAATGAGATAAATAAAAACAACTTTATTTGCATACAAATCTTTAATGTTTCACACACTCATACACTCATGTTGAAAATGGGTCACAAAAAAAACAATCTGTTTGATTTATTCAAAGCAATCTAATTATGTAATGAGCTTATATGCAAATTTTCTGTCTATTTTTTGTCACCAATGCATCTGATTGGTTAATATATCTTTCTACTATGACATAACAAATACATCATAGATTATGTCATAGGAACTCATGAGACGTAAAACATCTGATCGCACATTGAAATAGCTTGAGTTGAGTTGAGACTTTGAAAAAAACTTAAAATTAGGTTATTTGAATTGTTAAAAAAGAAATTACCCAGTAGCTTTAGGCTCCTTAGTGCCGATCCATTCATAAATAGACCCATAATTTCTGGAGGGTTATATTCTAGTAACAATATAATTTATGTATTTACTCCTGGTTTTCTCTGATAGGGGAGATAATCTTTTGTCCATTTTAAGCTAATAAGAGTTATCTCCATTTTATGCACAGATTGTTTTGGACTTCAGTGTGAGCCTGGTTTTTGATGATAACTCAATAAATGCAACTTTACAAGAAAGTTGAGCTCATTCATTGGTTTCTTCGACTCCTTTTGATATGAAAAAAGGCAATGAGATAAATTACTGAAATCATTGGAGGTAGTAATTTCAAGAAGCAAGTGGATACAGTACAGCTGCCCGAAAATCGGAATTACTACAAAAGCTATTTGGGGGACTGGCTAGTTTTTAGTCTGATGGGCATCATAGTAGTTTGTAGCTCAGACGGTCTTCGTTTTAATTTTCGTTGCAGTCTTGAATCTTCTTTAGGTGAAGATTAGTGAATTATTATTGATTTAACAGACCCTGTTTTTGAAGTGTATTAATTTATATGCATTATAAACAGTTTTGTTATTTTCTTTTCTTTCTTTGCTTATTCATCGTATATTTGATACTTAGTATTTTATATTTTAAGAATCTTAAGTGGATCAAAACATCAAGCAGACCCGTCTTTAGAAGTGTATTTGTTTGTATTTGTTATTTACAATCCCGTCCTTTACATTTCAATGTTCATTCTATATCTCGAGTATATTTGAAGACTCGGTCAAGAAATCAAGAAAATTGAGAAATGAGAGTCATTTCCAGTCCCAAGCTTACCCTAAGATCTGGTATTGTAAAAAGTTGAGTCAACAGAAGATCTGAGCCATATTGCAAAGCTGGGTGAGAGATACATTATTGAATTACTTAGCTCTTTATGTAAATTGTGATATTGTGGCTAAGATTCATTGAACTACATCAAAACTTCCATTCATTCTAATCAATTGTACATAGTGACCCAGCAAAATCTGCCATTAAGGGCAGAAAAACTAAAACAATGCTCATGCCTGTATTCTGACACTAACTGTCTTTGGTTATTTTTGTTGTTTCAGAACTACTGGACACATAATTTGCGCCTAAAAGTTTAAATTGAAAAATAAAATTTAATCAAATACCTAAAAATAATGCCCAGAAAATTTGATGCAGAATAAGAAAATTTCCTTCCTATCCCATCCAGTGAAACCAAGTATGCTTTGTTATTTATAGCTAAAACTGTCTTTAGAAATCAGCTAGATTATTCTATTTCCAGTTAACCTATCAAAGAAAATAACTATACACTAAGAATTTTACTGCACTCGTCATATTATCAGATTTAATCGGCTAGTTAAAATAAACTGGCCAGATCTAGTTGGAAAATGGCTAATTTGGCCAGCACTTTTCCTCCCTCCTTCCCTTTGTCTTTGATTAGCCAGCAAAAGCAGCTCCCCCCCCTCTCTCACTAAAAACCCACCCAGCCTGTTGGTCTGACACATTTTTCTTTTTGCCCACTCCCTCAATGAAGTACCCACTCAGCTTGCTGGTCTACCTGCACATCTTTCTGCCTGTCAAGCACATCTTTCTTTTTGCAAACTCTCAACCAGCCTGCTGGTCTGCCTGTCAGATACATCTTACTTTTTGACCCCTCTCTTATCAAAGTACAAACAAACATTTGGAACAAACCGTAATCCAAATTCATATATGCATGAAGATGAAGATAAAGATTATTTGCTAGACCTCCATTGGTCCCACAAAATTAATAATCTGGAAAGACTTGGAAAGAAATCTTGTTAAAAGAATCTGTTGACACTAGCTGAATACCTATCCATTATTGGCAGGTTATTTGGCTAGTTTATATAAAGGATAGATAGATAGATAGATAGATAGATAGATAGATAAACAGAAAGAAATCAGATCATTATTATTGGGATAAGCATGAGTGCAGACTCCATACTACTTTATTCAGTTGCAAATCATACAGATTTTTTTGGCATTCTTTGAATTAATACCTTAATCGATACATCTTCCTAAAATGCACTATTTATCTGATGGAGATAAGAGCACACACACAGACATAACGCTAATTCATCATTTACCCTTGAGGATTTGGGTGAAAAAAAAAATTATAAAATCAGCTCTGGTTAGCCATCCAACAGAAACACTCATGTGACCAATGTTTTTTAGCAACAATCAATGAATGAGTTACTTTCCCCGCCTTCTGTCAGGCAGTGAAAAAAGTCTGAATTTTGTAAAAAAACAAAAAAACAAGTGTGAATGCTACTGGACACAAGCAAGAGATCAATTTAGCATAAACATACATTGCAAATTGGACCCCCATCCCCACTAAAAAAAACGATTTTGTGAGGGAATTTTCCCCCTCAAAAACAGGATGTATTTTCTAGACATGACAAGGAATTAATGTTTAAATTTTCAGCACTCTAGCTCCTCTGGTGCAGCCTGTACACATGTTAAATACATACATACATACATACATACATACATACATACATACATACATAGCCGGCCAGATTCACTTGAAAACTGAATAGACCTATGCTGATGTTCATACTTTTGGTTGACAGTTTATAACATAACTAAACTGAAAGCTATAAAACAGAATAAAGAATAATAAAGGGGACCATGAAAGACTTGCTTAATCAAGAAGTTCACTCATGGGTGTATTTTAATGAAAACCACTTCCACTAGGAGAATTACAACACTCACTCCCCAGTCCTGAGTTTTCATTACAAAATCGATCCTTGGACATAGTGCAAGGGAGGTCACTCTTCCTCTCTGTCTATCTCTCTCTTTCTCTTTCTCTCTGACAATGATATTTTGTTGAAGGGTGGGCCATGGGCTTTTGATAAATTGATTAAATTTTGAGACAGATCTGGGATTTTTTTATACTAGTAGTTAATGTCTGAGTTTGCCTTCAGTGCCAGCAGTCAATGTCTGAGTCTGAGCAAAGACTAGGATTTCAAACATTGATTTTTCAAAGCAGACATGTCCCTGCCAATAAGTAGACTGATACTCGACAATCCTCCCATCTCTGTATACAACATCCACATATTTGTAAAATCCACAATACGGATGCTGTATATTAGCCTAATAATCTCTCTATCAATATATTGTCTTTATTATCAATTTCGATTAGCTTTCATCTCCATCTTGAATTTCAGTTGCTTTTATTCACAACTTTGAACCGGACTGTAATCCAATGGCAACGATCAAACACTGTAATTGGAAGATAAAAAAGCCGACCCTCAGTGAGAATCAAACTCCCACCCTCTCGCCAAAAATTAAAAGAAAAAAATGAATCAAAAATATCATTGAATATTTTGTCTTGTTTTGACATATTTCTTTCTTCAACTTTCTCACATTCATCTATACATTATTCATAGATGTTTCTTAGAGAGTATGTGTTATTTTGATGGTTGATGAAAGTATTTTTGGGTGTAGTCAGGTATTTACAACAGTGTCGTTCCAATCTTCCATGAGAAGGTAGGGGAGCTTGTTTGCCTGTCTTGAAAATTAGCATTTGAAATTCTGTTTTTACCGGGGCTTGAACTCTGCTCACTAACATTGGTGGGAGGAGAATCCACTATCCAACCTAGGATTAGAGAAATTGTCAAGGTCAAAATGAATTATTCAAACAAGTATTCTCATCATGTTCAAAATGGCAAAAATATGAATATTAGGCTGAATAATTCATGAAATATTGACAGTGAAGAACAAGCCGAACATATGGAAATTCCAAGAGTGTTGATCACTAAAATTATCCATTATCTAATGCCTCCGCTCTTCTCTCTCCCTCTGCATGTATCTTATCATTCTCTTACTCATCCCTTTGAATCTTTGTTGCCCATCTATACTTTTATCAAAAGGTTATACAAGTATGGATTAGTTTCATATGCAAAAATCTTCTTGTCTCTCAGTTAACTACCTGGATTTCTTTTCACCCCTTTTCCTTCCCACGCATTTCTCAAACTACCTAACTTTCTTTTCTCTCCTCAGATAGTATATATATAACAATAATAAGAGCAGGAGAAACTTCTGATTCATTTGTTTATCAAACCTTATTTGTGATAAATAGCTATTTATGAAATAAAGTTAAACCTTGATCAATCATAAAATCAACTTAAACCAAGTCTCCTTTCTCTAAATTGCTGAATTCTTTCCAATTGACTAAACAAAGCCCTGTTGCCTTTGGCCAAATGATATTTATATATTGGAAGGAAGAAACTCTTTGCTTCTTTGCTTAGTTTTTTTACTTGGGGAAATTTTCATGTGAAAACTTCCCACATATTTTTATCTTGGCTTCTATCTATATTTATAGATAGATATTTCACTTCAATCTAAAAATGTTCTCTGATATTTATCAAGCTTTTCTCTTTTATAACTGGTCTTCCTTCAACCATGTATTTTTATCTTACCACACACACACACTATACACACACACATATATATATCCATATATATATATATATATATATATAGATAGATAGATAGATAGATAGAGAGATAGAGAGAGATAGAGAGATAGAAATGTACAGGTAAATTCAAGACAAAACAGGAGTGTGTCTGTGAAAGAATTCTTCATTATTTGATTCTTTCATTTTGGCATTTTTTTTATTTAATATGTGTAATTCTTCTTTACTCTATCATTGTCTGCCTGAACAGAATCGACCATTTTGGTCCGTGGGTAAAGGTGTTGATGTTATTTTTTATCATTTTATGCAGAATAATATCAGTGTGCCTGTGTTTGTGAGTGTACACACAGGTGTATGCGGGCGTGTGTGTGTGTGCCCATGTGTGTGTGTGTGTGTGTGTGTGTGTATGAGTGTGTACACAAGGAGTAGTTAGTGTGTGCTTATGTTGTACTCTTTTCTAAGGCCACTCAAATTATATCCATATCTTAAGGGTATTTTTTATCAATGTTATACATTCGAAAATAGCCGAGTTAGTATGATTAAATATCATCAATGCCTTGGGTTTTATTATAAACCAGTTATGTACAATATTCTGATGTCTCATCCATTATTTTCAGTATTTTTAGAATTTTTAGTATTTTTAGTCTTAGTATTGGAGTAGGGCCCAATTTGTATGATGAAATTCAGTTGGTAATTACTGGGCATTAATCAAGTTGATTTAATTTAAATAAGTGTGGGTCCAAATGGTTCAGTGAAGTGTTTGGGGAGGATTTTGTTGGAATTTTTTTGCATTAGAATTCAGGGAATTCGTATTTGTGTACATTTATTAAAAAAATTGTCTGTGTAAGTACAATAGATGTTAGAATGAAGGAGTTGGTAGTGTAGTTCATTGTGGTTTTTCATAATGTTGTTTACAACAAAGTGTTTGTGAGGTTCAATTTACTGTTGAACCCTTTAGGAGTCTTCGTACAAATCATCCATATATCTTCAAGGCATTCAAGTATTGCGCTGGTTTTATTGGGTATGCACTCTACCATCTTTTTGGTAATAATACATTTAGCATCTCTATTGAATATATATATATATATATATATATATATATAGAGAGAGAGAGAGAGAGAGAGAGAGAGAGAGAGAGAGAGCATATAAATTAATACATGTATCGAGAGAGGGAGAAAAGAAAAGAAAATGGGGCTGCTGCTGGAATCAAACCTGTGACCGATAAGGTAGCCATTTCAAAATTGTCGCTCTTACCATCGAGCTAAACAGCTACCAGTGATGCAAAGGTGCAAATAACTGTTTTCACCCCAAATTCTCATCTCGTTTATTCTCGGTCTATTTGTTTCTTTTCAATGTGACAGTTATGCATTCATGTTCCTGCCTCTTTCATGAACGCTGTTGGGAGGTATGTATTTTCTCTGTTGATCTTCCTGGATGGAAGGCATTTCCCTATTTGCCCTATTATATTTATACTTTGTTTTGTCTGTTTTTTTGTTTGTTTGTTTTTTGCGGGGGGGGGGTATGATTCTCCTATTCATAGTATCTTAAGTTTTTGGATTTGTTAATTCTGTTTCTTCTCCAATTTTGGTCTTTGGAATATATACTTCTTTATATTTTAGGTTTGGAGATTTTTATAGTGGTTTTGGATATCCTTACATTTTTGAAAGAATCATCATCACACATAGTATGCTCAAGAAATCCAATCAGTAGGCCAAGCATAGAAGCATCGTTGTGATCTCTTACCATAAACGTTTCTCTTGTTTGTTTAAATATCTCATAGTGGAATTGAAGTTGTAATCTCTGCATCTACGGCATATCATCATAAATTATGTTGGTTGTATTGGAGTGCCACCTTCTTATCTGCCTTGTTGGTGATTGTTGGTTAAGTGGTAGCTATGTACTTTGGGATTTGGGGAGAGTCCAGAGGATATATTATATTTCTGTTAGCTATCTATTAGTTTTAGGGTCCATCCTCAACTAGCATTTGTTGTTTGTAGTTTATACTCCTTCAAACTCCCAGTGGGTTATTTCCTTTATGCATTTATAGGTATTTATGGGAAATTATTGTGATCCAAAGATCTTTAAAGATCAAACTGTACTTATATTAGGTGGGGTTATAAATATTAGGTAATTATGGTGTTAATGTAAAGTTAGAATTAGGTGGGTGAATCAGTTTAGTTTAATTTTTAGTAAGTAGGATAGATTGGATAAAAGTCATACAAGGTGTTTTAGTAAAAAGTTTGAGTGCTACCCACGCTTGACAGCTACTTGTTTTTTTCTATTTAGTAAACCAGTTTACTAATTACTGAATTAGGCACAAACACTGTACCTGAGTAGCAAATCGATTGATTGATTGTATTCAATGTTCGACTTTAAATAAAAGTTTTATGGAATAAACTATCGCACATCATGTACTGAATCATGGATTTGTCCTTTAGTATATAGATATATATATATACATATGTTGTTGAAAGTAACAATTGGAAGATGAAGAGAAAGAATTCAAGAGAAAAGCAAGTGTTACATCTCGAAATTATTTATTCTCATGCGGACATTTCTCTGCACTCCACCAAGTTCCACTGAAAATGATGGCTGTCATCCGTCAAAATGCATCGAAACATGTTACATTTAGAGATATAACACCTGCTTTTCTCTGAAATTTTTTCTCTTCACCTTCCTATTGTCACTTTCATGAACATTCTGTCCGATCACCTCAGATCTACACAACAAACATACATATATACATATACATATATATATATATATATATATATATATTCATATTTTCGTAACTCACATAAATGAATCATCGTAGCCCACGCGTGTACCAGAACTAATTAACAAAAAAAATTATATGAAATTATCTTTAAAAAATAGATCTTTTACTATATATTATCTAAAAAATACCAGCACAGGATTTAGATATTGATGTTTCAAAGTGACCATGGAGACCCCAAAAAGCACTTTTTGAAAAAACAAAAAAATGATTTTAGATGGTGCTTAGATGCTGATTTTCAAGGTTGTAACCTCAAAAATGTGACAAGGAGTACCTGGAAACAAGCAGAGACAGACATACAGATGAGCAAGGAGAAAAGAATCTGTAGCACACTTGTCTGGTCATTTGGGCAGACCATTTGTGGGGTACGGTGATTTAAGGTACATATATATATTGTATAAATGAATAAAGAAATGAGCATTGTGTAGGTATTAGACAGGCGTCCACCTTGGAAGTGGCTTTATACACAGGCTCTGTTCTTACCATTGAGCTAACAACACTTTCACAAGGCAAGGCAGGAATCTGAAATGCACTTATATTATTCATTTCCTTAATTGACAATCATAAGCGCATTTATGATGTTTCTTATGCCGACAGTACGCAATATAAGTAAATGGACATTTCATATCCAACAATAAAGAGAATTGAGGCTGCTTCCAGGGTGGACGCAGGTTCAATCTCCCCACAACATTCATTTCTGAGGCCAATCGATTTGCTACCAAGTAAAATCAATGCCGAAAATCAATTCCTAATTAATTGTCTTGATAATTATCAAATTCTGTTGGATATGAATTGTCCATTTATTGATATTCCATATATATATATATATATACATATAATGTGTACTGTAGAGAGTGAGACAGACTCAGGAGTGAGGTGTTTAGAGGTAAGGTTTATTAATCCTTAAATGTAAATTGTCCAGACATGTTTTGGGATTCTTCCCATCTTCAGTGCTGTGTGAGTCTGTGTTATATATATATATATATATATACATATATATATATATATATATATATATATATATATAGAGAGAGAGAGAGAGAGAGAGAGAGAGAGAACAAGAGAGAGAGAGAGAGAGAGAAGAATGAATATACAATATGTTGTAATAGTGAGATTATGAAACTAGGAATTTGTGAAATCCCTGAACATTTTGGTAATTTCATGAGAGCCCTAGTTTCGCAATCAGTGTAATAGTGATTATGAAGCTGACCATTACTTTTGTAATGAGTTAGATCCTTTCTGGCAGGGGAAATTAAAATCGATCTACACAACCCACACCATAGGTTGGAAAGAAGAGAGGGAACCGGAAGGGAGGGGGAAAAAGAGAGGAAAGGAAGAAGGAAAGAAAGAGAATAGAAGGAAGGTAAAAAAAAAAAAAAATCATAGGTGATGCGACTGAGCGGGTGAAAAAAAAAAGATCAATACAAAAAAAGAGGGCAAGAAAGAAGCAGAAGAAACGGGAAGAGAATAAAGAGGAAAAGGAGATAAAAATTGAAACAAAAAAAATAATTAATGAACGTGTCATATTAACTAAGATGCAGTAAGTGCGTCAGAGGACAGTCAATGACCAGGAAACGTAAAAATGGAAAAAGAGAGGTTAGCTGTCAGCTGCCAGTGTCACTACGAGGCCAAATTCAAAATAAATCCTCATTTTTTTTTTCTTTTTTAGTTTTAAAGATTTAAAATGTTACAATTTTTTTCTCTGTTTTCAACACGCTTTCCAACATGATTAGCCCTTGTGCAACTGATTTCCACTTAATTCATTTGTTAAAACTTGTAAAAGTAAAGTCAAGAGAAGACATTTTATATATTAACTCTCTCCCTTGAGAGAGAGAGAGAGACAGAGAAAGAGAGAAAAAAAGACAGACAGGCAGACAGAGAACTTCTCTACCTATAAAACAGAGCATTCCAAACCTTTTGCAATACACTTTTCGAAAATTAAACATTTTGCAACACTTTACTCAAATTTTCTTTGCCTTGCCAAGTATACAAGTCAAAATGTATGTGCAAAGATATAATCCATTGAAAAAAAAATTGTTAATAATTAAAGAAATAAAGGATAATTATAGGTAAGTACTTATACTTAATTAATCAATTAATTCCAATTCATGGATGTATTTGAATTTTTCCTTGAAACATTCTTTTTCTGAAATTGTGAATTCATTTCAGTTGATACCAGACCATCAATACCGAGAGATCCAACGTGGATCGAACCCACGAACAATAGCCAGCAAGATTGGCTTGCTTTTATATCAAATGATACTATGATTAATCAAGATGCGATTAGAGTGAAATGAGAGAACAAGAAAAACACATGTTGATAAACGAGACTGATTTAATGATAATGAATGCTGGGAAGGGCCACTGATTTCTTTGTGAAAGGAGGTAACTGTTGATGTTTTAATAGTAGTGTTTTATTAGTAAGTGATATGAGTATGTAACGATTGCTATACTAAGAGTACCCTGATCCTATCTTCTTTTTTTATCAAAATCTCTACTTGTGATTCCCAGTGAAAAAATTTCACGGATCTCTTTGGATTGAGGTGGTTTAGGTTTTTTTTTTCTGAAAATACTGAATTCGGAAACATGGAAGAGTCAATAGTTTCAATCCATGGGTTGGAGTTATTTCTATCGGCAAAATTTTAATCCCTGAATTTAAGAGTTCACTGTAACAGACAGGAACCAGGAAATACGCAGTCTTCATTACATAAGAACAATTTCATGTACTTTCCAACATGTGTGCGAAAGTAATGAATAATCAAAGACTTGAAGACAAGTTGATTAAAAATTCATGCAATCATCGTCAACAGTCTCTTAACATCGGTCATTGGACACAGATCATCCCCAGGATTTGCCTGACCTCTCTATCATGGGCGTTGTGGAGCCAAATACATTCTGAACTCATCTATTTCTTCACAACATCATATATATTTTGCCAGCCACAGTTTAGCGTATGAACTCAGGAGATTCACATTGTGAGACATGGTATCCATCGGTTGTCTGACATTCTTGCAACTCATGGTGTCCATTGGCTGTCAGACATCCTTGCAATATGACCAGCCCATTGCCATTTGAGTTTTCTAATAGATTCTATGATATCCCTGATGCCTGTTTCTTCTCTAATATATTGCACTGTTTTGTGATCTCTCCATGCGATGTTGAGCATGATTCTCTCATGTGTACATTGCGTGGTTCTCAGTTTGAGGCTCAATCTTCTGGTTAGGTTCCATATTTTAGCTCTATAGATGACTATTGAGAGGATGCATTAGTTACATATCCTTCTTTTTAGGACTAGTGGGATTTTCTTGTTCTTGAGAGTCAAGATTGCTCTACTGAAAGCTTGCCAACCTAGTGTGAGTCTTCACTTGATTTCTACAAGCACATGAAAAGATTTGAAAAAGTTTCACATCCTGAGCAGGCTTGTTTTGAAACTTTTTGCTGAGCTGGTAAGAGAATTAGATGCAATTAAAGATTTATTCAATGTAGTTTAGAGATGGACAATAAAAATGTTGTGGTGAACCTAATTTTAGTATCTCTCCAAGTCAGCCAAGACTATCTGTATTTATATATTTTCTTCAGTTTTTAAATTGGTCTGGCTGGCTAGCTTGCAAGTTGGCTGGCAATCTACCATGCATGCATTTATATATTTTAGGATTTGCCAATAAAAAAACTGATATTTTATAGCCATTCTAGTAGAAAAAGGCCAAGAAGAGGCGAAAAAGCTAAACTGAAATCTGGCTTTAAAAAAAAAGCCTATCTGGCAACCCTGGTAGTGAAATTTCCAACCATGGATCAGAAGCAAATAAAAAAATCGACCCTGCAATTGGTGCCCCACCACTTTGGCCTTGAGTCAAACTAAGTTGTACATATGCAGTAAATACTGCTACAGAATATATTTGAGATTTAGTAAGCTCAGTTTAGTTTGACACAAGGGCTTTTCTGATCAATGGTTCATCAAAATAAAACTGCAATCTTTCTTTTATGATGGAATGCATAATTTACTCATAAGGTATCACATTCCTCCCTCGTGGGGAGGTGGATGAATACCTACACTACCCACTTTAATCCACTTTTGTTTAGCAATTGCTACACCTTAAGAGTGACTGTAACATTGAATACCTGTATCTTACCTGGTAATTAATGTGTTAACCTGAACCAATAAAAACAATTCTATCTATTCAAGTTATTCAAAAGGTGTGCCCAAGTGATTTCATTAGAAACAATCTTCCCCCAAGAGCCGAGGATTAGGCATTGAAAGCAGAAGAATGCCAGTTCTCTAATGTTTAATTTTAGAATAGGTACCGTCATCATCAATTTTAGAATGGGCTCTGTCATCCTCAAGTCTAATGAAAAAAAAAAATCTCTGTACGAGACTTGGACTAATGAAATAAATATAAAGTAACTGGACCTGTGTACAGAGGCGTAACTAAGGGGGCGGAGAAAGCTTTATGAATAGTAGTTCACCAGCATTCCTACTAACATTATTGAATAGCAAATCTCTCTGAATGTTGGAGAAGGCTCCCTCGAGGAGCCAAGACCCCTGTCTGGGCCATCAAATCTCTAGCTATATTACCGCTTTTGAAAGAACTGCATACTCAGCAAGCTCACAGAACCCAGGTTTTTGAAAAGCCTGCCCACGGACCTCAAATAATAACTTTGTGGACCATTAGGAATCATCGGTCAACAGGTTGGAAACTATTGCACTAATTGTTGGAGGGAGGGGCCATACAAGGAGCTAAGCTCCCTGAGACCCCAAATCTCCAGCAAATATTCCACACGTGTTAACAACTAAGATTATCCATTATCTCATGTCTCCGCTCTTCTTTCACCCTATACCTGCATCTTCTCAATCTCTCCTTTATCCTTTCCAATCTTTGAAGCCAGGTTATGCTTTCATCTAAATGTCATACAAACATGGATTAGTTGCATATGCAAAAATCATTAAAAAATGACTTTCTCTTCATCCCTTTTTCTTCTGGCTTCCATATTGAACAACCATCAAACTTTTTTTCTGCCCTTTCTCTTCTTACTATCTAATCAAACTGCTTAACTTTCTTTTCAGTCTCTTCCTACCATCATATTAAACTGCTGCACTTTCTTTTCTGCTCTTTCTCTTCCTTCCCTCTTAAAAAAATTCCTAACTTTTTTTCTGTCCTCTCTCTCCTCCCACCCTCTTATTTAACTACCTTTGGAGCCTTTTTTCCACTGAAAACACTGGAACGAGCAGGATAATATCATAGACAGCAGCTCTTCTCAACAGGGTCATATGGCCCCCTTTGTAGCACTGGCCATATACTGAAATGATGATTAATCAATTTCTCTCACTTTTTTTGTATCTTTTTGACAATGGACTTTAGAACCTGAGAAGAGCTCTTAAGAGGGCCATGACCAAAAAGAGGTTCTGAATGGCTGATCTATTGGGATTAAGATTGAGATAGGGGGATAGAGAGTCAATCAAAGCTGTCACCAGAGGTTTTTGGGTTTCAGGTCAGTCCAGCTGGCTACCTGACTGGCTGGTAATGTTTCCTGCATACAAGCACTTTGAGAACCACAGGTCAACTCCCACCAAAATTATCATTTGATGAGAAAACATTAAAGGAAAGATAACTGAATATATTTCAGAGGTTACATGGTTCTAGTCATCTTGAAACAAAATTGACCATTTATTTGATAGACATGGCTTTGTTGTTTGGTCCCCAGATAATGTCAAGCTTTATCAAATCTATGACTCTATGCCAAATGAATTATTAAGGAAAGCTATAAACATCAATAATACCGCAGTCATATACACACACACACACACGTATATATATATATATATATATATATATACATATATATATATATATATACATTTATCTATCTATCTATCGATCTATATATATATATATATATATACATTTATTTATCTATCTATCTATCTATCTATCTACATATATATATATATATATATATATATATATATATATATATATATATATATGACCCTACCTCTAAATATGCTTGTTCATACCTCTTGAGTATTGGAGATTTTACTAATAGCCAAGTCAACAAACCAGGGAAAAGTCCTCTTTTGCATTTTTTTAAGTCATAATTTTCTTTCTTGAATATGAGTTATGGTTAACAAGCTAGGAAATTAAGTAAACATAGATTAGTATGATCAATGAAGTCGTCTTACGCCTATGAAATCGAGTTCATGTAGATCAGTATATCTGGATGTGCAAGTGGCCGAGTGGATATACATGCCAAGTTCAATCTCCAGCAGTAGGTGTTCACTAATGCCCTTGGGAAAGGTATGAATTGAAAATATCGTCATGCTGTGATTTGTGTAACATGCATCTTCATGGGCTCATTTGTGATTTCAAGATGGACCTCCAACTTGAGCAGAGAGCAAACATCAAATACTATGTCAAACTCGAAAAAGCATCAACAGGGACCCTTGAAATGTTGAGGCAGGCTTGCAGTGAGCAAGGTGTTTTGAGTGGCACTCAGCATACATTAGATGTGGTGTTTCAAGTGGGATGACGAGAGGTCAGGGTGACCCTCAACAAGCGCTACCTCTGGAAATGACGAACAGCATGGACGGATTGTGCACCAGAATCATCGAATCACCATCAATGAAGTTACTGATATCATTTTATGTGTCATTTGGATAAGTTCAGGAAATCCTGACTTTCATTCTGAACATACATTGTGTAACTGTTAAGTTTGTGCCTGGACTTCTCAACTCCAAGCAGAAGCAGCTTTGTGTCAAAGTCTACAAGGATCTCTTTCAACAGGCTCAAATTGATCCTTCCTTCATGTCAAGGATGATCACCGGCGATGAAACCTTGACCTATGGCTATGACCCAGTGACCGAACAGCAATGAAACCTTGACCTATGGCTATGACCCAGTGACCGAACAGCAGTCTTTGCAGTGAAAGAGCCCACAATCTCCAAGACGGAAGAAGATGAGGCAGTTCAAGAGTCCGACCCAAAGTATATTCGTCATTTTTTTTCAACATTCGTGGGGTTGTGCACCATGTTTTGTGCCGTACCAGAGCAATCATCCCTCTGCATCTACTAAACTCGGCTTATTTTGCTCCCTGCGACTTTTCAGTATTTCCCAAAGAGGAAGTTTGAGCTGAAGAGTTGCCGTTCAGACAACGTAAAGGAGATCTAGTGCTTAAAGAGCAGGGTTTTTAGTGAGCGTTTCTAAGTGTGGAAGAAGTGCTGGGAGAGGAGTGTTGCTGCAATAGGGTGGCTGCTTCGAAGGGGATGGTGGCCAAATCTAAATGAAGCTTTTCTCAGGAACTTTTTGACTGCACCTCTTATATAGATCATTACCATTAATGAAGTTGTCTCCATCTCTCATCAATTTTAAAATATCAAATGGTTGGCATCAGTATGGGTATTCAGTATGACTTCTGTGAAAACATGTACCCCTAAGCCAAATTTCAGCTTCCCGGGTGCAATATTGTGGCCTATACCTTGGAACATTCAGGAATGCAGACATGCATACATGCATACATTCACTTTTAGATATAAAGGTAGTGATGAAGAGGAGGAGAGGGAGAGAATAGAGGAAGATAAATTTAAGCAAAGTTTTGCATTCCAACAGAGCATCCATCATCGGCAGGTGCTAGCATATCACATGGCAAGGGCTGTTCATATAACATAATATATTGTACATGAAAGCACCCCAAGCGAGTCATTAATCGTTCTCTTCATAAACTATACATGAGAAAATCTTTGGATTGCTGGGTTATTCATGAGCATGTATTCTATCCAATAGCTTGCTGGCTTTGTTATGAGCTCATGAACAAATGGAAAACATTATCGTCGTTTATGTTTGTTGTGGATGAATGAGTCACGAGGGAACATTGGAAATAGCTTTGACACCTGCAATAGAACAAACCAAAAGAATACAACTGATAAGGTCATACAATGGATTTTCATTCTGCTAATCGGGGTGATAGAAAAACGGCAGTTGTTTAAGGGTTAGTTCTAACCAAGCATCAACTGCTGACGATTCTGTCTCTGACTGGATTTCTCTGTGTGAGGTGTGGGTAAGTCAAGATTCCCATTATAAAACTTATTTGATTTATTTCTAAATTGTTCCATGATGTGTTTACATTGTATAAATGATTGTAAGTCGTCAGTATAAAAGCCGATTGCTTGTATTGAATAAATGATTGTAAGTTGTTAGTACAAAAGTGGATTGTTTATATTGTGTGAATGATTGGAAGTCGTCTGTAAAAAAAAGTGGACTGTTTATATTGAATAAATGATTGTAAGTTGTCAATATAAGTGGATTATTTCGATTGAATCTCAACTTGCAAGCCAAAATATTATGATCTTCAACTTCACATATTACAAAATAATTTTTTTTTCTTTATCAGTCCTTACGTTTATTGTTAGACATAGGCTCTCCCCAAATAAGTGTGAGTCGTGAAGGGTTTAGCCTGCCATGCTGGCCCATGATGCATTGGAGTAGGGAAGAGATGGATCAATGTCTCTTCCAAGGGTGCAAAAATGAAGGCAAACTGACTCAGCTGCAGTTTGAACTTGGCTTGCCGATTACATTCTCTGTGCCATTGACAGCTTGGCCACTCACACCTCCTTCAATTTGAATTTTCTTTTTTTAGAAGAATTTCAACAATCTTTCAGTAGAGGAACCCATACCATTGTCAGTGCTTTAAACTTTGGCAAAATTTGCCAAGGACGATCATATGCATACATATCTTTTGCTTTTAAGAAATTTTGTTTGTTGGTATCTTATGGTACATGAATTATTTTATTAAAGACCAGCAACCGAAACAGTCAACATAGGTTTCTTCAGTTTTTGAGCAGGTTTGGCTGGCTGGCTGGCTGGCTGGCTGGCTGGCAGGCTATTTATACATGTATCATGTGTATAGTACACACCAATGGTGTGATGGTTGGGGGCTGAAATTTTGAACATTAACTCTTTATCATGCTCAGAAGGAACTTTTTTTTCTTTCAAATTTTCCCTCAAAATAGTTTTTTAGTGAGGACTTCAATTCACAATGTAAGTCTAAATTCATTTCATGTTCAGCAGCATTCACACTTATTTTTTTTCAAAATTCTGACTTTTCAGCGATTATTACCCAATAAAAACAAGAGAAGTAACTTATTCATTATTCTTTTTCCAATTTTTCAATTGTTCACCCACCCTCCAACCACCAGCATGTTCTTGCAATGGTTTCTACCGAGCGACTATTTATAAAAATAATTGAAGATTTGAAGAAATCAGCTATTACAAGATTTGAAAAATCCATATATTAAAACTTTTGAATTTAATTAAAATCAAATAAGTTGAAAAAAAATTTTCACACACATATATATAAATGTGACCATTCGACAATTTCATAATGATCTCTTTTTAAATTCAAAAGTAATCTTAATTTAAAGATATACATAGATAAAGAAAAAATGTAATAAGATTTGTTTCATTCTAATTTATTCATTTCTTTATGAGAAAAAATCTTTTCTTAGAAGAAACTATCTTCTCTTGGTTTTTTTTCAACAATCTAGGAAATATGTTAAATGTACATATACACGCTGCTCAATAGGGAATAAACAAACAGTCATTCTTCCTTTTACTCTTAGCCCCTTTGAACAGTACCAATTTCATGGGAACATG